>JAHLJT010004567.1:115744594-116209212 GCA_031308135.1 Acheta domesticus | reverse complement strand
CCCCAGTCAGCTTAAACCTTACTGATCCCTTTTCAATTTTCAGGGACTGCAATGGAACTATACTGCGATTGTGGTCTATACTGCGATTTCTCTAACTGTGTCCCTCAAGGCCACTCAAATCCCATCTTCGCGATGGAATATGTCACGGCATTTCGCGTCTTTCTCAGTCGTTCCGCTAGATTTCGCACGATCGCGACCTTACGAAGCAGTGCTTGCGATCATGCGACTTCTACCGGCAAGACCGAGAAAAGACGCGAAATGCCGTGACATATTCCATCTCGAAGATGGGATTTGAGTGGCATTGAGGGACGCAGTTAGAAAAATCGCAGTATAAGGGCAATTGATGTCACGAAGCTGGCCGGTGGCCAAAAGGAGAAGTAACCCTTGGTGGAGCTGTAAGGTTTCTCCTACGGGTTCTCACCAAAATGTTCCCCGTGGTTAGCTATCGAAGGTCGTAGGAATCCGAGAAAGGAAAGAGCGAAATAAGAAACAAGTCGTACGATTGATTGATGGATTGATTACACAGGCCAACTAAAAAAGCATTTCAAAAAACTTTTTAAATCTTAACAGCTGATTTTTACAGTTTCTTGGATGCTGAATCCGCATCTGAACTCTATTTCTTTCCATCACTCACATTTTAGTCAGAATTTGATCTATTAAGATATGGGAAAATATGCTATGTTTGCAAATAAAATTAAAATTAAACGTCCTCTAAATACCAACAGAACTTTATTTCAACATAGAAAATGGCTGTATTTTCGTAAAATGACATTCTGCAAAGTTTTTACATGTCCATTGACGTATATTTTCTTTCTTGTTTTTCTTTAAAGCCCCTGATATAGGTTGTTGTTCTCTGCGCCGTTTGCTGACTCTCTATGTGAAGTGACCAACAGTAATCTCCCTTCATGTTGGTGTTCCAGCGTCCCTGATAACGTTTTTATATCACTTTTTGATCTTAATGAAAACGGTCATCTTGTTCTTCACTTACATCACCTAAATCGTTCGGAAAAAATTGTAAATGACTGTTTATAAAGTAAACCTTGAAGCTCATTAAACATCACAATTTCTTGAAAGCATCCAGCATATTGGCAATAATTGCTTGATAGTCTGGGTCTTTTTTGTTGACACTCTATGATTCATTTTCATTTACTGTCATATGTATTTCAAATTGGGGCTCCAACATCACTTTTCTAATATCAATCTCAATAAAGATACCCTCTTTTAATAATTTTCACAAAGGTATTTGAAACACGGCTCATCTTTAGGTAAGGTCTTCACAAATTGTTCTGTGAGACCTCTTTTTATGTGCAATGGAGGCAGCAGAATCTTGTGTTGATCTACCACATGTTCCCGCAGAATATTCTTTTCCCCTGGATTTAAATATTTGCTTACAGGCCTATTCTTATTAGACTAATGCTAATCTCGTGCCCCATTTACATAGTAAATATGGGAATTTATAACTTCCTGCATCTCATATATTTCTAGATACACAGAGCCACATTTGCCTAGCTATACAGAGAAAATGTTAAAATGTGAACCAATAGTGGGTGATACGGCATTTTTAATGTTATTTTTGGAATCAGGACACTTAAAATGAACTGCTAAGTCAATAGTCCCGTCAGTGTAGTGCATGTTTTTCCTCGGGAGGTGGCGTTGATCCCTCCCCCCTGGATGGTGAGAGTTCTGCCGACTTACTGTTGGCTAGCGGGGTTTTCCTAGCCAGGTATTTCCCACCAGCAAGGCACCGTCCCAGGCAGGAGCGGCTGTACACTATGGCCTATCTCCTGGCATGTGCTGTAATGTAGTGCATGTTAGACAACCCGTACGAGTTTGAGTGACTGGTGTATAACCGAATCTCGAACGCTCTCAGTTTTACCCGTCTGGATGTCTTGCATCTAGCTCTTAACGAAACACTTTTCACATTTTGATTAAATTGTTTGACAGAATTGTACCTGACGTGGATTTATCCTCTTAGTTTCAATATATGTCAACACAAAACCTCTGAAGACAATCAGGCACCGACAGCGGTTACATAATATTCTCCGCGATGAGGGATTTTAGACGCTCGTGATTACTTGGTCTTGTAAAACAATACGGATAGAACTATCACATTCTTTGAAACTGTACCGGAAAAATTTACATATTATCCGAATGTGAAAGTATCTGTTTAATAATCTTCTCAAAACATTCCTTAACTTTAAAACAGGTGGTTTTGCACAATGGCACAGGCTTTCTCACTCTAGTTAGTTTTGTGAGATCTTTAGTCTAATCTAGCTTTTCAGTATAGCACCATCCTCTTCCCGGATGCTATCAATCGGACGAGATCTACGAAGTTAACTACTTTTATATCCAATAATAAATTTTCAAATAAAACAACCACCGTGAAATGAAACGAGATGTGTATTCACAAGGATGTCGTTTCTACTTCTATGTTCAAATATTTCTGTGTGGAGTGACTAAAACGACTCTGTCTTCTTTATAACTGCTTTGACACAACATATATTTAATTTTTTAAGAATTTACTTATGAAATGACAAAATAAGCAAAATAAAAAAATATTTGAACAAATTATTATGTGAGTATATATTTGAACAAATCTTTTCTTAAAAAGTATTGCAGAAACAATAATTTGTATTAATCTACAACGTGATAACAGAAACGTAAATTAAGTTTTCTTTTACTAACAGAACATTCAACTTGCGTTAAGAGGCTTTGTTATCAGAAGAACACAGAAGGAATATCATTTGTAAATGCACGTATACGGTACGAAATTAAGGATATAATCATATACTACTTATATATTAAATATATACTCGCAATATGAATGTGCAATGCTTTTTTTTGTTTGAGCCTATTTAAGGGATACAGTGAAAATTAAATAAACATCTGCTTTACATTTTCTTTTCGTACACAGTTTCCAAGACTTTACACGCGATGTAATATTGCTTGGCCTTTATCAACCTAATAGAATAAGCAAAGAATGCAATAGCGTTCCCATGCTATCGAATATCAGCATAACTGATTGCATTGACTATTCCCTCCCACGACTGTGGCCATTGAAGTCTTCAGAAACCAACCCGGCGAGCGGCCTTTCCTGCTTGAGTACGGCGTAATGGGGAACGAAACAAGACAGAACAGTGGTTAACATTCTCCCTGCTGCTTCTTGGACGAGTCGTGTTCGACTCCCGAACGACGGCGAGTCCCAAAAGTCCACTGCCGCCGCCGACTCGACCTCCGGAACAAGTTCGTTTCTTCGTTTTTGCGGTGATTTTTTTTGTCAAACAGTGACCGGGCTGGATTGTGATTGTAGGCTCGGGCAGGTAGCAGTGCTCCGTTTCTTCGTTTGAAGACACCCGCCAATGCTGTCGGCTGATAACCGGTTCCTCCGACTTTTATCATCGGCCCGAACCGAAGACCCGTCCCGTCCCGCGATGCGGCTGCAGGTGTCGCTGCAATTCACATGCCCCGCTCGGTCGCCGTCTGCACTTAATCGTGGGCCGTATGCGACAGTCGCCGGCCCATTCATGTTACTGCGATCTCGCCCAGGAAACCCGTTCTGTTTCTCTTTGGAGTTGTGTAAACAGATCATGGGAAAGTTGACCGCAAAGGCTTTCGGTCAGATTCGAGAGTTCTATCGATAGCGCTATCGGGAACTTGGCGCCGCAAGTTGGCACGATGAAATGAAGAGCACTTGTTTTATGAGGGCAGCCTTCTGCTCTGATACGCTTTCAAAATTCCGCGTGATCCGCGAAGGTCACCTATTGTAAATGCGGTTTTCATGGGAGTGCTCGCTGCACAATGTGACAAAATACATTTTAATCGGAGTTTTGAGTTCTTTTTGACTCTGCATTAATGAGTAAACACATGTGCGGTTTATATATTAGACTAAAGACATGTGATAATTAATTAGCGCTAAAGTGCACTACGTGAACTGTTATGTTTTGATACTGGTGAATTTAAACACAACACTCACCTGATCCTATGAATACGTAACCTCAACAAATGTCGAGATACTTTTAGTGGTTTCTGTGGTAAAATCTGTCTTCGCCATGTTTCTCAGTATTTATGAATATTTTAATAAATTTGAATGGTATTTATATATAAATGACATTTCGTAACGAATTGTCATTGAAAATATTATTTTAGTGGAAGTGAAATATCATGAATATATTTACAAAACCTAGTGGTAATCGGTGTAATATTTTTTAGTATATTCAGGGCAATGAGTCTGATTAACATTATTATTAATAATACAGATCTCTTTCGTAAATCATTTTCATATTCTTTTTATAACCATTGTATTTGTAAGATATGTTAAGATATAAATGAATAAAAGATGATCACAATCGTCAATCAAATCATTTTTATTAAAATATCTATTTAAGCATTCAGTATTTGAATATTTTTTTAAAACGTTCAAAACCCAGAATCAGGTAACTAAATTAGACCATCCCATGCTAGAGTATTCTGCGACATCCGAAATTATATCCTAAGTGCGCTAATTGTGTCTTAACTTATACATATCATGAGAACTAGAGCGGTCACTTACTAGAAGACAAGTGAATGGTCCAGGAAAAGAAAGGCTAAATTCATTTTCCTAGATTTCACAGTTCTATTTTTCCATTCAGATATTTTCTTCCATTCACATATTGTAACATTTAACCAACATTTTAAGAAAAATACAATCTATTGGCTATTTGCTATTCAATAATTAATTACTCATTCAAGACATGAATGTAATATTTAGATAGTATGACAAAGCCAAACCAGAATCTGAAAGAAAGGACTGAAATCAAGAACTTGAGATAAAATACGCATCTTTTTTCCTAGGTAAATTCTGTTGAAACTGAGTTAGCAAAATGAAATACTCTATGAACATTTACTGATCTGAATTTTCACAAGCGAAAATTGAGTTTTCGAAGTGCTATTGTGCTTGTGGATCGCAAAACATCTTCAAGACTTGCAGAACGAAGTTTTACACGAGATAGGGAGTAGTCGTGAAATGAAGTATGATTTTACATAATTTTAAATATCAAAAAAGATAATTTGTGAGAAAGATGATTCACAGATAATCTCACCAACATAATAAAAAAAGGAAAGTCAAACACGGTTAGTGGGACGTCATTCAGTTGCAGTAGTTGGTTTCGAAGTTGCAGTTTCCCGTGCTTCATTGTTACTACACTCTATGTTCCCCCTGAGGGACAAGCTTCAACGAAGCCGCCCCTCGCCTTGCCAGGAATTGCATCCACTCTTTATCATTCGTAATTAGAGTCCCACACTCCTTCACTAGTTCCCCCTCTCTCTAGTTCGTTAGACCTAGGTTATTCCAGTGGACCTATGCTCGATTGTAGGTTATTCTGAATTTGACAAGTCTTGAGCGTGTTCTATTATAAACCAGTTCCCTTGTTGGCCGAGAAGGAAAGGGACAGTTTTTCCTCGTAGAGCGGTTTTAGAAAAGCTATCCATTGACGAAATAGTTCTGAAATCGCTCCAACTACGTTCAACGGTGAAGGTTTTGCTCAATCTGATTTGAACACATTTACCCAATCCTTGGACACTACTGAATCGTATTTCTGATTTATGAGTCCCATGTTTTTGTCACACTTCAAAGGTATGTCCTTTGGTTCGATATATAACCTTTACTGACTGAGATCTTTCTGTAGTCACCAAGTTATGCACAAAACGAATAAGAGTGTAATTCTTATTCTGACCTGCTCAAGAATGTCAATATCTGTGAAACTTTGTTACAGAAAGGTCAAGATCTTTATAAAATAATGAATTGAACTCGCTTTTTTTTTCTTTTTTGGGGGGGGGGGCAACTCATTCGGAATAAAGAAAAATGTACTCTCAGCATTTCAGTAGCAATGGACGTTTATATTTTAAATAGTTAACTATTTTTAGTACACTTTTTAGTTTAAATGATTGTTAGAAGTAAATTCTATCCAGAGTCGTCACATATGAATTTCCTTTTTCTTTCTTTTTTCTTCTTAGCTGTATTCTTTCTTTCATAAAATGTGTTGGCTTTCAGTTCGTGAATGTTATTTAAAGTTTTAAATTTGGGCACTTAATATTCAAGTTTACTTTTAGATATCTCGTGAATTGCCAAAATGCTTTGCGACAACATTACCACTTCTATTTTATCTCCTAAAGCTCCCCCCACCCGGTTCTTCTAGTTTGCATTGTTGGATTTTGATTCATGTTCGTCTTTATTGGAATGAAAATAAATAAGGCCACATAAGAATCAGTCTGAAAATTCACATACGTCATTAAGATAAACTCTTTTAAAATATTTTTTCTGCCTCTTTAGGCACTTTATGTAAACTAACAATCCTCAATTCTTCCATTATATGACTCATTAAATTATTTATTTTAATTTATCTGAGTCATGTGGACCTATTTGTACTTTTTTTTATAGTGAATGATTTCGTTTTATACTTACACCCATTCTAAACGATAAAATAGCAGCTCACAGCTTAAGAGTTCAGCAATAAAAAACCTTGATAATATTAAAACTGAAGACATGTCAAAGGTGAATATCAGTGGTCTTCACTCAATTTTATTATGGACTCAGTCGTTTATTTCCCAGTTTCATATGGGCTAAGCTTCTTTTTTTTTAGAAGATTTTTTTCGTATGATTATTAATAAAGATTCAGCTTCCTTTTACCTTCTTGCTACAACTTACGCAGTATAAAGAAACAACTATATTGCTGCGGGAAAAAGGCTAATTTTCGACACAAAAACTCTTTTTGCCGGGTTCTGGTAACGAAAAAGTGGATAAATCGCTTCTCTGTATTTGGTAAATTACTGCCTGTAAAAGTTATGTAGTCAGAATCCATGTTTTGTGGGTTCTTGACACCGAAAAAACTATTGACTCCAAAACGTCTTCTCGTCCGTCCGTCCGTCCGTCCGTCCGTCCGTCTGTCCTGTCCTGTCTTGTCTGTCCATGAACCACGCTACCGGCTAAACCTTACGCAGGATTTTCACCCAAATTAATATTCCTCAATCGATGTCGCGGCTCTGTGAATTTGAAAACGATATTTTAATTTTGTGGGGTACTTTACATGAAGCCCCTGGGTCAATTTGAAGATTCAAAAAAAATGAACCAATTTTTTTATTAAATTTTCTTTTTGGATAGTGTGAAGAACGTTTAAGAGAATATTTGAGGTCTTATTTTCGTAGAAATCCTTTTCGAAAACGGCAAAAGTTGTTTTTTTTCGGCGTCTTCTTACCACAAAAATTTGGAAGAATACTTAAATGTGAGTATTTTCGCGTAATTTTTCCTGAAATAAAGGATATTTCAAATTTTAAACTATTTTCTCAGAAACGAACCTCAAAGTTTTTTTTTTACGTATGTAGCTAAGAATGGTAAATAAAATGGGTCTGATTCCATTTTCGGTCACTCTCTGTATTTTCAAGAATTGGAAAATAATCGAAATGATAAATTGAAATATCCCACGCTTTGTTGGAGGAGGTGTCAATAAATAATAAGATCGTCGCGTCATATAACATCAATATTTAATAATCTCAATTGATGTTAGCCCAATTTGGTTTTATTTCTAAAATTATTTTTGTGAATGTCATATGAAATTGAGGACCATAATTTTGTTGGAATGTTTATTAAGATAATTTGATATTACCACCGTACGCTGTATTGTTGCCATACAATGCAGCGATATATATTTGAGAAGTTTTTTGTTGAACGGCGACATGATGGGAGAGATAAGGCTTCTTTATTTACTTAACGTTAGTATGTGCTGTTGTATTACCACTAATTTCGTATCAACAGAGCAAAACTTTGGGTTTGTATCATTCTATGATGCGAATATATAATCTCATAAACCTTCTAAGGCGGCTCAGGACTCCAACTGGATTCACTGCAGTGCCTCTGACCGGGAGGCCCTAGGGTTCGAGTCCGGACGGTAACAGGATTTTTAACACAAGCTAAATAGCTAGGTCGAATTCAGCCAATGTCTGGAGGGGAATTCCAGTGGCCCGCTGCCCTCTAATCGGTAGTTTTCCGCGGTTTCTCCGATCAACAAAAGGCGAATGCCGGTGCAGTACCCTAACAACGGGGCTACGGACCGCGCGATTTTTTCTTTCTCTTCCTTGTCCCACCCCCACCCCCTTACCTTACTTATACACACTTACATTTACACGCACTACACTACCACACATGTTGGAAGACCAGTCGAGAGTATAGATCTTGTCCCGACCAGGGTGGTGATCCGCTGCTGGGAGGTACCTGACTGGGTTAACTCCGCAAGCCGACATGTTGATAAGTACCGGTTCTTACGAATCAGCGGGGGAAGATCACCGCCACCTCGCGAGATACAAACAAGCACTATGCTTATGAGACAAATGACCATAGCAGTTGACGCGCCTGGAAACAGGAAGTAATTAATCGATTACGATATCAAAAATATAAATGAATATAAATATCAATAATACAAATGAACTTTGCTTTTTCTTTTCCGAGACACTTCAAGTGAATATGAAACTGACACGGTTTCAAGCGATACTGATTTCCTTCACTTGCTTTTACGAAATTTAATATTCTCATTTTCAAACAGGCGTCGACACAATTCTCGCTTGCGGGAAGTATAGCAAATAACTTGAGTAATTTCAAGAAATTAATGTAATAAAATAAAATATAATTTTAAATAAGAAGGATATGAATACGAAATAGAAGACCAAACGGTAGAAATTAGATTTTGATAGCGAGAATATTTATATTACGCCGATTATGGAAAGAAATTCAACCATTGCGGACCACCAGATACAATAGGCGTAGGAAATGACAAGGCAGAAACATTAAAAAACAGGAATCCGCGTGGATAAAATATGTAATAAGATATCAATAGATATACCATGATGCCAATAAAATTGTGCCTGGAATATTTTGGTAAGAAAGTAATTTGGAAGATAAACAGAAAAAAAGAGTTATGATGAAAGCATGTAAGAAACGTGTAGCAATAGAAATAGAAAAAGAAATGACGACTCAAACAAATGTCAGCGGGATCATTAAACGAAACAATAATGGAGATACAAAATAAAGACCCCTTCCAAAAAGAAACTTTTGACAAAACATAATCAATTAGCCGGAGTATTACCCTTAAAATGATTAATTTTTTCCAACTTCTTTTGATCTATTGGACAAAAACTGTGATTGCCCATTGCTCACCTTCTTTATTCTACAAATAGCCTTTTCTCTCCATTTTCACGACGTCATATTAAGTTTTTACTGTTTCTGATGTTAAATTATGGAGGTGGAAAAAACCTAAATTTTATGTGAAGAATGTTTCAAGTAAATATTAATCAAATGGAAACGTTAATTATAATACATAATCAGTGTGAATATGAGTTAGGACATCCTCATAGGAAATGACGAGGTTATCGTAGTTTAATGAATACTAGTTCGAAGATGAAAACATGAATGTCAGGGAAGGCATGTAAGGGCAGACTTTTCGCATAAACATTGCAAGTGATAGTCATAAAAGGATGACTTGATATTGGGACGGTCAAATTTTTTTACTTGCTAAGCGTTATGAAAGTGAAATGAAATCGAAGTACAGAGAAATAAAAGTGGATAACAGAGGAAATTCCTGTACGAGCATGAAGTGGTGTGATAGTTTCAAGGCAGCTTCTGAGACGAGCGGAGACGCATTGTGGATTGATTGATTAGAGATTCCTCGCGCGTCAACTGCTAGGGAGATTAGTCTCATAGGTGTAGTGCATATTTTTGTATCGGGAGAGGTGATCCTCCACTGGATGGCAACCATCCCCCTACGTGGGCTCGCGGGGATTTTCTTCCCCAAATATCTCCCACCAGCGTGGCACCGTCCTAGCCCCGACAAGCCCCAATGGCAGTGGTGTCAAGGTTTTCTACTCATGACAGTGGCACGCGTCGTGGCTCCATAGCATGCCACGAGCTTCTCTGCGCAACTAGCGTCGGGAAAGGAAACTATTAGTTGTAACCCCACCGTTTTACAATAGGGATGGCATTGTCTCTGGTAGCGGGGTAATGAACTGAGTGGAGAGACGTTTTCGTCGTGGCACTTGTGCCACGGACTCCCACTCGTGGCATCGACCTTGACAACACTGCCCTAATCGTATCACTTAGTTAAACTCACAAAAACATATGTTTGCCATGGCTAAATTTTTAGGGAAACTCAAGTTACAATGATCTCATTAATTCCATCAACAAGAAACAAAGATCCCATATTTTAAATTATATCATTCTAGAATTTCCTAATATATATATATATATATATATATATATATATATATATATATCTTCGGGGTATAAAATACATAATGGAATAAATATCTATAGCTCATGAATTACAAATCTTTTGTACACCTTCTTTTGGAAAGCAAATCTAGCAGGTTGTACCAAATGTTGCTGATTAACGGAAAGATATCATGACTAAATCATGCCTCTAAGCAAAATTCTAAAGCATTTCATCGCCCTAGCAAAACCCCTGTTCGCAAGACGGGATTATGATGTTAAATTTGTCCCTTACCACATGTCTTGCGCAAGGAATCTAGTGAAATTCATGTCTGAAATAGACATCTGTTAGCACATTTTGCTCGGCGCGGACAAGTTCCTGCGACTTCCGCCCACCTGGGCACTCTTTGGAGTGCTTCCCGCTAAATTATGGGAGTTCCATGCTAGACCAGGGTGTCATGGGGGCGCCAATTCCAACATTCGCGCGTCCCACTTAAAAAAAAAAAAAAAAAAAAAAAAAAAAAAAAAAAAATCCATCAATCAATCAATCAATCAATGAGATGGAATGAAGACATTAATTAAATCATTGTTTCCCCGCGCCTTGATGCATGTGACAGCTCTTCCGCCGCCCTGCCAGGTTGCAATCAGCTACCCTCGCCGCCGACACCGGTGACGTCACTACATCACCGCCGTCACCGCCGCCACCAACACCATCGCGCCGTCGCGCCCGTATCTCTCCCCCTGCCTACGTCCGCCCCCCCCCCCGCCGCCAGCTAGCCGGCTGCCCGCCCCTCTGAGCCCTGCCCGGGGTCGAACCCGGGGCACCGCCCAGAGCATGTGCGGCCAGCGGGCGACACAGCTGGTGGAGTGTGGGCCAAGCGGATGGAGCTATGGTGGACCGGGAGCATGAAGCATCCACGGCGGTGAAAGGCATTTTTCACGATTTCTGCATTGAGACCCTCTACTGGACAGCGGTGTGATTTGTAGGAGCGGTGGTGCTGTGACAGTGGTGTGGTTCGACAACCCGGCCATGTGTGCCTCGTAACCTTTCAATGTTACATTCATTTGGTTTTTGTTTGCTGTGTTAGTCAGGTAGCATCGCTTGGTCAGTGTGAGCCTTTAATTTTGTGTTTCGCAACACTGCAAGAGTTTTGTGAAATTGTTAAAGTTTTGTGTAATTATTATTAAATTTTTTTGTATTCCTTGACAACATCAGATCTCCATATGTAAACTGCTTATTTGTAAGATGTATGAATATTGTTGAAAGAATAGTGATTACGACTTTAAACATTTAAATCTTTATATTTAACCCTTCAGTGGGCGCGTGGAGTACCGGTGTACTCCACATAATTTTAAACCTTCATTTCTTTTGCATAAGCCAATTCTTGGAGCTGTCATTTCCGGTACCTGACTTTGCAACTGTAACGAAGCGAATGTCGGAAATTGATGACATCAATACCGCTTATCTCTCGCGCGATAACAGATTTGTTTCGAATGGAGCACGGTCGTACTCCACGCGCCCACTGACGTCCCTCATTAGCCACTTGTGTGAGCAACAGTGCAGTTCGTCCGTCCGTCGTGTCTTTTGCTCCTTTGGTGTTTATCTGAGTATATAATCTGTGTTATACTTCTGTGACTACCTATGTGAAAGAAACTCACATTTGTACGCACTTTGATCAAAAACAAAATAGAAATCCCGCCAGAGTTTTTGCACCAAACAAAGACACAGCACTCATCAAATTTTGGGTTTCAAAAGCATTGTACATTAGGTTCGTACTGTACTAGAAGGAAAAAGTCATTAAGTCTTATTTCTACCATGCACCATGATGATACAATAGATGCCGACTCTAGAGAAAATACGCCGGAAATTGTAACATTTTACAACAGACCTCAGATTGGTGTAGGTTTGTTTCATCAGCTTATTCAAAAGTACAACGTAGCAAAATTACAAGACGCAGGCATATATTTCTATTTTACAATTTGGTAAATAAATCAGCTATAAATGCCCTTTTGTATACAAATATAATCTAACAACACCAGTAGACTTGATTTCATCGAATAAATTGTTTGGGGCTTGATCAAACCACAAATTTTTAGGAGTAAAATATCTAAAGTATCGAAAGACATAAGAAGTTGAGCGAAACTACTGTTAGGAGGAGATGAAGACCAGAGTCATGAAAGAAAGCGACCATGGCCGCTGTGATGACCGCGGCTTAAGTCGCAATAGCTCTCCTCATCGATGTGAGAAATGCAATAAATGGATGTGCAAAGATCATTTGAAAGGTATTTGTATTTCTTGTTATGAAACTTTTAATATTTGAGCCATTTGTAAAATTTCCAAAGTGATTTGTGACAATATACGTATTTTTTTCTGGATTCTTAAATATTTCATTTTACAACTGAATTGCCTCGTTCATATCAGTTAATCTGTGTTAGAATGAAAATAATAGCAATATGTTATAAAAATAATTAAAGTGTCAAAATTCTGTAAGTTCGTTACAAAAACCGCTCATTCAACTGGAGTACGGGTGTACGCCACGCGCCCACGGGCGGGATGAAAAGTCACGCGCCCACTGAAGGGTTAAAACATTAAGGGTTTTCGTTTAGAAAGAAATTCGAGCTTTCTAGTGAACCAAATTTCAAATTTTTGCTGTAAATGAGATGTTGTGTTATCGCCTCCAGATCCATTATCGTTTGTTATTATTAACGGGTTTTATAATATAAAACCAAAGTTTTATAAAATTGTAAAACTATTGTAAATTAGTGTACCCGTGCGAGAACTTTCACATGCTATACCAAATAGCTTTACTAGGTTTCCCTTTCCACATTAATGGATATAAAAATATCCTGTGAAACAAAAAGCTAAGGCTTTACACACTCCAGTTATTGTGGATAAGAGCTTATTTTCAACAATCATTGATTTACTATTGTTTTCTCTTATTGGCAAGTGGTGACTCGTGTTAAAATGTCAGAAACTGCTTCAGAGAAGTTGAATAAACAATTTTAAGGAAAACTTTATTCAATCACTTTTACCGTGAGTGTTCGTAAGCTCTTTCAGTGGGGTACTACTCTCAATATTTAGCTCTTTTAACTTAATTTCTTTGAAACGATTTCACTAGAAGCAGAGGAAGAGTCTACAATAATTTGTGTTTTTAAGTCGTTAGTACACAAGTGTCTCGTGACGATTGTACTTTCAGTACGTAGCTCTTCGATCTTCCACCTCGACCGAACTGAGGGATATTTAATGTTCGTTACACGTCTAAAAGGCCATCGCAAATGTGTTATTAAAATACTCGACCTGTCGCAGACTTCAGAAAACTTAAATACCATGAAATGCAGCCATCCCATTCGCTACGTCCATGTTGGTAGACCACGTCTTTTGCTGACAAAACGAATTTACAGCAGAAGTAGTTGCATTTTCTTGAATGAAATAATAATATTTGATGCAATTTGTACAGGTGTAACGTGATGAGAAAGCAAAGCAATGAGGCTAATTATTTGATTTTTGCCAGTTGATAAGTTAAGAAGATATATTATTCTAAGAAATTCTCATTAAAAATGTAACACACGATAAATCGACTTTATTTACAATTGGCTCTGTTGCTAAAATTTCTTTGTACGTTCAATGAATGAAACTGATTTGAATTATTTGAGTTTAAACAAATACATTTTTATTTAAGGTTCTAATTGAAACTTTTGAAAGTTCAATCAAACGAAAGTGCATATTAAAATGGCAGATCTAATCACATTGCGAATAATGTCTCGCTGGTTACATTTTAAACTCCAACTGATACTCATATTGCATTGTTTCGTTTAAAGAAGCCGTAATAATCTTGAAAATTTTTGCAGTTACTTATCGTTTCAGCTTTTTACTTAGTTGCTTCATTTGAACTCAGATATTTTATTCTTACCATATTCGTATTTTCAAAATAACGATATTTTAAGATATTCATATTTTCAAGTTTGATAGACAACTAACTCTTCTTTCTCACTATAAATAACGACACATACGCAATTAGCGGTGATCTACAGTATAAGTTTTGACTATAATTACTTGTGTCTCAGTTGCTTCCGCTTACATCCCCGTCATTGTGAACGCAATTGTTCAGTGGTGTAAATATTACGCGCGTCGACAGTTTTAATAAGGAAATGGTTATATCATAGAATTTAAAAAGCACAGAATAGTATTGAAAAACTGATTTCAGAGTAATATTATAATAATATTATGTATTAAAACTGTCGTTTGTAACGCCACACAGAAAAACGTTTTTGCCATGTGACTAACACTGTATTTCGTGCGTTGGTATAGTGGGTTCGTTATACTACGACATTCATGAGTACCACACCCACCTCATCAGACCATACCCATGACCATGCCAGTGACTACACCGCTATCTATTTCTGCCCACCGTGATTAAATTATTAACTATTTTTGCTATCGTATTTTTGCTTTGCGTAGTTTTTTAACAGTTTGTTCATCATTCAAACAGATTATACTCTTACTTCTCCCGCACAATATTTTACTATATTTTGACGTAATGAATCAAATCAAATAGAATTCTTCTGCTCAAAACAGCCATTATCATATTTAATAATAATTTATAAATTTTTAAATATATGTTTAAAGATACAGTTAACGAGATCTTACAAATGGCAGTAAAATCAAATAGTTTTGCAATAAATCTCTTTTGATGAAGAAAAATATTTGTGATTTAATGAAGGATCGAAGTTTAATTACCCATTCTTTTTTATGCGTTGAGTGTCAAATTAAACATAACGTTCAAAATATAGAGTTTATAAATGCCTAATAAGTATTATACTTTTATAAATAGTATAGAGTACAATAATTTGCTTCTAATTATAATCTTTACATTGATTACATTGTAATTTTTTTTGGGTTGTCCGCAACCTATAATGCTGATGACTAATTTTTATGCAACTTAGCAAATAGATATTGTTTCAACACACTGAGTTAACATAATTACATGACGCCACACCCGTACAGTACAATCCAGTAAATATTAAAATAAAATCAGGAAAACAAATTCATTTTCATTGCTATTGTTTTCTTTTTCATAAGTCGTAAAGAAAAATCTCAAGTATCAATCTAATGTGTAATAAAATAGACTAGCAATAAATACGAATTACCGAGTATTTATGTATAACTTCGCTTTAATTTTTTTAATACTTGAAATACATTTCTTTATTTATCTAGTATGAATATTACTTAAATATTTGGATTTGTACTGACGTTTTCCTGGAATATTCACTTACCTGATCTCACAACTTCTCTGGAATGAAGTATCTGGAATCATGTGTTTTGTGACTTCGCTCTCCAAGTGCTTTGCTTGCCGTCAAACTTACATTCATGAGATCGTACTTGCTGATCTTCACTTCATATTGCAATGACACCAAAACATGGTATCTATGTTTTATGATATACTATGAGTTTTGCATTTGAAGAAAACTTGGCGTATTTCTAAGATTACCGAGCTCAAACAAAAAAAAAACTATTTTGCGGAAATTGACGTACAATTTTCTTCAACTACACTGAAAATAGGAAAAAACGAACAAAAACAAAACAAAACAAAACAAAACATGTTGATCTTGATTGCAAATTCCTCCTGGGTCGTCTTTGCTTGAAAGGAGTACATCGCGTGAGCAACCGCACTGGAATAAGGGAAGGTCGTGGTCTCCCTCCCCATTTCGTTGGTGGCGGCGTCGGCGGCTAAAACAAGAGCGCTGAGTAGGAAGTTCCTGCCCCACCCCAGGCCTCAGCAGGGCGTCTCGTCTCGCCCTGCCCCGCCCTGCCCCGGCCCACCCCCCAACTCTACCCCCTTCCTTCCCCCGTGGCAGGGGTTTCCAGTCTTTACGACACACGGCAGAGAGTACCACTTCAAGTTTACGGGGGTTTTGGCGTACCACCGTCCTACGATGCCTACAACCCAGATATTTTATTTTTGTATAAGAGTAAGCCATAGAGGAAATGCATGTCTCGATTGTCTGGTGTGGTCAATTCGATAACCATACGAAAGGTGTTGGCTATATTGTTCAACAACAAAGCCTATCAATACAGCTGTCGTAATCAGTGAAATTTGCGCCATAAATACATGTACGCGTGTTATAGAAGATGTGCAAGTTCAAATCTACACAGTTTATTTCGTTCTTTATCATTGTCTTTAATATTGACTTTAACTTTACCAACTTTATTGTAGGTTTTCCCCGCTGGCACACAGACCACCTGAATTGCCCTTGCGTACCACAAGTGGAACGCGTACCAGTCTGGGAACCCCTGTTCTTTAGGATTTCTCCGGAAGTCCACTCCTTGCGCCAATGGGAGGACATGGGCGGAACGAGCTATTCTTAAGGAGGGCGGTACTGTGTTCCCTCTTGCTCGCGCCATTCACCTTGTTTATCTCAAGAAAGTGCTCAGAGCAGACAATGAGCTCCATCCCTCTCCAATCGCGAATTTACAGAATCGTGAAGGAAAGATTTCGTTTTGTGTAGTTGGATGCAAGTTATGTTATTAATTTTTTAATGAATGCGACAAAATAATTATTTAAAAAGTTTTAACCATTTTTATTACTTGATTTGGAAGCTGCCCTACACAACAGCAAGACATCTTCAAAATATGTTTTGCCATCGGAGGTAAGTTGTAGGAGCATTTGTGTAAATTGTTTTACATTATCTCCGTTAGGAAAGTGTGAACTACCTCCGCAGCGTTACTGTAATTCTGGGTGCTCATTGAAATTACATATCTTGAATCTTTCATTAATCTAACTTGGTTTTAGACTTTTACATAAATGTGCGTCGCATTTTCAGGAGGTCAAAGAAACGAGAGAATGTTTTTTCATAGAATGTTCTTTTATTTTTATGTATTAATTTTGAAACTTTCGAAAGCTAAAGAATTTCAACGAAAGTCGATTTGATTGATTTGTGATTCTCGGCGCGACAACTGACAACGGCTTACAGTTCCGTAAGTGTAATGAGCGTATCTATCGCGGGAGGTCGCGGTGGTTTGCGCTAATTGGATGACGAGATTTGGCGCCGACCTACCCATGGGTTTGCGAGGTTTTCTTATCCAGGTATCTTTCACAAGTGAAGCACTGACCCAGCCGGGACAAGCTCTAAGCTGCTGACCGGCCTCCCAGCATGTGTGGTAGTGTAGTGTATGTTATTATGTGTGTAAGTAAGGGGTGAGGATAGGACAAGAAAGAGGAAGGAAAGATTGCGCGCGGTCTGTGGCCCGTTCATTGATCTAGTTGTATCGACTTAGTAGCTGATGCCGAAGATCCTGCTACCGTCGGGACGTAAACTTCAGGACTCCTCGGTCAGAGGCACTACAGCGACAATTAATGCCCTGAGCCACCTAAGCGGACTATTGGTTAAACAAAAGTCATAATTGCTGGCTGATAGCATTCACTATACGTACCATTGGTGCATAAATAACACTCGCACTTGATTTTCATCTGTCTTAATGCAGTTTCAATCACAGTAGTCGTAATTGTTGTTTCACATATAAACAGTGAAAAACTACCTTCCTTGTCGTCCTCGCGGACGGTTTTGAAAATTATTTGTAATTTAGATTTAGTACTTTGCGTAGTCACAAGAAAATCGCGGATAGCCACTGACTAAAAAACAACTTCCACACCAGCTCATCAGAATACTATTACACATGGTCGTATTGTATCTTTGTACTGTTCGGGCAGCGAGCCAGGGACTGGCTTTTCCTAGGAAGCCTCGGGAGCCCTTATTGTTTTAGCTGAACCGACATTCCTGGAAGTCGAACTTCCCAACGCGCTCTGTCATCGGCGATATCAATGCGAACCAAACGTGCTTCCGCCCCTTCATGCTGAGGCAAAAAACGTGTCGATGCATTGCATCAATACGATCGCTACTTATATACATTGATGTTTTTCTTGTATATTTCTTTGAATAAATATTATTTTTGGCCAATAACTAGATACAAAAAATAAAGTTATATTATCCTTATAAAACATTTTATAATAAACATTTTTAAGAAGAAAAGAGAAAAAAGTCTTGCCTTTAGTTATTGGCCAAACATTATGTTTATATTAATTGATAAAACACGAAAATTAAATTATCTCCTCCTTTAATATTTTAAAAGAAATTGTGGAAATGTAAGAATCCGGGCCTCAGTTATTGCTGCTCTTTTAATAATAATAATAATAATAATAATTGTTGTTGTTGTAGTAGTTGTTGATGCTCTTTCAAGAAAGTGGCCAGCCTATAACCCTGGCAGCTAAGGCGGTTCCGCTGCCACTGTCTCGTATTATTGAATCGTAAATTTATTTTTGAAGTAAGCTGCACGCTTCGAAATTGGTGTAACCAATGCCATGTGGTGGTGTATTTTCATCCGGAAGTAGAATTTCATTAATCAATAGTAATTTAGTGTAGTTCGTATCATCATTAATTAATAAAAAATTATTGTTTCAGGTATGGTGTTATTCTGTAACAAGAAACGTAAATATTTACTTCCATCATCAAGCCATCAACAAGCTGTAAGTTTTTTTATAACATTTTTCCAAAATCTGTGATGGTACAACTGATAAACACGTCATTTTATATTAAACTATTCACTTCATAACTGGGCATAAAAACTTTTAGGGAAAGACACACATGTTTATTTATGGAAACGCTTACTTGCTCCAAATAAATCTTTTAAATTACGTGGAATGAACATCTAAAATATCGACTTACCTGAAATAAGAAATTATTGATATCCTTACTCGAATTAAAATACTTCTAGGTCTAAGTGATGAAGGAACTCGTGCTAATCCAAGAACACCCTCCTCTTGGTTCCGTTCAATGGGATTGACTTATTAATCATTAGAATTTTATTATTGTCATCACCACCAATCTTTAAATTAGCATTTCATAATACGAAGAACCACATATGAAAACGTGTAGCAAAAAGAAATTCAATTTTGTTAATTTTCCTCGTTCATTATGTTACGTAAATGATAACAAAATTTAAAAAGTAATAATTTAGTAGATAGAACGTTTAATATTAGAATATATTTTGAGAACTTCAAGATACTAATATAGTTATTCTGTGTAGATATATTTTCATGCAAAAGTTAAGCATAAATAATAATCACTTACGATTACTATTATTATTACTATTATTTTACTTTATGTTTATGATATTTGCCATTGAACTTGTAAACTTGACGGGGAAACAACAGTAAGTGAGCAGAAAAGTAATAAAAACTAAACGAAAGAATAAAAAATGTTTGTCATACAACCAGTTCCTATCACTTTAGAATATTAATTTTGTTTTGGGAACTGAAATAAGATTTTACTTATTAGCCTTCTCTGAAATAAGTTACTGCAACCCTAATCCGTGTTAAATACCAATTAACCAAGCATTGCAGATCCCGCAGCATGTGTGAGTGGATGATGTATTGATGGCAATAGAATGGTTTCGATGAATTTATAATTCATGTATATTGCACTTTGCTATTACCTTCAGTGATTCATTCTCATGGAAAGTTTCGTGTGATTTAATGGTCTAGTTTCAACAACCTGTGATTCGAGAAGCAAACTTGACGATCTAAATTTGCTGTTGCATGCGCGTTTGCACTACAGGCAAACAAGTCCCGATAATGTCCTGTCTATATTAGTCTCACTTGTTATCGAAAATATTTAGATTATCTTTGATGAGGTTTCCTTTGCATATAATGAAAGAGTTATGAAATCTTTTGCAACATTTTCCAAAGGAAAATAATCTGAGAATTTTGGAATTATACAAATATTGGTTTTTTCGCAAAATTGACATTTGCGAAATGTTATGATAAACGTTTTCTAGTACAATAATTTACAAATTTTGACATTATGAAAATAACGGAGGATAGAGGCTTAGAACTTTTCCCTGATTTTGGATTTTTGAGGATCAATTTTTCACAAGTATCCGTGGATGTGTTTTTCTGTATTTTCTGAGACTTTGTAGTCAAATAAATACAAAGTAGAGTACACATTGTGATAGGTACCATTCTAAGATATAACTACCTATCAGCTTAAGCGGCAGCTGACACCTGGTCGGAGAGGGTTCTCTACGAAAAACAGACAAGTTCCAAGAGACAATTAAATTGTATTGGTTATTTCATAATATGCCATAGCAATGACATTGATCAGTTCCTGTGGAAGCTAGAGTATGGTCTGCTTTCCGTGTAGTCACTGCACTGTAGTCAGTAATTGGCCTAATTACAGCAAGAGCATTGATAAAGGTATATTTGCTCGTCATTATTTTCGAGCCTGCCTCAAGTTGTTTTAGGCTCCAAAATGATTAAGAAGTCGTCAAGGGTTCGAAATACATCAGAAATCATATAAAGTAAGCAAGTCAATTGGCCAAAAAAGCCACAGAGGTACCTCCGCAGATGGAAAAACTTCAACTGGCGTCTATCACAGTCTATCAAACTTCGTATGGCGTTAATTGCAATAACAGAAACATTGAAATTTTGTAAAACTATCCAAGGAAAACAACTGAACTAAATCTTGAAAAATGACTCAAATATTTTGTTTGCATAACACCGCGTAGGTCAAAATGGGTAATTTTCTGTATTATGAGGATTATGTTACATGACATTCACTGAGGTTTCAAACTCATATTAAATATATATTATTCAGTATTACGTAGTTACAGATATGGGTACTTGTTTGACAAATGCCACGTCTAAGAATCATTATTCTGAATGTTTCTCTTTCTTTATAAAGATAAAAATTGTTGCAGGGAAAAAATACTCTAGGTTATGAAACTTTAAACTAGAACTTTTGTCAAAGTGGTAAGGATATATCCTGCATTCTAAGAATTGATACATAGGTCATAAAATTAAATAATTTTTAATGTTTACATGTGCAACGTAAAGAGAGGAATTGTAATAAAAGTTATTACTAATGAAAATGATACTTAGTGCAGTAACAAACATATCTTTTATAAATTACATTGGTTAACACTCATTTTCTTGCCAAACAATTTAAAGCCAATTTAGGGTATGTTTAATGCACAGATTCCAAATATGGCTTTGGTTTTGGTTAATTGGCTCTCAATTTTGAGATAATGAAAATCGCATCGAAAAGTATTATTTTATTATATTGAGTACAGGCTATTCGTAAATTGCATATAACTTAAACTAAATGTAACTAGATATGCCTGTTTATACAAAATTAAACTCTTCAAATATTTAATATTAATATAGTCAATACATTTATATTTACATCCTGCAAAGAATCACATTGTGTGATATCCTTTTATGTGGCAAATCAGAGCAATCACGTTGATGGCTCCAGTAGTAGTCTGCCAGTGTGTCTATCCTATCTGTCCTGATATCTAACCTCCATTACCGTTATTTCTTGATGGAACCGCTCACTTTGTACCTCACACATAATGCCAAGATTTTCTGGAAAATTGTCTAGATCGCTACGGCGATATTGTACCTTAATGCTCATAGTTTCACCCAAATTTGTAAAGTTTAAAAGCAAGTCTGGCACTAGTTTTGGATAATTTTCTGCTTTATGATTACCTAAAATGTTCTTGACAACTACGACAATGCCTGATAATCAATAACCAATAACGTGATATTTTCGCTTCCAGTGTCAGGCATTTGTTTTCTTTTTGTCAGGATGCTAAAAGTTCAGCTGCTTTGTTTGGCAAACTGAGGTCACGTATTAAATCACTGAGCTTATCTAGGGAGAAGTTCTCCTTTGTAACAACACTTCCATCGTATTCACTGCCACTGCTAACTCTTCAATTGTACCCCAGAATCTGTGTATCCTTACTATCAGACACAGGACTTTCAGTGAGTGTGGTGAACGTCAGGTCGATGTGGCACAGGTCGCTTTGCTGATTCCAAGTCAGGGTACTCCTTATACTTTTTCTTGTGACAATTGAAGGTTTTTTAGAACAAAAATAACAATCATGATGATTTTAAGGCTCTCGCCATACCATCAGTACACCAAATTTTAAACTCTTCAGTTTTCCACTGACGGAGACTACTCCACACAAGTTAGCATACCACATCAGGACCCCACGACTTATCTTTATCGCCCAGTTTTATACCAAAATATGTTTAATATATTTTCTCCAAATTTGTAATATTTATTTTCTGTTTTTTGTAGCGTAAATTCCGCAAAAATGTAGTCACATACATGAAAGTCGTTCAAACAAGGTCTTCCTGAAGAAATCATTATTTTTCAACAAAATGTGTGTTAATAAAATGAAGTTCAAGTAAAGTATCCTGAAAATAATGCGATATTTAATGTTTAAAATGAGGAGAAAAAAAGAAGGAAAAAAACAGTGTTTGTTTGAAGATAGATATTTGCATTAAATACTGTGAGTTTTTTTGATAGTATCATTCATTACAATGTTTATAGCATAAAAACTAGAGCCAATTCAATGAAACTAACGACATATCTGGATTCAGCGTACCCGATTTACTGTAAATTCGTTGCAAAATCCTGGGCAAGTGAAAAAAAGTTTTTTTTTGTTGAGTAGTGTTATCAGAGAAAGTCTTTCAGTGTGTTATTTTATTACCATTGCATTGGACAGATTTTAATGCTAATATTGAATTCTTAAAACTAACTTCCGTATCGTCAGTAACATAGTTTCTATTGCAATGCTTCTCGATTGTGTTTAATGTATGTTGTTTTCGATTTCAATATATTGTTATTATGATTATAATTCCTTCAGATTCATTTTAACATCCACAACAACTGCCAGTTTATCTCTTTTAGGGATGAATATTATTATTATTATTATTATTATTATTATTATTTATTAACTTTCTCAACAATGTTGGACATGACATAATACAACGGAATTCGGATTCAAGACGTATTACAAACAGTTTACACTTTCTTTTGCTTCATCACAATGATGCACATGACATCAAATTTACATATAAGAGCACAAGTCAAATAAAATTTAAATATATTATAGAAATAACACATTCATATAAACATCCACTACCGTATCACTATCAAAATTCCCACATACATATCCACACGCCACTCACTGACCGTACACGGCAAGCTTGTCTGCAAAGAAATTTCTCACAATACGGCCAGTGTCCAGTATCACAGACTTCTGAATTTTTGATAAATAGCTTTCTAGTCGAAGTGTTTCTTCGCGCTTTTAGAAGTTCGTCATGTGGCCGAAATAATGATGGGACTAATATAAACTTTCTTGACTTTCCACATTTTTTACTTCATCTACTAGATCCTTGTTACTACAGCTATTGTCGATATTATGGGAAAGGGGAATGGCAATACAAACAGATGGACTTCTTGTTTCTTTTTGTCTAGGAAAGTAATGTCAGGTCTATTGGCTGGTATGGTGATTATTACTCTATCCCAATAGAATTTGAAATCGCTGTTATCAGCTACTGGCGACGGTTCATATTCATAATAGGGTGATGCTGAAGTTGTGCCTCCTGCTAAATTTCGATGGATGATTTTTGATACATTATTTTGTCTTTTGGTATATTCTTTGTTTGCAAGTGTACGACAGGATAATATTATTTGTTCGATTGTTTCTGCTGTTTCATGACATTTTCGCCATTTATCATCTGAGATTGCTTCCTTGATTATGTATTTCCGGTAGTTTCTAGTGGCTATCTTGGATCGCCATCATAAATCCAGTTGTTTCGCCAAAGAGATTTCCATTCTTAAGCCAGAGGCTCGTTGCATCCTTATCTATATTATCTTATTATTATTACTATTATTATTAATAATAATAATATTATATACTGATTATTGCTGTTGCTATTGCGGTGAATTGTGAGGGGAGCGTGGGCGTGGCAGCGCTCTGGGCGCGGGGCCCGCGCGGCGCCGCGGCGCCGGGAAGGGCGGGCTGGGTCGGGCGGTGTATTGTGCGACGGGCGCCCGGCCGCCGGCAGCGCGCGGAAGCGGCTTCGGTCGGGTCCAGCCCCGCCACTCCACGCCGCGCACGCCACGCTGCGCCGCGCCCAGCGACCGCGTGGCCACCGCGCCGGCCTCACGCCGCCGCGCCGCGCCGCCCCCCACGCGGCCGCCCCGATCGCGCCGCCCCCGCCGCCATGCACGCGGGTTGATGACTCGCGCGATGACGTCGACGCGCGGAGGGGGCGACGAGGGTTGATGGCGCCGCGGTTGCAACCGGGGGCGCGCGGGGGAGGGCGGGGCGGGGCGGGACGGGGGCGGCGGCGGTGACGGCGCGTAGACCGCGGGCGGCGTGGGGCGGAGGGGCCGCTTCACAGCTGAGCGAGCGAGAGCCAGCCCGGCAGACGCACAGAGGCACGTGCGGCGGTGGCGGCGGCAACCGGGTCACCCCCTCCCGGCAGCCACCCCCGCGCCCGCGCCGCGCGCCGCCCCCACCACCGGCGCCAGCCATGACCGCACCCCTCCCCGTGAGATCCCCCGTCGGCCATTCATTCCGGTATATACACAAACGGTGCTAAATCAATTGCTTATGGGATAGAGGAGGATAGCAAAAGCGAGCACCGGGTGGGGGGCGGCGATGATACATCCCCGCGGACGGACACAGGGACGGGCGGGCTCACCGACAGAAATGACATGGAATTATGAAAATGCCATTGGCGGATCAATAACACAAAATGATGTTAATCGCGAGCGCGCCGTGTACATACACACAGGAATTACTAGCACTGTTCTGGCCGGTTGTGTCCCATCTATGTCTTTGCGCTGGGCCCGCGTATACCGGGGCTCCGAATATAACGCGTCAAATTAATATTTTCGATCATGCGCAGATACGGGCCCCGCGGCGCGACGCGACGCAGCGCGCCTCCGCGGCCTCTCGTCTGCCCGGACGCCGTCGCGCCGCGGCCGACGCCACGCCGCCCGGGCTCCGACGCCGCGTCCCGTCGCCGCCCCGGCGAGAGCGTTCGTTCGCCTGTTGAATGCGACAGTCCCTTGGTCGCCGGCGTGCGTTTTTTTGTGCTTTTTTTATACTCGCGTGCGCCGACGCAGCGTACGAATCTCCGCTTCGTGCCTCCGTCGTCATACCTGTTGCCTCCACATTCCCCTTCCATCCCCTCCCGCCGTGGCGCCGTCCTTTTCCTTCCCTGGGCCGCCGAGACGTCTTCCGCCCGCCCGCCCCGCTGCCCCCGCCCCCGCCCGCGCCCGCGTCACAGACCGTGTCGGAGGGCGGCGCGCCGCGGCGTGCCTCGGCATACAAAACGCCAGCCGTGTCGCGATCACAATCGCAACGGAATAAAACATTCCCGTGAATTATATTCCGCATTAACACAAAAATTATGCTGCTAGCGCTTCCATAAACACATAAATACTCGCGCGACACCGTCCGGCAATTCACCCCCCCTCCCCTCCCTGCTCGCCGCGCTCCCACCCAAACAGCTGCCTATAATAATAATAATAATAATAATAATAATAATAATAATAATAATAATAATAGCTTTCGCGCGTAGTATTTGCCTAAGCGCCCGCTTGGCTTCTGGGAGGGCTGCCGTGTGTGGGCGGCGGCGGCGGTGTAGCGTTGCGGTGGCGGTGTGCCTGGTAGCGGTTGCGGCGCGGCGCCGGTTAAAAACAATTCCGCCGGTCCAAAGATCGGATGAATCAGACGCGTTGGCGCGCTCCGTGCGTTGCCGCGTTTGACGCGTGCGCGCGCTCCCGCTCACGTTCGCAAACGCTTGCGTAATCGCCCCGCAGAGATGATGCTCGCCCGCGTGCACTTCATGTCTTCATAGCCCCGTGCGGGGAGAAGGGCGGCGAGGGGCTCTGGTTCCTCCGCGTGGGGGAAGTGAACACTCGTGTTCACCTGGGTACCCGGGGGTGGAAGAAGGAACTCTTGTTGTTCATATCGTGTCATAGCAACTCGTATATCCCTGTATGTAGGGTACGAAATAACTATAAAGAAATAAATTATGTTGTTTTAGTACTATTGTTGTGAAAGTACTCGTGAAGACAAGCAAACGACAGCTTCCGAAGATTGTCAAAAATAATAATGAATAATTTTTGTTATACTAGTAGATAATTATAATATTTAATTTATTGTTATTGTTATTATTATTATTATTATTATTATTATTATTTTACAATTCAAAATGTTGGAATTGTCACTGGGAACCGAAACATTACATGATAGCAGGAAAATAAAGTTCAAAAGAATACGTGGCACAAACAAATAAAAATATCTTCAGAAATGTGTACGGCTTGGGCCAGGCGCAAGTTGAATATTCTTTTTAACTCCACTGAGAACCTGAAAACTTGCGCTTAAAGTTCCATTGGACATTAATAAAGAATAGATGCAATATTACATCTAAGCCTGGGGTCCTGACCGTCACGTAATGACTGGGTCCTCAACAATCATTCCTTTATTTTGATATGCAAAATTAATCGGTGTCTTGCAGAACATTATTATCATTATTATTATTATTATTATTATTATTGTTAATACTACTATTATTATTGTTTTTATTACTGTTATTGTTATTCTTATTATTATTATTAATGCCTTGGAATATGAAGATACAGAATGCGGTATCTGATGTAACCCGACTGCAGCGATCTCAAGAGCATCGGCAAACTTAAAGTGAACATCTAAATCCTACCTCTAGAGGGCACTGCGGAAGGGTCTCAGGGGAGCACCGATGAAAACGAGTCCGCGGTCCCCGGCACGAAATTTAAGACATCCTCTAGTGGAAATACGGGAGGGCCGAAGCAACGGGCAAAGCTATTACGATTACAGGTTTCTGGAGATCTGAAGGGACTGGGTCTCTCTTGGAACTAATAGACCACGTTTGCTTTCGTTGATGTTCAATTTAGGTCACAGCATATTTTCTTGGAGTCATACGGTTGAATTTTCCGATTAAACGAACGGAAATAGAGGAACTCAATTTCATGAAAATTCGCTTTTCTGTGTCTCGAAAAATAATTGATAAGTGAAAAATTACTTAATGAGGAAGGTAAATTAATTTGATCTTATGTCATTTATTAGTCATGTTTGTCATTAAACCGTTTGGCCATTAATTTTTCGCCATTAGTAATTTGTTTATCACTTAAAAATTACTGATTGTCATTATTAAAAGTAACTTTGTAGTATATAAGTTTAGATGAACTTAAGCCGTCTTCAAGCTAACAAAATTGAAATTTACATAAAAGAAAATTCAAAACTTCGTCTACTTACATATCAAACATTTTAATTTTAAGCAATGTAAGATCAAAATTGATTCTTAATATATTCGCGAAGCATATTACTGCCTTTTCATAACGGCTTGAAATGCAATGTACTTCAACATCAAATGTTTTATAAATTTAATTTATGATTAAAAATATTTTTTTTCGCGAAATAATATGCATCAGTGTAGCAATTTAGGCCACTCAGTCACTTCAAATTAACAATAATTTTGCGCGGATTTTCATGTCCACTGAATTCGAATGGGACATTCCGAATCTTCAACAGCTCATTCTATCTCGAATAGTCGATGAAATCTGAAATTTGATTATAAGATTTATAATGTCTTTCTTATGTTAAGAATGAAGTAATTGAAGCAGAAATTAATAATTTGTATAAACTGTCTACTGCATCAGTTTCGCTTTACAGTTTACTTGCTTTTCGGGTAAGAGCGAGTATCGCTTTTGAGCGACTCAAATATTTATGTGTCAACGAATACTGTCCATAGTTTTGGTAAACATACCCACTCGTGCTGTACTTAGTCTTTTGTCTTTTCTTAGTATTTAAAGTGCGGACCAAGTAATTACAAAATTGATAATAATTATTTTTTTGGTATAATTGGTTATGATAATTTTTGTGCCACTCCAAATCGTAAATTTAAATAAAGTTTTTCTCTTTGTAAAAATTTAACTTAAAAATTGAAGAAAAAAAAAGAAACCGTTTTTTAAATTAGCGAATATAGATTGTTTTCTCATCTTTTCGAGAGGAGATCAGGTTTCAGATCCCGTTATATGTGCTAGTAAGTTGCATGGTTGATGTAACACAATCTGAGTTGTTTGTCAGTGTGTGGCTGGCCGAGACATTTTATGGGGGTTGATTGAGAATTGTATTGATTGGAGTCGTATATTTGTTTTTGTTTTAAAACACAACTGAAAAATTGTTCGTTTTGAGAACAGCTGAACGAATGCGAGTTAGTGAAAAAAACAAGAGCTCCGAAATAATTATTTCTGGAGCTGCAACTTGCGCAATATTTACACGACAGAGTGATTTTAATTGCTCATGTAATGTTGCGGAAAAATGATACAAATGCCGGGGGAAGTATAGAAATATAATTTACAGTAGCATTATGTATAGAATTATTAGATGTCGCTTATCATAAAAATAACCTATCGGATACCATATGATATTTCTTCAGTGTTTTATAGTAATCAGACTTTTTGTATATACTCGTACTTCATCGAACACATCTCATCTGCTGATGGATAAGGATTGTTTGCAGAAACATTAGGAACTGCATGTTCATAATCTATTAAAGTTATATGCAGGAACATTTGTATGTGTAGATACATCTATATCATTTCTGATGATATTTGTCAAACCAGTAATGCTCCAACAGCACATACTTTCTCGTAATATTTACCAATTGGCAATTTCCGAAAATTTAGTTTTATTTTAAATTAAATTATGTTTAAATTTAAATTTAGTAGAGTTCAAAGGAAATAAGACTCAAGGTTGTTAGATAGAATAAGATTATTTGAAGCGACCTTTCTTTTATCTGTGCAAACAATGTAAAGAAAAAAATTGCAGCAGTTTTTTGAGAAAATTATTTTATGAATTGCATTAATTTTAAGCTAACATTGCGCCAAAACTACAAGTTTTTTTAAAGAACAGAACATAACCAATTTTAAGAGGTAATTTTTACTTTCCCGTATACGTACGTATGTACTCCTCCAACTAAAAGATTTAAGATTAAGATTTTTCCTTCAAATAAAATTTGTTCTTTAAAGTTAGTTCTTTCTTTAAGGTCTTGTAAGGTATCTCTTTTTTGCTACGTTTAGTAGTTTTTGCGCAATATTGCGTGCAATTGCAGAATTATAAAATATTACGAAACAAGAATTTCTCAAAACGTCCTAAATTTTTTCTTTAAACTTTTGGTAGGGATAGTGTCTAATGTATTCTATGTGATGACATAAACGTCATGTTGCTCTATTCTTTTGTTTTTTTCAAAAATTACAAACATAAAATTGTTTTGTCTTGTATATCACCTCGTTAATATTTACATTAGCGGCGATTTGTTCACATTATTAGATTTACGAGTATATGTGCTTTAAATAATGTCATTCAAAGTTTCGCGGGAACTCACCCATTTTCTGTGAAAACAAGCTCCAAATTCCTCATTTTCAGAAACGTTCAAACGCCATTATCTTAAAAAGGTTCCAACTTTTTTTCTTCAAACTTTTCGATAGTGGTAATTACGTTCTTTAATATGACGTAAAGTTCAATTTGAATTATTTTTTGTTCTTTGCAAAAATTATACAAATGTAATTTTTTATAGGAACTCTCACACTGTTACTATGCACATTTCCAGTAATTTTTAAGCATTATTGTGTTTGTAAGTTAAAGTGCTTCAAATGACTTCCAATGAAGTTTTTCGAAAACTCATAAATTTTCTTTGAAAAAGAACTTCAAATTTCGCATTTTTAGTTCCGCTTAAACGCCATTTTTTTAAAAAGGCTCCAAATTTTTTAAAAGAAAATTGCCACTTAAGTCGGTGTTTTTGTTGTTCTATAATACTCTGAAATTAATATTTCGTTCTACCTCTAGGAAACGGAAAAATTACGAAAATGTCAAAAAAATGTGTATGGCGGCTATTGATGGAAGCTGGCTAAGAGTAGGTGGCCAAATGTTAACTTTTTGCAATTTTTGAATGTACAGAGAGTTCACCGAAATTGGGTGAACCATATTTTTTTTTACCATTTCTTGATACATAGGAGGAGAAACTTTAAAGAAAAACTTTGATGATGTTTTGAGAAAAAATGTTTAAAAATAAAAATTGCTATTAATTAGTGCAAGTTTACGCAAAAACGACGAGAGACGATAGAGAGACGTAGAGAGAGATAGAGAGAGATAGAGAGACGTCGAGAGAGATAGAGAGACGTCGAGAGAGAGATAGAGAGACGTCGAGAGAGAGATAGAGAGACGTCGAGAGAGAGATAGAGAGACGTCGAGAGAAGGACGTCGAGAGAGAGATAGAGAGACGTCGAGAGAGAGATAGAGAGACGATCGAGAGAGACGTAGAGAGAGATAGAGAGACGTAGAGAGAGATAGAGGAGGACGTAGAGAGAGGAGAGAGAGACGTAGAGAGAGAGAGATAGAGAGAGGTAAGAGAGAGAGAGATAGAGAGAGGTAAAGAGAGAGAGAGATAGAGAGAGGTAAAGAGAGAGCAGAGGGTGATAATGAGACTTTAGATTGGTTTCTCGGCATATGAAGAAATGAAATCCGTGCAAGTGTAAATGTGTATGTAACGGGTGAGGAAAGATTGCATGCTGTCCAAGGCGCGTATGTAACGATAGTTCTTCGGCATTCGCCTAGTGTTGATCGGAGGAACAACGGAAAACTACCGATCACAGCAACCGGCCGCTAGATTTCTCCTTCAGAGTGACTGAATTCGATTAGCTACCTAGCTATTGTCGAAAACTTGCCATCGTCGTGACTCGGACTCTAGAACCTCCCAGTCAGGAGAATGGCCAGAGATACTGTCAGAGGCACATTAGTTGATGACTTGAGCCACCTAAGCCGGTGTGATCAAAGTATAGTGAAGAAATTAAATTTCAACAATAGGAACTTGATTATGGAAGTCTCTCATGAACTACTTACGACCAGATAATGTCAACCTCATTACCTTTACGTCACTTATTGTGTTTGTTGAATCATCATTAGTATTTGACCATTATAGCTATAATAAAAATATAGTGATTAGAAATGTAATAAATGTTTTGAAATGAAGAATCACCTTCAATAAATTCCATTAATTTGAAGTGAAACAAATGGAAATTCAAAATGACTTCTTGTGATGTCAGAAAACATCTCATTCACACAAATATTCGTCAGACAGCGTCTGAATTCGACCTATCTAAGCTAGTATCGAAAATCCGCCTCTGTCGGGACTTGCATCCTAGGACCTCCCGGTCAGATGCACTGGAGTAACATCAGTTAAAGCCCCGGGCCACCTGAGGCATTCGGACTTCGAGGAACACGCTATCCAGCATATTCCAAAAACAAATTGTCTGTATGTATATGTGTATGTATGTATATGTGTATGTGTATATCTGTATGTGTGTATGTATATGTGTGTGTATATAAATGTGTGTATGTATGTGTATATGTATATGTGTGTATGTGTCCGCGTGTGTGTCGGTGTGTGCGCGCGCGTGTGTGAGAGTGTGCGTGTTTCGTCTCTTTTGTGCTCTTGTTCATTGTGAGACTCGGCTGTCGCGGCGCACCTGCTCGCCCGAGTGGTCGCGGCCGCATGCGCCTCCAGTGCGTGGCCCACGACGCTGGACGCCCCGGCCAACCAGCACTGCTTGCCCTGCAGGAAATTGAGAAGTTCCAAAGCGGCTCCTCAGGCGACACACCGGTTCCCGGCCCTCTGCCGAAATAAGGGAGGGCGCCAACCCTTCGTATCTTCGACACCGAAAACTACCCGCCAGAATAAGGGCGGCCCCAGGAACAAATTACGGCGGGGCCATTTGATGAAATTTAATTAAACCCATTTTCATTTACTTTTAACATTTACTTTTCGTCAAAACTAGTAAAAATTGCATTGACGAATGAGGGATCTTACTTATCAAACTGTTTATTAAAATTAAACTTTTATGACATTAATTTTATTATTAGGTGCTTCATAAGATTAATATTATCACTAATTAGTTACTTTATAAACTGTTAGAATACATTAACAGTCATTAAAAATCAACTTTTGGAAAAATCACGCAAAATCAACAAAGCTTTCATGTTAGAGCTGAATCTGACATTCGTATATATTCATGTTTACTTTTTCGTATACTTACAAATACAGGATGTCCTGAGAGGAAACATCCAAACTTCGAAAATAAGCTCTGAAGACAATTCTAAGCATATTTTGTCTAATAAACTACTTGTATATTCCGAATAACTGAGCCGCAATAATCACTCAAAACGTGGTTTGAAGAAAATATTTCTAGGGAAAAATTTGCATTGCAGAAGCATAGAAACACTCCAGAAAAATATAAATTGTTTTAAATTGTTTATTGCTTAAAACGAAATAAATATATTTGTTCCGAAAGAAAAAAATAACCCAAAATTAAAAAAAACAGTCGAATTGTATAAATTGGTGTAAAATGTTTTGGGGTCCCGTGATACCGAAAAAGTCCTTTCTTAAATCTTTCATCTATCTGACTGGCTCTCTGTCTGTTTGACCGTGCGTCCGTCCTCGTGTTGTTTTTGACCGTGCGTCAAAAACAACACTAGCGCCTAAACTATTCATAGGAAATTTACGAAAACAAATGTTCCCCGCTCAATATCAACTGGCTCATTTTGATGGATATTACAAAAATATTGGGAGTACTTTACAAGAATAGGGGGCGAGGGGGACATTTTCTAAATTTTCTCTATTATGGCTTCAACATTTTTTTCTGGAAATTTCTTGTGAGAATGGAGTAAAATACACTCACAGAGATGCTATTCGATTTTCCTTCTTAATTCGGAATTTTCGAAAATAGCAGAAATTCACAATTTATCGGACCACATCGTACAACTATTTATAACCAAAGCCAGGCATTGTAGTTGTAGAGTTTTTCTATCAAAAAATCCCCAATTACCGACGCACTATTGCTTTCTTCTTTTTCTTCTTCTTACAAAGTAAGGCGAGAAAGTAAAATAATAGTGAGTAAATACAAAGTAGTGATATTTGCACAGATTTTCTCGTTTTAGTTAATTTCCTGATCTCTTTACTTCGGGTTAGCTTTTCGGTTTTGCCCCACCCTCTTCTCACCCGCATCCTATCGACCTCTAAAAGACATTTTTCACATTTTCTCAATATTTCGGTTTTCTAATTGTAGGTTTTGAAATGGGACATTAAGAATATTTAACAAGAGTAAAACATGGAATGGTAAGCACATTTTATTGAAAAGTTTGGAGCCGTACTTGAGAGAATGATTTTTAATAAATTTTTAATGATGTAGTTTTAAGAAACACGTAACAATATCACCGTTTCTATTGTTTGTGAAAGTCAAGGTGTTCATAAAATCAAGACGGCCAACCAGAAGTCTTCTCTGAACAACACTGAGATTGTCTGCCTGAATTTTTACAATGATAGTAGAAATTATTAAACTTTTGTGAAAAAATCAAATTGGGGTCACTTCCTCAAACATTACAACCGAGGAAAAGATATATGTTGTTTTTCTCTGACATCAACAACTGGACGCAAAACTCATCTCAATACCTCAAACCGTTTGGAATATATTTTCTGCATATATTTTTGTACTGAACTTTTGACCACTATTGGATTGAACGTTATGGTATGTGGATGAAAGTATATGGTGATGATACGGGGTGAAAGGACGAACACATACAACCATGGTCGAGGGGAGACTCAAACCCGCAACACCATGGTCCGAGATCACTACGGCATTACTGCCATAGCCATCTCGGCCACGGAGCTGAACAGGATTGAATTTGTGAATATGAAATATCGAATATAATGCAACCACCTCGAAAGAAACAACTAGCCACTTCATTAAAACTTTTTATTCATAAAAAACAAAATTGAATTTAACGATATAATAAAATAATTAGAAATGATCAAGGCATTAATCCAACGTGGTTTGGGGGGGGGGGAAGTGGGAATTTCTTATCTTAAAATTAGAAAAAACTAACTTATGCCATAAAATAGCACTGATTTTCTTGCTCTACCTACCGCTTTACTAGAGTGTAGCGAAGACCAGTGTCACTCACCCAGAGCAACGAATAGACCAATCTCGCTTCTGTACTTTCACAAATTTGCCTGTGATATTTCTTGGTCCTACCTCGGTGCTTATCATTGTTCTGGGGTGTGGGATCCATTTTTACAACTAAATACCTATTATACAAATCTAGGCAGATTGCATACAGACACCAAAATGTATACTTTCGTTACAATCTGGAAATCGATGTTTTGCACCATTGCATAACTTTCTCTACATTACTTCATCAATCCCTATATATACGTACATTTACAAGAATGTAAAATGCATGTTTGACAATACTTTTTCTTACTTGTGTACGTGCTTATGTAGGGTATATATAAGCATTTAAATAGGTAGTGTTCAGGAATTTAGGTAATGCAGGTAAAAGTGCTGTTTTTCTACAGAAAAAACTCGTCTTGCAGCCACCTGACACCGTGAAAGTCAACATGTATAGCATTTCCGTTAAAAAAGTTGGAGCCGTTTTTGAGAAAATGTCGTTAGAGCGTTTCTGTAAATGTGAAATTTGAAGCTCCTTTTCGCAGAAAAACTGTCCAGTTTCCGAGAAACTTCTTTGAAATATTCATTTGAAGCACTTATATTAGCAAATGCAATGATGTATTCAATTTGATAGTAATATAAATATTTACGGTGTGACAGAGGTTTCACAAAAAGTTATAATTTGTTGAATTTTTCAAAAAACAAAAGAATACATTGCCGATCCTCGGTGGCCGAGATCGCTAAGTAGTGTCGTAGCGATCTCGGACCGAAGGGTCATGAGTTCGAGTCCTGCTTCGGGAATGTTTGTATTTGTGTTTCGTCCTTTCACCTCCTATCAATACCATATCATGTCATCTTCACATTTACCATAACAGTTAACCCAATACTGGTCGTTAATGACCTAGATATTAATGCGACCTTAAATAACAAAACGCTTGTCACCTAGATTGAATTCAGTCCCTGTCTGGAGGAGAATTGTAGCTGTCGGCTGCTCTTGTCGGTTTGTTTTTCCGTGGTTTTTTTCGATCCACACACCAGACGAATGCTGGAACAGTACCCTAACAAAGGGTCACGGACTGCGCGAGATCTTTCCTTCCTCTTCCTTGCCCTATCCTCAACCCTTACACACACACACACACTTACACGAACATGAACTACACTACCACAAATGTCGGGAGACCGGTCGGGGGCTTAGAGACTGTCCCGGCTGAGAAGGTGCCCCGCTCTGGTGGAATTGCCTGGTTGGGGAAACCCCGCTACTTGACGGTTAGGTGGGCGCCGGAACTCACCGTCTAGCGGGGGGAAGATTATCGCCACCTCCAGATGAAAAAGCATGCACTACACTTACAGGACAAATAATTCTCCTTAGATGACGTGCCCGGAATCACTGACACGATTAAATCACGGGAGGTGGCGATTTTCTTGCCCGCCGAATGAGATTCGACGCCGACCTTAATGTCGGCTTGTTGAATATTTTATCTCCGCCCACGGGGCTCGGCCGAGGCCTAGACAAGCTCCAAGTCTCGTGAATTGGAGTGTAAGCGCGGGCGTGTGTGTGTGACGGCAGAGTCCTATCCTTTGCCTCGTCAGCCCGCTATGGGCCTTCACCGACCAGCCGTGATCCGGCCTCTCTGCCATGGAATAAGGGGTTCGTTTCGTGAGCACGAAGACAATAGAGAGTTTTTGCGAGTCGTGAGTTTGAAAGACGTAACACGACAATCCTGGGGAAAATTGTACTGCGCATCCCGGCATCCAATGACGGGATTTGGATTGACGGGTCCCCGTCATTCTCCATGTTTTGTCGTCTACGACAAACGTCTTCGTAGACGAAAATACTTTACGTAGTTTTCGCCGCCACCACTAAACAGGAATTCGACACTAATACACAATAAGAATGGAAATAATTAAAAAAAGAATAATAATAGAACCAATCTAAAATGGCTGTAACTTAGTAGTTTACTTTTTCTCTAGTTAATTCAAATATATCAGGAATAAACTAACGTAATTGTTTAGGATTTGAGGTTATGTATATATTGAGGTTACATTGATTGCCAGGAAAAGGTAATTATTTATCCACATGGCTTTATAATTGCCATACATTTACCATTTCCAATATAAACAATAAAATATATGCATTAGTAAAATTGTGGGGTTACATTCTAAGACTAGGAAGATATATTTTTCTTTGGAGATAAAGACATGTATTACATATTCGTATGATACAATTAGATTTCACGTATCATACATTTTATCTTGTAATGCTTATAAAAGCAAAAATAAATGTAAGCAGATGCTTTGAGATCCTGCTAGAGGTATTGAGTTCAAATTAGTTCCTCGTTTTATCGTATGCTTTCGATTGTACGACTTGCAAAAGCTTATTTTTATGAAGATACGTTATTTCCTAGAGATGATAATGTTTACATATTACGACAATGGATTTCCCGTCCTTCAAAAACTCTCTATTCCTTCACCATATATACTGATCTTCATAACCTTCAGGTGGGCTTTCTCGTCGTCACACAGCAATTATATACTGGTACATTTGTAAGGAATGCGCACGGTTACAGTTTTCCTCGGCAGGGAATCGATCCAAAATGATCCAAAATGTGCGTCCTCAAGTGAGGACGGTGGTCGGTAACGGGGCAGGTGCCTCAGACCTCAGACGGTGGAAAATACACCGTCTCCGTGTATTCTCCACGGATAATGACCTAGTACACGGGGATGAGTGACTTAAAGCTCTTGGGGCCAAGGACCGCCCGTGCTGCCCCCTGACGGTCACTTGGGGCGTCGTTTTTTCCGTTAATTAACCTGGCACCTGCATCGCAAAGCAGTGATGCGCCCGCGCGCACAACCGATTTTTTTTACCGAACAACGATTTGATGGCGTTTTTGGGAGGCGGTGCGCTCGGGATGTCAAGCAGGGTTAAGAGCGGCACCCGCTGCCCCGCGCCGCGCCGGGCCGCCTCTTGGGGGTTGGCGCACTCTGTCACGCGCCGCTCATGGCGTCCTAGACTGTCATTCCCGCAAATAAAAATTTCGCTTAGGGCATCATTGATTTATTGTCGCGGAACATGTATTTTTGAAAAAGTGGTTCGCGTGTGATATATATCTAGTTCGCGATGTGTTGCTCTGAGCATATTTCGTCTGGCGACGCTTTTACTGGGGGATTTACTTTGCTCATCGACACGCGGCTCCCATGTGAAATATCTGGGCGGCGGAGAAATATTTCTGTAGTGGAACCAAATGATTGTCACATCAGGGCTGCTTTGGGGATGCCCAAATAACTCCTGCAATAAAGCCACTGCATCGCTGATGATGGAGTGCGAACGATGCGTTTGGTTCATGAAAATCGCTTCTCTTCAAAGGAAACGGAAACTTGATAGTATCTGGAATGCGGCTTTTGGGTAGTTTTGCGTGTGTAGAGTGCCAAATGGTTGGTAAAAAATAGCTGCATGTTATATCGAACGAACGTGATTTATTTTCTTATTTATATCCTTTAGGTAGAAGTAAAACATTATCCTCATAATACATAACGAGAACATTGCGCCGGAGTCGAATGGCCATTCGCAGGTTTTGAAAAAAAGGAAATGTCATTTATTATAATTTTTAACTAATAATCCTACACAGTTACCTTTCGAACTAATAATGACGTATTTTGTCTGCCGGAAACTTAAATATTTCTTTGGAAATGCTTTACGGTGTACATAAAATACTGTTCTTGGTTAATTTTAATTAATTAATTATTTATTATCCATGAATCATGCTAAGAATGAAATATATGCATAAACGACTGGTTGTGCAGGTGCATGTAGGCCAGCAGTGAGATGTGGCCTTTTTCTTCCATCCATTTTTACTTTCCCGTATACATAAGTATATACGGAGTAATACATGTATAGTGCGATTTTTCTAACCCCTAATTCTCAAGCCCCTATGGTGGCGAAGGAATATCACACGGCATTTCGCGTCTTTCTCGGTCTTGCCGGTAGAAGTCGCATGAACGCAAGCACAGCTTGATACGGTCGCGTCATGCAAAATCTAGCGGCACAACTGGGAAAGATGCGAAATACCTCGACATACTCCATCGGGAAGATGGGCCTTGAGGGGTAAAGTAAGAAAAATCGCAGTATAGTGTAGGGAAACGTATGTAATACTGCGAGAAGGATTTTCCGCAGAAAAAAAATATTTCTGAACCCTGATAACTAAAAAGTGGATAAATATAGTTGCTAAATTAAGGAGGAAAATCCTCTAACACGTGATGTAGCCAGAATGCCTCTTTTGTGAGTTCTTGATACTGAAAAAACAATTTGGAGCACAACGTCCTTCCGTAGGTTTGTCCTTCCAGTGCATGCGACCAACTCTAGCGCCTAAACCATAAGTACGATTTTTTCCAAATTGAAGTAACCACTGTCCATCTGTTCTGAGTCAAAGCTCTGTTATTTTCAAAAACATTCATTAATTTTTGGGGGTACTTCACATGAAGCCCCTCCAACATTTTCAAAATTTTCTCAAATCAGCTTCAAATTTTGTCTTTAATATTTTGGTATGGTAATGTACTCTATAAGGTGATATAAATATCAATTTTCTCTATTATTTTCTTTCTTCAAAAATTACAAAAATTATTTTTTTAACCTGTTTCTCACGTCGCGACTTGGGTTAATACCACACCAGGGTTTTTTTAAGGGAACATTACCATACTAAAAAGTTACTGAAAACAGATATTTATCATAACTGATATTGCAAAACCTTAGTTAAACGATTTTTTAATGGTAACCGTATACCAAAATGTGCCTGTGTTTTTTCGTATACCTCGCTTCATTTCCTATGTCGCTGCACGGATTCTGTATTGTTACTACAACATAAGCAACCTACCAACGTTATAAGGTGAAACACTTGAGGTTTTTTGTAGAGACACTTATCGATCTTAAAATAGTTCTTCCTCTCCTTGGTTGATTGTTTCCGGGCGCGTCAACAGCTAAGAACATTAGTTCAGTAAGTGTAGTGCATGTTTTATCGCATGATGTGACGGTGATCTTCCTCTGCTAGTTGGCTTGATCCGGTGCCGAACTACACGTCGGCTTGCGGGGTTTTCCCCAACAAGGTATCGCTCACCAACGGGTCACCGCCCCAGATGGGACAAACGTAGGTCCCCAATTGGTCTCCCGGCATTTGTGATAGTGTATTGCGCCTAAGTGTGTGTGTACACAAGGGGTGACGGTAGGTCAAGGAAGAGGAAGGAATGATCGCAAGTGATACGCGGTCCGCGGCCTGATTCTTAGGGTACTGCTCCCACATTCGTCTGGTGTTGACAGGAGAAACCACGGAAAACTACTGATCAGAGCAGCCTGCAAAGAGAATTCTCCTCCAGAGAGTAGCTGAATTCGATCTAGCGACCAATCAAGTGTCGACAATTCTGACACGGTCTGTACTAGTACACTAGATTCTCTCGGCCAGAGGCACTGCAGTGACATTAATTGATGTTCTGAGTCACCTAAGCCGGACGTACAATATAGAGTGTCTCAAGAAATTACTATTTTATTAGAATTTACTTTCTCCGGAAGGAATGTAATTAGTCATCCTTCTGTATCGCGTCTTCCAATGCGTCAGAGACCAAGAGATGGTATGTATCTGAATCAATAAGAAAAATATGTGAAAGCCAACTACATCGTAGTTAATATCGTATCCATGTACAACAATTTGGTGACATAAATTACCTTTTATTATTGATTATTATACGCACTGATCTATTGATTATTAATATGCTCGTTAATGCATCCTTGGACTATCCCCTCTGATCGCTCTTAGTCACTGAGAGACTTCCCGACCTATCCTGCGCGCGCTACGCGGAGTAAATGGGATCAGGAAGAGCTACAGGTAGAGTGTGAATAGGTGAACAAAGGTGCAAACGCCGATGAACAGGAGAGAGGAAAGAAGGACAAGGTTTTTCTGGTTCTGAATGCCTTCAACGGTGGGGTATCATATTGGTAGCGTATACTCTATCTAGACTTGAATAAGTTCAGAGAGAAATGAAACGATAATGATCTCCCTCCATACGAAGAACGTAGGGAGGGAAAACGAAGGAAACAGTTCATTGAGTGGTAGAGAAGAGTAAAGTTCGAAAAAGAGTAATGAAGTTAATGTTCAAGTAAGAAGTCACATTCTTCAAAAGGATAGAGAACAGAAAATGAAGGAATGATCCCCCAAACCTCAAGATAGGGTAATAGAGATGGATGATGTTGGAACTTCCGAATATCTATAACTATCGTCTACCTATATATTGCATTTCACAGATGTAAGAGATAGAATGGAAACATTATTGAGAAAATTATTTAAATTGGGAAAGGGTCGAAGAAGAAGTAATTTGAAAATTGTGTCAGAGAATGGCCAGAGGCCGGCGAGTGAAATGTCTGAGATCTTTGGGCGGGTGCAAGGGAAAGAATTGCCGGAGTAGGAAGCGTTTTGCCTCTGACCGCCGCCCGCTGTGCGTTTTATCACTCTGCGGCTCCGCCGATAAGGCCCCCCAGCGGAGTGTGGAGCGTGGCCGGTTGAGCGGCATGGCGCCCGCTGTCGCAGAGCGGCCGTGGCCGCGCGCGGCTTCGCTGTGAGTTCACTGAGTGGCAGGGATTGTCGGCCGTCAGCTTATCACTTCATTGCAGGGCCCGCTTCGCCCACTCTTGAAATCGCTGCTTTTAAACGCCGCCGTCAGGCAGGCAGGATGCACCGCTCGTTCGGCCACCCCCGACTCAGCGTCTCTGCGGGGATACCTGCGAGTCGATCTGTGAGTCGGTCTGTGAGTCGGTCTGTGAGTCGGTCTGTGAGTCGGTCTGTGAGTCGGTCTGTGAGTCGGTCTGTGAGTCGGTCTGTGAGTCGGTCTGTGAGTCGGTCTGTGAGTCGGTCTGTGAGTCGGTCTGTGAGTCGGTCTGGGAGTCGGTCTGTGAGTCGGTCTGTGAGTCGGTCTGTGAGTCGGTCTGGGAGTCGGTCTGGGAGTCGGTCTGGGAGTCGGTCTGGGAGTCGGTCTGGGAGTCGGTCTGGGAGTCGGTCTGGGAGTTGGTCTGGGAGTTGGTCTGGGAGTCTGTCTCGGAGTCAGATTTTCCTTGCACGTTCATTAGCATTTTTAAAGAATTCTATTTGCTACGATACGTTTTAGATTTACACCCAAACTGGCTAGCGCAAATGGATGTGATTCGTGTCTAGTAAATAACCAGCACAGTAGGAGCCTGCGTTTTGAAATAGTTTCCTATGTGAGTCTCCGCTGCTTCACAATTTGCTACGATACACAGCTTACAGGTAAGTTCGAGAGCCACGATGAGAATTGAGTCCAGTGCGTAAACAACGCATGGCATTCGGAAGCGACTCTCTGAGGATTTTAACATGCGTCAGTGGCCCATTTTATTTATCAATACTACAGTCATTAGATTGATGTAGATCAAGAAGCGGGTGCGATTGAGCAAGGCGACCATAACCATGTCCATGTCATCATAACCATGTCCGTTATTTGTGATATCGACAGAATGGCGTTTGAGACTTTTCATTCTACTACCTTCTAAAATGCCAATTAATTTAAATAAATACTGTTTCATATAATAATATAACTTATGCATCTACTTCAGCTACAGCTCATTAGCTATGATTGCTTTTAAAGGAAAACACCTTGTAAAATAAAATCCCCTTACTTTGCCGGTCCTAATAATACCCTATTTCGTTTAGCCCAAAAGCAATAAAGGCAAAGGTTATGTCGCTGAAACAATTTGTCGGACATTAGCGGCGAAGTGTGGTGTTATATAATAGTTGGTGGTCTTGTTCGCTCATTCGTAAGGTCGAACTTGAAAATAAAAATTTTGGGGGCTTGCCAATGAACAAGTTTAGAGAGTCCGGGCATTAAAAACAAGAATTCAAAATTAATCTCAAGATTCCTCTAATAAGGAAGATTATAATTCTTCATGTGACATTCGCATTCTGAAATTCCGTTAAGGTCATTATTCCCGTATGTGTAGCGCGTGTTTTGTTTTGGCGGAAGGTGCCGGTGATCTTCCCCAATGGGCTAGAGAGATCCGGCACCGACCTACGTCGGCTTGAAAGGATTTTCCTTGAACAGGTATCTCCCACCAAAGTGGCACCACACAATTCGGGTCAAGCTGTAAGCTTGCAGCTTCCGAATGGTCTCCCGACAAGTCTGTGGTAACAGGGTAAACGTTCTTAAGTTAAAAATCTTAGTTTGGAGAAAACAAGGGTTAGAGTTTTGAGCCACTGCTTGTTCCTACGCTAAACGCTCTTTCTTAATGTTTTTTTTTTCGTTAAGGAGGCAACATTTGAATTCGGGCGTTGTACTAAAATAAAATATAGATACTTAACTTGTATTTTGAATACTTAACCCAATTTTGCCAAAAATTGACTTCAGAACTTTTACCCCGTGACCACAGAAATGTAGTGTAATGATTGTGAGTGTATGTGAGTGTAAGAAAAGGTGAAGAAATGACAAGGCAGAGAAAGGAAATATCGCGCGCGGTCCGTGGTTCTTTTGTTAGGATACTGCTTCGTCATTCACCTGGTGTTGATCGGAGAAACCACGGAAAACTACCTATCAGAGCAGTCGGCCGTTAGAATTATCCTCCAAACAGCGGCTGAATTCGACCCCGCTGATGCCAGACACCTGCTTGGGAAAATTTCGCTACCCGACGGTAGGGCGGCGCTGGATCTCATCATCTAGCGGGGTAAGATAACGGCCACCTCAAGAGCAAAACCATGCACTACATTTACGGGACTAATGATCTTAGGAGTTTACGCGCCGGAATCACTTATAATCAATCAATCAACGAAAATCCTGCCACCGTCGGGACTCGAACCCTAGGATTCCCGCTCAGAGGTACTGCAGTGGCATCCGTTGATTCCCTGAGCTGGACACTCTTGAAATGAATGAGTGAATTGATTTATACATATTCTTTATTAAGATACCAATATATACATATATTTACACATATGCATTTATATATATAATATAATATATATATATTTATATATATTATATTATATATTATATATATTATATATATATTTATATATTATATTTATATACATATATTATCATATATATTTATACATACATATATTTATACATCTTCTTTATTAAGATACCCATGCCTTAAGCTTACGAACATTCTTGGTAAGGAGGCCTGTTTTGATGAGTATTTGAAGGATAATAGTAGACTAAATAATAATCGAGCAATGATTCAATGACGGGTAGGGAAAACAGGGGAAACCCGACACAGCCTACCGTGAACTTTCTCGCAACACAAATTCCTCAAAGATTAATTCCCAAGTGTTTGACAATTACTCCACGGGTCACCGGGCAATTGTTGGATAGATTATACTACAATTTGAACGGCTATCAATGGGGAATTAGAAGCTGTGTCGAAGAAAACAACACATAAATCCGACTATCCTGCTTAGTCCACAACAAGATCGACAATGATCCACTGAGATTTGAACACTGGTACCGAAGAAAAGAAAAGCTAGCGTGTTGGCCACTTGGATGTGGGTCGCCCATGGACTGAGCATATGCGGAATGGGACAATCCTGAGAGAAACTGTGGCAAAGACGATTTGCATGCCATAAAAACCCGAATTTATCTAAATTTGAACATCCACACCCAAGAATTGGAAAGATACCACTCTGAAATTTTGGCTATGAGTCGCCTTGGCGAGTTCTTGGGGGAAATAGGAGAACTGTGAGAAACGTCCTATAAACACACTTGCACTCCACAAATTCCTCAGGGATCGACAGATACTTGAATCCGGGACCCGAAGAAAAGGAAAGCTAACGTGCTGGCCATTTGGATGTGGGTCGTTTCTGGTCTGTGCATATGTGAAATGGGACGACCCGGAGAAAATTACTGTGAACTCAGTTTGAACTCCATAATTTCAAAGTGGATTGATGGGGATTTGAAGCGATGCACCGCGATGTAGCGATTGGAAAGGTATGGAACTTTTGGCTGTGAGTCGCCCGTGGTCACTACTTGGGAGAAACAGGAGAACCTCGAGGAACGCACCATGAACTCGCTTTGCATTCCATAAATTCCATATACATTGACGAGGATTTGAACCCCGATACCCAAGATGTGAAAAGGTTCTAGATGTGTTTAGTGTTCTAGCTGCTTGTGCCCTGCGGGTCGACAAATAAGAGAACCCCGAGAAAACTTGATCCGCTTTGCATTCCACAATTTCCATGTCGAACGACGGCGAATTTGAACTTGCAGCCCAAGAAATGGAAAGCTAACGTGTTGGCGGCCACACTCCGCTATTACGTGCCGCGGTTCACCTCCTACAGTCTGATCGCAGTGTTGATGAAGTGTGCACCGAGAAACAGTACCGGTACCTGCCCCACATGTGCGCGGCAAGTGCGAACGCGCCTCCATTCCAGCACTTCCCAGCCGCGTGCGTCGTCGTAACGCTGGCGCTGCGTCTTTCTATTGGAGGCGCATGCGCCGTAGGCCCGATGGCGGCCTCCGCCCGCGCGCCTGCTGTCCTCGACCTCGCCGTCGCCTCGCTAGTTAGAAATGATGAAAAGTATTTGTCATGAATTTTGCCGCCGCCGTCGCCGCTGCCGCCGTCGCCGCCGCCGCCACCGCCGCGGCCGCGCCGCCCGCCGCGGTGGCGCGCGACCGGGAAGCGCGTATGTGTGCTCTCACACGAGCGACGAGGCATACGGGCCGTCCACGCACTCCACTACCTCCCTCCCCTCCCCGCCTGCCCCATCCCCACCCTGTAGTCGGTATCGCATCATATAATTTACGTAATAATCCGAACGAGATAATAATTACATATTACTCTCCGCGCCGCCGCTCATCCCCACTTCTTCTGCGTCCTCTGCCTCGCCTCGCCGCCCCCACCACGCCCCCTCCCAACCTCCCCCTCCACGCCCCTCTCCAAGCCCGCTCCCCCGTGCATCGTACTTCATCCGCTTAAAAAGTTGATACCTGTGCGAGGTGCGCATTGAGGGAATGTAATAATTTGTTGTTAGTGTATCCAATAATGATTTTTCACCTGCGTGTTTATTATTATATTTTTTTGTTTGCTTCCAAACACTAGCAGCGCCAGGATGTCAATAATTAAGAGCTTCCAGCAGAATGAATGTCTTTATTACTTACTTGGTTTCGCTTTGGATATTATATTTCGCACAGCGTGCCGGAGAGTTCGCGTAGTAATTGCTGGTGATTTCGTGAGCTGATAGCGGAAGGTGAAGCTCGTGACAAACGAACAATGAGCACTGATGTTCGTGCCCGTCGTTTGTTTTCATTACATCAGTGGAAGAGGATGCGCATTCCCTGATCATGTGGCAAAAATGATTTCCCGAAGACACTCTGATCCTTTATTGTACGTGTCTTCTCTTCATCAAATTACGTACTCACTGGGTGATATTTATCTGTTGGCTGAATGTTTCAAATTATAATCTTTCCATTTTAAGATTCTGATAAACAAAAAGCGTTTTACGATTTCTTTGAAAAAGTCGTATATTCTGCGCTTTTCATTTCTTCTCTTCTTTCTAACAAAGTTTATCATTTAAAGTTGGAAAATACTAATTTTATAACCAGCACATCCCAAAACATATTTTATAAAAAAAAACTTTCTTCAACGATTTCAATTTGTGATCCTGAATGTTCCTGCCACGAAATGAAATGAAATTTGTTGCTGAAGCTGATTACTCTATAAACTTTCATGCTTATTTTTTCATATATTTAAGGAAATTGAGGCCATTCTCTTTAAATGATAAAAGGAGGTCTCTTAATACAGGATTTGTATTCTTCAATAAGAGAGTCCGAAAAGGATTTTAAAGAAAGAAATGAAAAATGAGGCCACCATCACTAAGGTGTAGCTTCAAGATGTTGAAAATTGTGCATGAGTCTCTACTAACTCTTGTTTCGTTAGAATTTTCACTCGCAAGGACGAAAACGGACGACTATTCCAAAAAGTGTGTATTTTAAAGCAAACTTAGTGATTCCCTTTCGTAAGTCACTTATTTACTTTTCATTTCTTAATCAATTTTTGACTGGCTTACATTGTTTAGTAAATTTTTCACCTGTGATGATCGCTACGCGATCAAAAAAGGGCCAAGTTATTAACTTATTAGATATCTATATAGCGCCAACATCTCATTGATTATACAAAAATATCAACCTCTCCAAAAACTTGTTAACAAGTTTTCTAGAAAACGTATTGTCTGAAGGAATTAGTTTAATTGGAGTGTTTCAGAGCAATATATTTATTGATACATGTAGTGTATAGGAGTGTATCAATTATGATTTGTAAAACTAGAGAGATGCTACGCCAGCATGCACTTTCTCGTATTATTTGTAATGGTTACATACGTTTTGTTTAATTTAAAAAAACGTTAATGTCATGTTTTTAATGCATTCAGCTCTATCAATTTAACCAAACAAAATTAAACCGTTTCTTAGAAAATCTAGTTTTTAAAATTTCTTTATTTCATACATAATTGTGCGGAAATTACTGATATTTTGAATAAATTGTACATGATGTAATTTAAATATCTTATATCGAAGAAATATTTCATTAAAAAGAAATAACTCTTTCTTCATATTGTAGTTGTAGGAAGATGCCAAAAATTTGAATTTTTCTATTTTTTTAAAATTCAGAGAATTTAAAGAAATTACACCTGCCCTATTTTCATCAGGAGTTTTTGAGAAAAATTTGAAACTGTCGTTGCTTAAATGCTGCAAACAAAACAACACAAAATGGTTTCCGAAAAAGTAGCACGTACCCTGTTCAAGAACAACAACAAATGCTATCGTATAACACTGCAGCAAATTAAATATTTTAACAAAAAGTCTTAACAAATACTACCGTAACATAGAACTTTGGATACTGTACAGCAGTTCTTAATCTGCCAAAAATCTAAAAAAAATGTCCCATAAAGCAAAACGTGAATAGAAAATATTTATTGGAAGGATGCCTCTTTCTTGGGGCCTTGCTGTCGTTTGACGTCAACTGACGTAAGTAGTGACGAACTGAGTATTGGAAGAGTAACGTTGTACTATTGTATTTTGACCTCAAGAACAGCTTGTTCCGGTTCGACTACACTAAATGCCGTGCACTATTTGCTTAATTTGGCATTTCTGAATAAAACCCGTTCCAGTTACTCTTTGTAATCTTTATTGAATGTCAATGTGCCCATGTTCCAGGCAGTCACAAAACCTTGCAAATAGTTTGTGGAATTCTGAGGGTGAGCTCAAGACTTCTCATCTGACCGGTTGTGATGGCGTTTGTAGGCCTTTGTTGGCATGAAAAGTGCTTGAATGGTCTAGCGTTGTTGCCTTCGTCATACAATTTCTGCAAGATATGATATTTGAACTGTTGTAGAAGTTTCGCTCTGTGCTCTGTCAGTGTTTCCAGATACACTTGCACAAATATCAGAACCGAAAATTAATTTGCTAAAATTATACGCTACACATTAGGCATTCTTGAATCATAAAATTAACAGAAACCTTTCAAAGGTAAAAATGTCACCGTTTATGTTGCATTTAGATTCAATTAAAGACTAGGTCCTGTTGTTCACAGAACGTTTATTATGTTTTGTTTTCCAGGTTGCTGTTGTGATATATATGTATGGTATTGTGTTTGTGGTAATACAACATGAATAGCTCTGGGTTTTCGTTAAATTCGCGAATGCCTCCTCCTCATTCACTGTAACGAATTTTTAATGAAACGTTCTAATAACATTTTAAGTGAAGTGAATATTTTCGTTTGTGCCATATTACCAATATTATTCATTTTTGTCGCTCACAACGAAACAGAAAAGACGTATTGTCCGTGATGAGGCAAATGTCACATACCTGCCTATCTTATCACACACGTTTCCTAACAACAATGCAACAAATGAAAGTATTTTATTCGTGCCTGTAATCCTTTGTTCCCATTGTGAACGTTTTTTTTCGTAACAGGGTTTTTTGACGTCCATTCACTTCGTCAAAACATTGTGTATCGCGCGCGCATTAACAACATACACACGGAGTAGCGTTGAGTGTTCGTCCTACTTGGGCGCAATTTCCGAGAATTCGGCAGCGGGCGGCGTTGGGCGGGTGGCGACAGCAAAGGACGCTCGGCGCGGCGCGGCGAGGCGGGGAGCTACAGCCACGTGCCGCGTCGGGGTTCGAACCCCTCGTTCGCTGGCTCGCTTGCAGCGACGCCCCCCCCCCTCCGGGAGATGGAACCGGCGCGGCGCGAGGGGCGAACGGCGAGGGGCGAGCGGAAGCTGCGCCGAGCGCGGGGAGGGAGGCTGAAAAAGAATCACGGCAAAGCGCGTTGCCCCAGTCCCGGTTCGACCCCGGCGCGTGGCACAGCGGCGGGAGGGCGATTGCGCGGGCCGAGGGCTTTGGCGGCGGCGGCGGCGGCGGTTGCTGTGGAGTGGGTGGCAGCGTTGACAGTGGAGGTGGTGGTGGCGGCAACGGCGGCGACTTTAGACATGGAGATGGTGTTGACGATGGGGTTGTCATAAGCGACGGGGAAGTCGGGGGCAGTGTCAGCGAAGGTGTAGGCGGCGAAGGGTATGAAGGTGGTGATGGCGGCGGCGTTTGCAGTGGAGGTGGTGGTAGCGGTACCAGCAGAGATGGAGATGGAGATGGTGTTGGCGGTGGGGTTATCATGAGCGACGGGGAAGGCGGATGCAGTGACAGCGAGGGTGTGGGCGGAGGTGGGTGTGGAGGAGGTGATGGCGGCATTGGCAGTGGATGTGACGGTAGCGCTACCGGTAGTGATGGAGGTGGTGTTGGCGGCGAGGGGTTGTCATGAGCGACGGGGAAGTCGGGGGTAGTGCCAGCGAGGGAATGGGTGGCCGCGGCGGCGGTCGCTGTGGGTGTGAGGGCGGTGGTACGGGTAGCAGTGGAAATGGTGATGATGGTGGCGGCGGTGTTGTGATGGGGGACGGGTAAGTCGGGGACCATGAGGAAAAGAGTTGAGGCAGCGGCTATGATGATGGAGGTTGCTGCGTTGACAGTAGAGGTGGTGCTAGTGTTAGCGGCAACGGTGGAAATGGTTGTGGTGGCAGCGGCAACCGTGGCGGCGGCTTTGGAGGTGGAGGTTGTGGTAGCGGAGGAGTTGTCAAGGGCAACTGCGAAGTCGGGGGCAGAGACAGCGCGGCGGTAAGGGTGGCGGCGGCGGTTATGGAGGAGGTGGCGTTGGTTGTGGAGGATATAGTAATGCTGGTGGTGTTACTGGTTAAATCGGCATCTGTGGAAATGGTGGTGGGGACATAAACGAAGGTGGATATGGAGGGGACGCGGCTGTGGAGGTGGTGTTAGCAACGGGGTGGATGGAGGTTGGGTCCAGAGGCGGCGGGCGCGGCAGCAGTGGGGATGAGGGCTGTGGGAGTGGTGGGGATTGCGGTGGTGGTGGTATAGTTGAAGCTCATGAAAACTCTGATCTCTCTGTTGCTCTACGATATTTCGTGTATGAGCTCAGTGGTGGGTATGAACAGCAAATTAGTGTTGATTTACGAATATATTGAACTATTGTTGAAGACAACTTTTGATTTTGAGATGCATTTATCAAATATACGCATAAAATATCCTCAACACAAAATAAAAATATATGAAAAAATAGAAATCGTGTTTTCCTTGTACTTTGTATATTATAATGAAGTTACGTAATAATAACGTAACAGTTCCTTAAGTAGCAACGTGCGTTACATAAAGTAAGTACAAAAGTCTCCAAGAGTGATAGTTTCTTCACTATTGTTAAGTGATTTGAGTCGACTAGCGATTATTATCACTCTATTTGAATAATACCTACTGACTTTACAGACAAATTTAAAAAATTACCATTAACTAATTAGTCCTAAATGTATTACTTATTGGGATATTAGTGTTTTAATGAATCGTTCATTTCGGTTTCTATTCATACTATCCTACAAAAGCATATTGACCCCGAAGTTGAATGTTATTGCAGTTCTAATAAACATATATCCCTATCATTATTCGCCATTCCTTTCACTACACCATTGTTGCGTTACCTCCAAAGAAAATTCGTCATCTTCGGGCGATAATATTCAGAATTCCTTCAGAACGACCTGGGGGGGGGAAAGGGTTGAGTGACATGACCTCGAAAGCCTTCGCATGCGTACCTGTGTATGAATTCAGCGAACGAAGCCTACATTTGCGGGTGTCGCTTCTGTAACCGGTAGCAGGCAGTGAAGTACGCGTCACAAAAGAAATTAATTGCCTTCGATTCATATTCACAATTACTCTGATGAATCATTTCTATTTATTTGAATTGTACTCATTTTTGCCATGTTGGCTGCGTCCGATACGTGTCGAAGCTATTTTTGCGTTGGCGTCCATTGAATGGCGGCGGCGGCGGTGGCGGTGGAGCGAGGAGGGGGAGGGGGCGGCGGTGGGGGCGGAGGTGGGGCCAGACAGGTGGGCGCCGCTGATAGACGTCAATGTCGTTGCTGCTGGTTGCCGCCGCGGCCGCCCCCCGCCGCCGGGACGATGTGGGTGCGATAAAAGAGCGGGCCCTGGATGTTGGAGGAGGGGTGCCGTGAGTGACTTTTGACCTGCCCGGAAGGGCGAGGTTAGGGAGAGATGGGTGCAGGTTTGGATATCCCTGTGCAAAGATGTTTCTAATTCGTCTGGAAGAAACAGGGAGGATGCGGTTAATATAAAGCCCGCACTAACAATAACTTTATCTAAGGAAGTGGCAATTACACATTCGCTGAGGGCGAGGATGTTAATCAATGTTAATGCTAGTCAAGAAGGGGAAGAGAAATACGAGAATTCCCAAGTTCCAAGACTGTTTTGCCTGTTTCTTGGTGCTCCTTATTTGAAATATTAATGACACATTCTTTTGATGTTTTGTATTTATGAAATTTGTTATTTGTATTTATGAAATTTGTTATTTGTTGGATATTTTACTCTGAATATATTTCCTTGGATCAAGATTTTTTAAAGGTTTTTAGTACCTAAGACATTTGGAACGAAATATTGTAAAATAAGTTCCGGTATTCGTCCGAGACTGATGTTCATGGAAAACAGGAAATTTGATTCAATTGGAAATCATTAAGGTGTCTATTAACTAACAAAAACGAACCAGTGCCCATTATCCAGTGTCAAATACCCATTGCTCACTGTCACGAGCTGATAGCCACCATTCACGTAGTTTTCAGACGGACTTCAGACAGACGACATAATCTAAACACATGTGTTGGTAAACGTGTACCAACACATGTTGGTAAACGTTTGGTGCACGGGTATTCATTTTAAGATAAAAGACCCAGACCATTTCACACTCTTTGGATCAGTAAACTGAAATCCGCTGTCTTTGCACCTTCCGATTTACAACGCTTCATGGTGGAAAAATTAATAATCTCTTTCTTTATATTTATATTATTTGGGATTCACAGGGTAAAGTCTTCCATTAGTTACTCGTCAGAGCTTGGGTTAGGGAAGGGAGAAAAGCGGTAGATTTGTTGGTATATATGGTTTACTGCAGATGAGTGAGGTGAAAAGGGGGAAACAGGAAAAACAAGAAGAAAGAAAAGAATGATTCTGTTTTTTAGGATAAAGGTGACTCCCCAGTCCTTTTGCCGCATTATTTCCTCCTTGACGCCCAGGTTTCGAGGAAACCGATTAGAATTTCAACTGTATGATTTTTTTTTGTACGTTTTCTCTTCTATCTTGCTTTCGCAAAGGACTTTTGACTGTGCGAAAGGTGGATATCATTTTAAGCTCATTTTAACAATGGATACGTGCGAAGACGGCGAGAGTGGAAAGCATTGTCTTTGAGAAGTTGCAACCTCATTTGCAATTTTTTATTGTTGTTCTGTAGATATTTATGGATTCAGGTGTTCAAAGTAAGTTATAGCTTTATGTGACATGTCTTTGTATTTAGATACTATTTATAATGTTTTAATGCAGACTGATTGAAATTTCAATGTTGTTTTTAATTAAAAGTATTTGGGAGCATTCGAATGAAACAACATATCTGATTAAACACACAGGTAGAAATGAGTCTTTTTCCAATGACTTTGACATAAAGGGATAGTCTGAGGTGTCACTAATGGATCTTTCAGTTTATCCTATTTTCTGATATATGAATATTTTTATCGAGTGAAATAATTTGACCTTAGCTAGAAGTACTTATTATTTACTATAAACGTCGCATAACTCCAAAAGATAATTTTACAAGTTATTAAAATGTCTTATTTACATATGTAATACATTATTGCAACATTGATACAACTGCCCACTTGCGATAAATTTGCAAGAAAAGATGAAGAAGGGCACTGCTAATATCTTAATCATTCAAGACAAGGAGACGGGGCAAAAATTGCCTTCATGATTTATTTATCTTTTATCTATCTATATATCTATCTACCTATCTATCTATCGATTTCTCTCTCTCTCTCTGTATATATATATATATATATATATATATATATATATATATATATATGTATATATATATAAGAACTAAACTCAGCGTTGGACCGATCTCCATGAAAGTTGGCACTTGTACATGTTGTTTTCAGCCAGAAGGTTTATGTGTTGTTAATTCTGTTGTAACTCCACTACATGCACTCGGCAGCATTTTGAGTCTATAGCGTTAAATAACTCCTAAATGAGGCGTTCTATGGCCTTAAAAACTAAACTTTGGGGCCAAAGGCCTCAAAGAAACGTTTCTCACACCGTAATCTACAGAATGAGCTCGATTTTCGAACATTCTATTGCATTTTTGCTGGTCCGGCGCTACCCTATATTACCTCACCAGCTCAAAGACTTGCAGAATCTGCAAGTAAATGTGAATGAGAGGGACAAAGAGCGGCAGAGACAGAGACAGGTTGAGGGAGGGAGAGAGAGAGAGAGACAGCGAGGAAGGGAGATGGGAGGCGAAAGAGGGAGATGAAGGGCAGAACAACGCCTGCCGGATTTTCCTAGTATTACTAATTTCCGGTGCACAGAAACTGAAAGGAACCTGTCTAGACTTTTTATTAGGTGTCTGTGGTTTCGTTAGATACCCAGAAACTTTGGAAAAATCAATAAAAATGTCTATTTTGACCGAAAAATGCAAATATTTGAATGGATTAATTTCGCGTATTTTCATACTGCGCCGTTTTCGTACCGATTGAATTTGCTTTCTTGTTACTTCGCTGCTTACGATACAACTTTCCTCATGCGACAACAAGGTTCCTAGGAATATGCCACTTATCATTGAATATTTGCTATCTATGTGCGTGCGGTATGTAACAGCAACTTTTTTGATGTTCTTGGTAAGTAAAGAACAGTTGTACCGTTGCATTTCAGTAACCCTTTCAGAGGGAAATACGATTTCCAACAATGTGGTGATTGCAAGCTTAAAGTGGGTAAGCGTAAGCGGGCATAGGAGCTTATCGCCGCGACTGATTTTTCATTCGCTAGCCAGAAACTAGCAGAACAGCTAGATTTCATTGCAGGTGAATTTTCACTTGTGAGGCAGATTTGCCAACCGGTTTTATTCCTTGTATACATATAGAGAAAGTGAAGTAATACTACGATAAAAAATTAATATGGTCATTTCTTTTCGGGAATCCCACCCGAAAAGTGATTTTTCTTTAAGTATCTGTCGGACCGTCCGTCAATGCGTCTGTAAAATACTAGCCCCTAACCGTACACAGAATGTTTTCTCCAAATTAATAATCCTTGATGGATTATTTGATGGACGAATTTGAAACGGATCTTTTAAATATCATAGGGGGCTATCATAGGGGCTTTCTGCATAAAGCCCCTACGATATTTTACGATATTCAAAATATTCTAAAGAATTGCTTAATTTTTTTCTTTATGCATTTTGTCATTGAGCACAATACAATGAATTCACAGGTGCCCTTTTTACTGAAATGTTTGCATTTAAAAAATAGATTATGTGTAGTTTTTATTAATGCATTTGTTCTTCTAAACTGTCGAACACTCGTGGACATTTAATCAGAATCCTACGTACTAGAGGTAAAATTCCAACCCGAGGAAGTATTCCTGCGAGTTGGAATATGTGTTGGCTAATCCTTAAGGGAAGTAAACTGACCGTGAAAGCTACTATTCGGATACCGTGAACTTTAGTAGTTTCAAAAATGAAAAAGTTTTAGTTGTTCCAATCACACTCATACGCGCACTTCTCTTCATTCAAGCATAAAATTTCAAGGAAACATTTGGAGCCGTGTGTAAGTTAACTTTGAAAACATAATGTATGCTTCAAATGAAGTATCCCAGCAATTAAAAGATAAATTTCAAAATCGGAGGACCTAATCAATCAGCTAATATTCACTTTCGAAAAAAAATAGTTTATTTGCTAGTGTTATTTGCGATATATAAGTATTCTACCACCACATTACTAAATGTTTGAACCCCATAATAACCACCTTAAGATTAGAGCCTTCAAGGCAAATGAATCACTAAAATCGTTTACAAACATTATGGTAGAACATACGTTACAAATATTCACGAAGATGTTTACGACCTCCTAGTAACAATACCGTATAAAATATAGAAATAAATATAACTATCTTCCGTAACAAAAGTTTATTCTTCTAACAACAGTGTGCAAATCAAAGGCACGAACACGTTGCATTTACAGTCCTTCGAAGAAGTCTACCATGACATACTGGCAATAATATGTAAGACCCCGTCACTCTGAGTTCCACCATGTGAGAATTCTCTAATCTTATTTCTCAAAGCTGAAACAACGTCTTCATGCGTAGGGGATTAAATTCAACATTGCGAACTAATTAACTACCTTATTGATTTATTGAGATTACACATGTAAACATAAGCATACATGTATATTATTTATTACAGAAATATATCACTTGTAATAATGTATTGATGTTTGTTATTCCATTTTTACTCTCGTAGCAAAAATTATCTCAAAAACGACTCCAATTTTTTTCTTTAAATGTCTTGAAAGAATAGAATAAAATACACTTATTAAGGTGGCATATGTCCGATTTTTACGGTTGCATTTTTGAAAATTGCCAAAGTTTGGATTTTATTCCGCGTCTTCCCCCAACTACAAAAATGCAGATAGAGATTTTTTCCTTAAAATAAAATTTGTTCTTCATAGTAAGTTCTTTCTTTAAGGTCATGTAATTTTTTTTACATAAATTGTAGTTTCTGCGTAATATTGCGTGCAATATGTGTTATTTTAAAAAATTACAAAACAAGATTTTTTTCAAAAACTGCTCCAATTTTTTCCTTTAAACTATTGGTATAGTTTGTGATAAATGTACTCTGTAAGATGAGATAAACGCCATATTGCTCTATTCTTTAATTTTTTTTTAAAATTGCAAAAGTGAAATTTTTTTACTTGTATCTTACGTCATTAATATTCATATTAGCGAGGATTTGTTGACATTATTATATTAATGAGTACAAGAGCTTTATATAATTTTAAGTAAAGTTTCTGGAGAACTCAACTGTTGTCTGTGAAAACTAGTCAAAATTCCGCATGTTCAGAAACGCTGACCGCCATTTTCTCATAAATGGCTCCAATTTTTTTTTCAAACTTTTGGAACGGATAGAGCTAATAGCACTCTTTAATTTTGACGTAAAGTTCATATATTCATATACGTACACAAATATAATTTTTTTGAAAGGTCTCCCAAATCTTTAATATGCACATTACCAGCAATTTCTAAACATTATTATATTTTTGAGTGTAAGTGCTTCAAATGACTTCAAATGAAGTTTTTCGAAAACTCAAAACTTTTCTGTGAAAAAGAGCTTCAAATTTCGCATTTTTAATAGCACTTAAAGGACATTTTTTTCAAAACTGCTACTAATTTTTAAAAGAAAATTGCCATTTAGAATGAGGTTTTTGTGTTCTGTAATATTCAAAAATTAATGTTTCCGTTCTGCCATTAGGAAACCGAAAACTTAAGAAAGTGTCAAAAAATGTATTTTTGGCGGCGATAGATGGCAGCTGGTTTTCTCAATGAAATGCATTCATCAAAAATACACCTTCAAATAAGGTCATGCATAATTTTTTGAAAATACGAGTAGTTTTTCTATAATTTTGTGACAAACGTTGTCCGCACGAATTTACTGAGCTTCAGACAGCCGGGTGCGTCGTAAATTAGAATTTGCCATTTTGCATATTATTTCTTTGTTCGTTTATTACATTCGACCTTTTGTTACACATTAATCTGTTAGAAATTATTTGTTTTGAAATATCTGAAATAAAAATTGCTAGCTCTTTAAGGGAGTATCGACAATACAGGGAATGCAACAATTGAATTCCGTTCCGTTTTATTTATTTATTTATTTATTTATTTATTTATTTATTTATTTATTTACGTCAAAAACAGTTAAAAACTGCGTATGACGAGCTATGGGGAGAAGTGAATTTTGTGCACGTTTTCATAATTCTGTGGTCTCTATCCTAAACCATATTCTAGTCGAATTTTGAATACAGAAAAGAGAGTTTTTTTTCGAGTTTTGTTGACAAAATATTCGCTCCTATATAATAAACTATATTTTCAAAGGTAAATTAGCTATAAATTTCTGCCCTGAACCCTCATGTTCTTCATGAAAGAATAATACTTTTTGCCGCGATAATATGAAAAACGATAATTTGAATAACTATATTTCCCACTGAAATTCAGAAGACGTGCACAAATAATGAAGTTACATTTATGTCCAGAAGCAAAACAAGTGACCATCTCAGCATTTGCTCAAGGATCAGGGAAACTGGACGAAAAACCTGATCGAGATGGGGGCCATCAACCCAGAAACTGTGGTACAATACTTGTTACAGGTTCTTTAGAATTATACAGTCCAAATGATAAATAATTACATTAACTATCATTGTTAAAATTAATTCTACTTTCCTTTTTGATGCTCGGTATAGTCTCGAATTGTATAGAAACAGTTATGCAGCAGAAAAGATTTACTTGGGACTTAAACTTTTCTATTGAATTTAATCGTTTAATGTCTTCTGGCAAAGTGTTGTAGAGTAATGTACATGAATTGTATGTGAATTTTTTGTAGTGAGCTGTTGATACTGCCACCTGGTGAATATGATTACTACGTCGTGTGTTTCGTGAATTTCTGTGAATTGCTTGTCATTTTTGTGACTTGATATAGGTATATGGTATCAGGCTCTTTTCCCAATACAAGTTTACAAAACGTTTGTATTATATTTTTATGCAGTTGTAGGATTCACATTGTTTTGACAACACTGCAGTGGAAACAGTGATTTGTTCGATTCTTGGTTGAATTGGACGTTCTCAAATAATAGCAAGGGTGCTAGTAGCGAAGAAATGCAATATTTCAATACTACGTATCTGTTTCCAATAACCAGGGAAAGTATGTGCTGTTGTAGCACCTAGTTTCCAAATTGAAAAACCTGATGCCCTTCTGGCCTGAGTCGAAGCTCTGAATTTTAGAAAAACATTCTTCAAAATTTGGGTGTACTTTATATGAAGGCCCCCGACAATTTCAAAATTTTCTCAAAAACGGCTCCAAATTTTTTCTTTAAATGTATTGTGAGAATAGAGTAAAAACACTTATTAAGGTGGAATATGTCCGATTCTCACAGTGAACTCTGAATTTTCAATAATTGCAAAAGTTTGAATCTTTTCGGCATCTTCCTCCAACTGCAAAATTGAAGATAGGGATTTTTCTTTTAAATAAAATTTGTTCTCCATAGTGAGTTCTTTCATTAAGTTAGGTACATTTTTTTGAAACTTTTAGTACTTTTCCCACAATATTGCTAGCAATATGTGCGATTTTTAAAAAATTACAAAAACAAGATTTTCTCAAAAACTGCTTCAGAATTTTTCTGTAAAATTTTGGTAAGAATAGTGCCTAATCTACTCTATGAGATGACACAAACGCCATATTTCTCTATTTTTTATTTTTGCAAAACTTACAATAATGTTATTTATTTGACTTTTCTCTCGTTGTTAATATTTACGTAAGGGGCGATTTGTTCACATTATTGTACTTCTGAGTACATTTGCTTGTCATATAAAGTTCCTCGAGAATTCAACCGTTTTTGGTGAAAACTAGCTGAAGATTCCGCATTTTCAGAAACGATCGAAGGTTATTTTCTCAAAAATAGCTTCTGAAAGTACTATTCAAACTTTCCAAATGAATAATACTAATTGAACTCTTTAATATGACGTAATTATAATTTTAAGTTATTTGTTTGTTTTTTCAAAAATTACACAAATGTATTTTTTTTAGATTTTTCACTCCGTTAATATGCACATTACCAGCAATTTGTATACACTATTTTATTTGTAAGTTAATGTGCTTTAAATTACTTCAAATGAAGTTTTTCGAAATCACAAAGTTTCTTGTGAAAAAGATCTTCAAATTTCGCTCTTACCATAGCCCTTATGAGCCATTTTATTAAAAACTGTTCCAAATTTTTCAGCTGAGATACAGCTGTTTCATTTAGTGGAATTTGTGTTTCCAAGTAAATCTTTTAGAAACGATTCGAAACCTATTTGATAATTCATTCTTTTTCGTCGCCATTTTCTCTCCTGCCCTAAGAGAAATAGGGATGACAATAACTTGATTTATACAGCTTAGCTACAAGACCGAGAGCCAGTACTTCCGTTTGCGATGAATTTCGCAGCAGTTTTTTATAAACTACTATTGAGAATGTCCGGTGTTATGTTACATTTGATATAATCTGTTTCCTAAAAAATTACTGCGTATTAAATAAAAGTAAAACGTACATTTACCGTACTTCTTTGTTAACGTAAAGAAACCTATGCCCGCGAAAGTTATTCCATAAGAGCCAGTACTAATTTAAACTTCTATTAAAAAATTCGGTAGGTAAGGGCCAAATTGTTTATCTTCTTGAAGAACAGAGATTTCACTTTCATTTAAAGTATGTTTTGGATGTATTTCACAATGGTCGATGTAACGAACATACTACCTTAATGTTTTATTTTCCAACACTTCGTTTGAGGCGATGTCAGTATATATAAAGGCGGTAATAAATTAACTTAATATTACAAATCGTAGAATATTAGTAATTTAATTAGTTTGTTAGTATTATAACTATTTATCAACTTTGTATTATGTATTAAGACAAACCGATAAACGAAATTTAAATTGGATTACAGACGGAAATTAGCGTTTTTGCCAAGATTTGATATTGCTGGCCAAGCGAATGCACATAGTTTTGACAATGCTGCACTGACAACAGTGCGTTGCTCGCTTCTGTATATTTTGCTGTGAATACTGTAACAGTCAAATCTATCCCTGTGTGCTTCATTTGTCAAAGTAAGGAATTATTGCCGCTCCTGACTATCTGAATAAATGCAGATATTCATGAAGGCGCTTTGTTTGAATTAGACGGTTTTCAAGTAATAACTGAGATGTTAGAAGCGCAGAACATGTAACATTTCAATATTACGTAGTTGTTTCCAATAACTCGTGAAAGTATGTGCTGTTAAGCACCACTAGTTTTCTACGTCGCTGAAAATGTGTAAGAACGCTTGTATATTTGTGACCTTCAACTTGTATTTTTTAAATTGTTTTGCCCGTTCTGCCCTACTGGGCACAAAACTAGTTCCTATGACGTGCGTTAAACTTTGAATATTTTGACCCTTACAATTCATTTTGTATGGTGGTTGAAAAAAATGAATGCCAGTATATTTGCGAGAAGCGACTGAGCCCACAGCTTCTGTGGAACGTTTTAAGTTCTTTCGGCAGGTGACAAATCTCTACGCGCTCAACGCTCAAACCAACAATTTTATTCTACACTTCTTTTGTTATCAAAGTTTATTTTGATATTTGTGTCTTGTCAATTGATTATTTTGTAAACACACTGTCCAGAAATTAAGCATAACATATTATCAGTACCTATATGAGATTGACATGATTTCCTGTAGGAAAAAAATTCGAAAATAAAAAGTGGGAAAGAGAAAACCACAAATGCTAAGAACATACATTGACATTCATTCGTGGTGGGAAAAACATTAGAAGCCACAGTCCGTGTTTCTTGCAGCCACTTCATCTTTATATCCTAAGTGAACGTATATAACTAAATATTTCTTGGCCAAGAAGCAATCAGTTCTCGTAGTGTGTATTGTTGAATGACACATTGAATTGCACTACATAGATCTACAGAATTGCATCTACACAGATTTATACTATTTTATGTTGAGAAATTTTTGAATGAAGTAATTTTTTTCTGTAAGTGGCATAACATTCTATTTTTCTCCCGATTTCTTTAACTAGGTCGCATTCCCGGAATAGCAAAATGAAAATGGTTCTTTTTCACCTATGTGTCCCGTTGTCACATTCCACCAGAAGTTGCTTAACCTGGCAGTAGCCGCGCCATGTTTCGAAACGAATTAAGGGGCGAGATGACTTACCCAGCAGTAAAAGAGATAAGGGAGCTGTGAATAATGCACCTTTGTTTATTTGCTAAAAACGTGTTTATTGTAAATTTTTTAAAGAGTTTGGAAAGTAGAATGAGTAATTTACTCATGTCTACGAATTTTTCTTTTACGAACAACTTTTATATTTTGGCCAACTTAAAAATAGTTTATGCTCATTACTTCACAGAACTATTTTATTTCATTATAAGCATAACAATAACAGAAAAGCCGCATGCAAAAGAGTAAATTAAAATGAACGTGCAAATTCTCACTGTTGCCAACGTAGATGTTTGAAGTGGTTAAGAGCGTGTACCGACTCTGCGCTTCGATACGAAGGGTCGCGAGTTCGAGTCCCGCCTTGGGTATCGTTGTTTGTCCCTTTTATCTCATGTGTGTGTTGTCGCAGAGGCTCTCGCGTTCTGCTGACCCCAGATCAGAGGAGACCGCAAGTGAGGTAGTGTCTGTTCGAATATGCACCCATCGGGACGTAAAAGGTAACCAGCCGTGGGCTGGAAAAAATCACTAAGAAAAAAATAAGTATACCATAATCGATGAAATAAACGAAAAAACATTTGATGCGGTGCGTTATTGGAAATAAAATCGCTTACGGTACTTCTCAATTGGCAACTGATGTGGAATTTGACAAGCCAAAGGCATGACAAATAGGCGTGGCGGTGGCGGGCTCGATGATCCCACGTCACGTCACATTTCTTTACAACGAAATTTCTTGAAAGGGACAGGAAGCACTGGAAAGATAAGCGGCAGCAACGTGCATAAATCTTTACTCAAAAGGTACTGAGAAACTTGAAATATTGTCAATGTATCTAAAAGTACATTGGCGTGACGCAAGTACAGGCACCGTGCGCTCCTCCCTTGGGTTAACAGTTATAGTGAAGTTGGTTAATCGGTGTAGAAATGTTGCACCTCCATGGACCCCGTACTATTTCTCTAATTCTCATCGAAGTGCACGGAAATGCAGGCGGTGTATTCAAAGGACCCCGACGCAGCTTCGCCGCACGTGCCGCTCTTAGAGGGCATTTTTCCGCGCGGTCATCGCTGACCGGTATCCAACACCCAATCAATATTCTGATTATTGGCGACTAATTGAAGAAATTAAACAAACGACGACACATTTTAATTCGGATGCGATGGGCAAGCCGAGTGGAGCAGCCGTGGTGAGCGGAGCGCGCCCTGATTGGCGCGCGCGTAACAGGTTTGTCCACCCCTCGGGGGACACGGCGCGTCTGCACTCGGCCCTAGCGCAGCGATGTTCTCTGCGTGCCGCTACTGCAGCAACACCCCGCCGCGCCTACAGTTCCAGTCCCGCTCCCCCCCGATCCCCCTCTCGCACTATCCCACCCCGCCTCGCCCCAACTCTCTCCCCCCCGCACCACCCCGTCACCGCGCCACCCCGCCACCCCGTTCGCTCCCGCCCCGCTCCCGCCCCGCTCCCGCCCCGCTCCCGCCCCGCTCACGCCCCGCTCCCGTCCCGCTCCCGCCCCGCTCCCGCCCCGCTCCCGCCCCGCTCCCGCCCCGCTCCCGTCCCGCTCCCGCCCCGCTCCCGCCCCGCTCCCGCCCCGTTCCCGCCCCGCTTCCCGCCCCACTCCCGCCCCGCTCCTGCCCCGCTCCAGTCCCACTCCCGTCCCGCTCCCGCCCGCGTCCTCTCCGCTCCTCCCCGTCACGCCTCTGTCCTGCCCCTCCCTAACCTTCTTCCCCGCACCATCCCTCACCATCTCACCTCATCCTCACCCCGCTCCGCCCCGACCGCCGCTTGCTTGTTGAGCCCACTGACCCCGCCGTCCTCTCGCCTCCCCCGCTCCCCTCGTGGCCACACAGCAGCCGTTACGCCGCGCCGCTCTCCCCGACCCCGTCTCACCTCTCCTTCCCCTCCCGTCCCCGCCGCACCCCGCCCACTGCACGCCATGCACGCTCTGCGCGCGCGCGCGTGCGCGCGACGCGGGCTCTCCCACCCCCACCACGTGCATCGGCCTCCCCTCCACTCGCCCGCCCCCTCTCCGCTCTCCTGCCCCCGCGTGGCCCGCCAAATGTAATCTGCTCGTGTCAAACGCTTGCACCACCTTTCATCTATCAAAACCGAAAACATACACAATGTTCAGTGCGTGTACGCGTGGCGCGGCGCGGCGTGGCGCGGAGGCCGGCGCAGCGACGGCGGCGCGGTGGCGCGGTAGCGGAGGCTGCCCCGGAAGGGGATGCTGTTTCGGGCGCGTTTTGTGTTTTTCGGGAGCGCCAGGCGGGCAGGGCGGGCGGGCGCGCGGGCGGGTGTGGCCCGGCGGGCCATCGGGGCCGGGGAGCGTCGCAGTCTCCTCCCGGAGGGGAAGAGGAGGGGCGGGGAGGGGAAGGGACGGGACGGGACGGGACGGGCGCAACAAAGCACGGTAGACCAGCCGGGTAAACAATTTAGTCCCGGCGCCCCCGAAATTTCCAGTATACTCGTCCAAACACGCGACAAAATACACGCTATAGTTAAGGGAAGGCTCTCTTCGCCGCTTAGATGTCCCATAACATTTAAATTTCCCCTCTTTCCGTTAGATGTAAACAATTTTTGCGCGAACAAGGCCACCGACAGGATGAAGAGGAACGTGATTTTATCTTGAACTCAGAATTCCCCAACGAACTGAAAAAAAGAAGGCGCATGAAAGGTGGAAGGTCGTCCAAAACAGTCATCGTATAATACAGGGTACAGTGTACTTTGTGTAGGTGTAGAGCAGGTTCTGCAATTATATCGCCTGTACGATAAAGATTTAGAGATTCCCGTTCATGTATTTTTTGGTAGTTAATTTTCTGGTGTCGCACACTACTTTTTCATCGTCAACCTTTGTCACTGAAAATATGATGGTACTGTCATAGTTTCATAACTTTATGTCAATTAATACCCATTCTACAGTATTTTTTCTGACAGAGAGTAAAGTGATCCATTAAGCATGAATAAACGAGAAAAAATGGAAGCACGACATTTTTTGACCTGGAAAAATATTGTTTATATTTGTCATTGCTCATGTCTGTATCATTTACTACCAATGACAAGAGTGAAAATACCTCTTGGACACGAAAATATCGTTAATTCGGCATTCAGGTCATGCAGAGCAAAGAGTTTGAAGAGTTAACAAGAATTTAGCTTCTATGAATCTAACACTACTTCTACTACGCCAATAGTTAAGTACACTCCTTTTTTAAAACACATTTCAAGCTAGTAATAAATTATTTAGGAAGCATTTGCATATAAATCAAATTTAGGTGTTGATGCCAATCATTTACAGTTAACAAGAATAATCTATGGTCTGTGAAGCTGAGATAGAAAAATGATTTCCTGAGTCTATAATTTTAAGGCTTGTATATCCAAATACTCACAGGCAATATCCAGCCGTTTTCCTAAAAATAACTTCCAAAACTTTCATACGCACCTTGGGTAAACAAAAAACTAACAATTGAGAAGAAGGTCAGCAACTCGGAAGGATCAGCAAGTATAAATGTAATGTATAATACCTATCAAACCATATAGAGCTCCGAAGAGATGATATCATCTGTATCAATCACGAGAGGATAGACTATGAAACAAAACTGTTGATTTTTTTACCTTAGTAATAAAATGTAAAGAAAATCTTAATACTATAGTACATTTTTAGGAAGTACGTTGTGACCAACATGGAATGAAAATGACCAGGAGGTATTTGCAACGGAAATCTTCAATCACGCGTTGTTTATTGATTCCATGGGGCCTATACTGGCTTGCCTTTGCCTTACTCCCCACAATTTAGACGGAAATCTTAAAGACTTCTAAAGAGGTGGCATCCTTAACTGTTCTGTACTCTTCTACTGCAATCACCTGCACAACCTGAATCGACGGACTTCACTAGAACAGGAAATGCTTTTGTCCATCTGAGTAAAGGTGCTAGAAAATTTTCGGAATTTTGTCTTTACATTGATTTCAATTGAGATTGGAGAAGTATTTGATTGAACACTGTACGTTACCTGTGTAATTAAAATGAAATTGTAATGTAATCTAATTTTTTAGTTATATCTTTAAATTAAATATCTACCGTCATAAGTAAACGTTACAGCTTGTGTAAAAGTAATCTTATGAGTCATTATTTTAACTATGAGACAAATATCAAACGCTTTATGTCAAGACAATAATATCCCTTCGAAGGTCTTGTGTTTAGAGGCTTTTTTAATGTCAATCTTTTTCAATGTTTCAATTATCAATGATTTAATGATTTTCTCCTGTCTCCCTTGCCAATTACTCTTCTGTTGTCTTGAGGTTATGCGGTTTTCTTCTGCTTAGCAAGTATTTCTCCTAGATTCTCAAGGAATCTGCCAAGATGTCAAGAGATAGAAAATGAAGTTGGGCTCATTTTACACCTCAAATTACGAAATGCTGGCAGCATATTAGTTACGAGACTCTTCCACTTAAGTATCCTTCTTTTTAACCTAGAAAGAGTTCCATTTCTACCATGAGTGAGATCCGATCAGCTTTTGCTGCTCATTTCAGGCGATTTCCCTACCACGTACAAGGGCTGGGGTGCATCAAGCACGCATCTTTATTTTCTTAAATAACCAAGGAGGAGTAGAACTTATGGTAATAATTATGTCTGACGCATTCACTGTCTGTATTTGATGCCTTAACAAACGGTTTCATTAAACCCAGTTTGATCTGGAACGGAGGAAATAAATGATATTTTTATTTTGAAGTTCCCACAAATGTTCAGTTGTGCTTAAACATTTCAGTGAGTCAATCACTCAGTTTTATTGTCATTATGTTTCTGTCGAAAATACACACTCAACTGGAGTAAGCGCATTGCCGTTAAATAAGGTGTCAAGTCATTTTGCCGTTAATTAATTAATAAATGACTCTGCTTGAACTGTCTACAAATGATCGCGGATAATTTGGGCTAAATAATGTTAATTTCTAATTGAGAATATTTGTGATATTGTGACAAAATAATTCTTGATTATTAATAGAAATAATCCCTCCCGTTTACGGTACATGTGACACAATTTGAAACGTACGGAACTTTCACGTGTGGTTGAGTAGACAATTTTCTCGCAAACTAGAGGCAAACACTTCATCTGCAAGAGAAGACTAGGATCAGACAAGACGTGTAGCTTCAACTCTTCAACAGTGTAGTGAGTTTAAGACAGTGTGGCATAAGTATACTCATCTACTTTTAAAAATATTCTTTTTTTTTACTACTTGTGTCATCCGTTTGGATGATATCCTTACTTTCGATCGATTTTCAAAAATGGAAATAGATTAATGGTTCTCGATCAGAGTAATTAGGTCAGCTTGCTGAAGGGACACTAGAGTATCAAGTTAAACGACTGGAATGCAGAATTTCGATTTGCATGATAACAAGAACTTGGAGACCTAAACAGTTTTCAGAACTGAAATCAACTAACAAATATATTAGGGATGAGTATATATTAGGGATCACAAATTTCCACCAATTTTATGTTTAGCTCACACTTCTTTCGAACATATTTGCACCTGCAATTTCGGACTAATAGCGTCAAGGAAATGAGGTAGTTTGTTACATTTTCATGTTGATATAATCGCTGATCACACTTTCTACTTCATAAAACGCTTGTGTTAACAAGCTCATCTATGGTTTACTATCAAATATGTGCCAAATTGCATTTCAATCAATGAGAATATGCAATCTGTCGATTGAGTTTTTCAGAATAGATTGTATCCATCTTGATCATGGTGGTAGAACACCATACTTATTTTCAAGTGCTGGTGTAGAACATTTTGTTCAATATTATTATTGTTATTATTATTATCATTATTAGTCTTACTATCTATTAATCGACGTCTTGTTCGAGAATTTAATTAAAATGTATATAGTTAAATAAACATTTATATACTGACTTTGTTTTTTAATGTTATATTTGATGGTGATGGTTTTTGTTAGTATTTTTTTGTGCAATCTAATGTTTTTATGCTAAATAAATTCCAATTAAAAATTCAATTTATTATATTTTATTTTCACAGCTTTCTGGTACATTCCTCAAGTGTGATGGTAGTATTTCTCTTAAAGCATGACAATTTGCCTGATATTCTGTAAATAAACAATAGTATACTAAATTGTAGCTACATTACACACTACAAGTTTTACTAACTTAACTCATAAATTGAGAAGTTTTTGCAACTTCCTAAAGTTAACACGTTTGCTCCCTGCAATTTAAGAAATTATTTTATTACTAATATTATTGTATTTTATTATCCTTATTGTTGTTATTATTATTATTATTATTATATATCTAATATTTGTTGAATGGAATTATTCGTGTTAGTATAATTAATATGAATTAATTATACTAACATGAAGGATCGGTTTCGGCCCCGTCTGGAATGACGAGGCTTGCATTGCCGTCGGGAAAAGCCACGTGGTGGGAGCATCTTTTCCGCGCGCGCCCCTAGCGGCGCTGGGCCGCAGCTGGAGTGGCCGCGGCTCCCGCACCCGATCGCGCCCGCGCTCTTCCTCGGCGTCCGCTCCTGGCCCCGGCCCCGACGCCGCGCCGCTACGAGCCTGCGCCCCACGCCGCCGCCGCCGCCGCCGCCGCCGTCTCGTGCAAAAACGAGCGGCCGTGCCTCCCTGCCGACCACGCGCGCTCCCACGTGCACGACGCACGTGGGCGGCGGCGGGCGGGTCCTGCGCGTCGCCGCCGCCGCCGCCTCCGCCGCCGCGCCGCCGCCTCGCCCCGCCCCGCGGCCGTCGCGTCGTCGCCGGGGTCGAACGGCTCGTCGCCACTGCCGCCGCCGCCGCCGCCTCCCGCCCGCAGCTCGCCAAATAAATGGCTGCGAATTTGTTGCTGCTAATTGCGCCAACGTTCTGGTTACCACGGCGCCATGCGGCGGGGTAGGCTGGGCGGGGCTGGAAGGAGTGGGACGTGGCGGGGGGGGCAGGGAGGAAGCGGAGTCACAGCTGAGGCGGGTCAGAGGCGAGGCGGGGTCGAGGACGGGGCGAGGTGGGACGGGGTGGGAAAGAGCGGATGCGGAAGCATGTTCGCTGTCTGAGTCAGGTTATGAGGTCGGCGCCCCTCTGGAGATATTGTCCTAGGTTATTGTCGTAGTGTAAAATCTTTTAGCGCGAATGTGGTGGTTGGCAGGTCTGGTCATTGGAAGGTGAGAGATACCGCTCTACATTAGCTATAATTTCATTGAGATGAAGATGAGTATCATGTTCAGTAGTTGTAAACACATGGAATAAATCGTTTACAAGGGAATTTTTACTACTACTACAGTACAGACAGGAAATCAGCTCAAGACTACGGTCTCAAATTTTTGGCCTTAACATGTGTATTTTGGGCCCTTTTGAGCTGTAACTTCGCACACACGTAAATATATTAGTGCTGCTCTAAAAATGATCAAGATGTGCTGGTGGAGTGGATAATGCAATTTTATATCCGAAATTTTATATCGGGATATATGGATGTACGGATGTATCACAAATAACTCTGTCAGATTAGAAGCTTTTGAGCTCAAACTTGGTAAATACGTCAGGAGTTGTTGGGTTGCCCTTTCCGGAGATAACCAACATATTTTAATTTTGGGGAACTATACATGCAGCCCCTCAAACATGTTTTAAGTGTTCTCGAAAATGTCTGTAAATGTTTTTTAACTTTTTATTCTAATAAGAGAAAGTGAATGTGTAAATAATTCGGATTTTCATCATCACAGAAAGTTTGAAACTTACCTTTGAACAGGTCAAATATATTTTTGAACCTGTTTTACGCTTCATTTAAAAGTGAGAGATTTCTTTTTGATTTGAATTTCTCTCTCAACTTTATAATGATGTAATAAATTCTTTTTTAAGGAATATTAATAATTGTTGAGTAATAATTAGGAACACTAAGAGGAGGAAAAGTGTCGTTCTGCCGCGTATTAACACAATTTTTCTACAATCTTTAAGTCGCGTATTTTTCTTATTATATATATTGAAAACCAATTTAATGACGAATTGCTCGTATTTGTGGATATTCGCTGATTTCATGCGCTAATTGAACACTCTAGTTGTGGTCTAGTCTGTGGAATCTTACTAATTAGTTTCTCCCATTACCTGGGCTTACCAATCTTCCTCCAACAATCATTATTTTCTAACTTTATGAAGAAAGTCGTTTACATGATGAGAATCTACATAATCATGTGTCAAAGCGACAAATTTGAAGAATTAAAAAGGAGAAAAAACTATTCTTCCAAAGTTATCCATAACTTAAGATATGGTACTCGTTTGATTTTTTATTATTATAAGTTCTGCGTGTTTGAATGTGATGGCAGAATATATTTCTTTTCATTAAGCTTCCTTTGACCAGTAATAAAACAAAATACTTTATAACATTATTTATAAATTCACCGTGTAAGCCTTCACGGCACACCACCTCACCTCACTTCACTCCACTGAACTGTCAGCCTTTCTTACACGTACATTTCACTATATTATTTTACAATACACTATTATCAATTTAATTATTAAAATGCAAATAGAAAAGTAGCGAAATAGATAATTTAAAAGGATGAAGGATGTTTCAATTAGTCAACATTATTGCCCTGTTGCATTGTTGTTCTGTTTCATGTTAAGTACGAATGTACGAGTCCCTAGTACCACATCTGCTCTTCATCGCAGAACGTTGCCAAAGATGAACGTTTCAGAGTGGTTTCAAATGACCCGACCTGTAAATTTCTCCCTATGCAGTTTCATTGTAGCTCCATGCATTTTATGCTATATCTCGCTCCAATGTTGGCATTTATGTGAATAATTGCTGAGGGTATTTACATGCAATCAAAATTATCACTCCACATTTAATGGCCAAAATTATTCCACCGCTCTGTGTTCACGTTCCTGACGCAACGCTGCTATTTTTGTAACCGAACACTCTCCGACGTTTTTTACCAATCTCGCGGTGCATCAGCAACCAACTTTATCTGTCGTCCACCTGCTCATACCAAAAGATACCATCTAATGGAGGTTTAGAAAGAAGTGCTGACGGTAGCCTTGAAGAAGAAGATGGTTGCACAAAATGTTTAGAGAGTGGATTACGTGCTCATTAAACATGACAGGTTGACGATAATTATTTAGATAGCAATTTGAAACGAAGGTTTGTGCCGAAAGAAGCATTTGTAGGTACATACACGACTATAATCGACTGCGTGTCTCGTGATAAAAGTTTTTGTGGTGTTGGAGAATGAAACATCATGTAAACTATAAAATCAACAAAAATAACAATTTATATTTCGTTTGGATTCAAATGCATTATTTTATTCTATATAAAATTAATAAATAATGCTAATTTCATTGTATTCTTCATATTACAATTTTTAAGAAATTCTTGTTAGGTTTTGGAAAATGAACAATTCATTTAAATGATGTGAAGACAAGAAAACAGACGTATTAAATTAAATATTAATTTTAATGGTATTTTAATTATCATAATATTTTATTCTAGTAGAATATATAAAAGAATATTAAAATAATATGTAGAGAAAATATTCTATTGAAACATGTCCACATGAATACTTATGTTTTTAATGTTAATAACACTTTGAAGAGTTCGGCGACAACAAAACATGCATTCGCAGAAAGCTTTTGAAGAATATTGTTTGGATTTTGTCGCCGCCTCAATCTCGAAGGCTTTGAACAGAGCGCGCTGTTGTGTCCTTCTGCTATCGAATGCCCGTGTCTCTGACCGTTGCGCCTTCGACGCTTAGTTAATTGGTTAGTTTGTTATTCAGTGTGTGACCTCGGCAATCTAGAACACTCTTTGGTTTCTTTTACTGTCAAGTATTTTTTTTTTATAAAACCCAAATGTTACTTAAGAATTTGTACACGACATGCGTGCCATCAAATTTTACGTCCCCGATATCCAGTCGGAAATCGATCCCTTGAACTTGGTCTACAACTCACTGGCACTCGACCAGTTCCGTCACCGCAACGTGTGCGGCAGTGCCTGCGTTTATCTGCGCGCGGAAGACCCGCCCACCCACAGGGCTGTTTTGTCTGCGCCTTTCACTTCCTCAGGGGGTGCCAGCATGCATCGCGCTGCGCGCAAAAGTGTTTTTGCAATAGTGTGTTTTTTTTTGACAGCAAATGCATCAGCGTTAAATTCCATTCCGAGGACATACGCATTATTTTCCATGTGATTTGAAGCAAACGCCAATTGTAACGTGAACAACTCGTACGTCAATTCATCGCTTTCATTCTCCGGAGGAAGTTAGCTGCTCCCGAAAACTGGTCCTGCAGTCGGGGTCTTTTAAACAGTGTATATATATTAATACTTATCATGATTTTGCAATGAAAACATTGGAAATGTGGTGGCTATAGAATACACATTTTGTTTTAATTGTGTCCGCGGGCAGTAGCAGCAAAAAAAAAACAGAAAAAAAGCTAACGAGAGCGCTACTTTCTGACCGCACAACAGCTCGCGCCTGGGGTCGATTGGACCCCCCTCCCTCCCCGCTCCCATCCCCGTCCCGCCCCGTCCCGCCCCGCCCCGCCCCGCACCGGATGCGTTGTAGTGCGTGAGAAAATTGCCCGCGCATTGTTGCTGCAAACCCTGCTCTTGCGGTGAACGAAAAATGCTCAAAATTTCCGCGTTTTTATGAAACGCAGCCTCGGCGGGGGGGAGCGACTGCGCATCGCGAGCTGCGCATCCATTATTGCATCTGCGCGTGTCCGTATTGCGGTGCATACGCCGCCGGGGGAACGGGTTGGGAACGGGGGCGGAGAGGAGACGAGAGGGGCAAGAGAGGAGAGGAGCGGAGCGGAGAGGTCCGGGGTAGCGGTGGGGATGGGCGCGGGGTGCGCGGCGAGGGGGCGCCTCCCTATGCGAACTATTGTCTATGTAGGACAAAGACTGCGTAAGCCCCCCTTCGGCCTCCCGTCCTCCCCCCCTATCAGTATTATTAGTGCGTGTGTGCGATATACATTATGCCTGTATACATATACACAGCGCGTGTTGCAGGGTTGCATGTGCATATGTGAATGCGTGCACGCACTATCCTACTTCGTCACAGCGGCCAACCCAGGTGCTCGGCGTTGACCGAGTGGGATTTAGCGGCGGCGGATTCGAACTCAATATAGCTAATGCATCACGCGTCGGCCCCGCTCCCCGCCGCTCCCCCGTCCCCGCAGTGCCCTCCCCGCGGACGCGCCTCTTTTTACAGTGTAGCCGCGCGATTATGCTGAGTAGCTGATTCGCAGCGGCCCCTTTTACAAACGCACTCATTTATGCCCGAAAACCGTGATTATTGTTTTAAATGCTACCCCGCCCACGCGGGGAGAGAGGGGGAGGGGGCAGGGGGCAGGGGGCACGGCTGGTGACGTGACCCTTGGGACGTATCGACCTCGGCGGCAGCCACCCGCCCTGCATCTCTCTGCATCGCCCTGCATCGCTCGGTATCGCCCTCCGGTTAGTGCTGATGATAAGGTATCGCTCCCCGGGCTGGGCGCGGGCCGGGTCAGGCCGGGCGGGCCGGGCCCGGCGGACGGGACGGCGCTCCCCGCAAGAGCTTCGGCGTTCCCTTCCAGCGCCTCGCGTCAATCACCTCGCAAGCATTGCCTCCTTTTCCTGTTTCACTCCTCCCAGTCGAACATTTTTTTATACGTAGGTTTGTATATTGACGCGCACCAACACTGATTTCATGCCCTCCTTTTAATACTTTTGTTGTTAAAAGGTCGGTAAGTGGGTTGTTACAGGACTCAGTGCCTCGCGACAAATTCCCCAGAAGCATTTACACCCATCGCTGTGGTTCTCTTACGCTTAGTTACGTATACATTGACCTTTAATAACACCTCAAACACGTGTCGACCTTTAGTTAGATACATTACAATGTTGTGAAGTGAATTGTTGCAATAAGGGTTCACTTTTAGTTTCATAACTTGTGCCATAATAAATTAACACTTTGTTTTATGGTATAAAACAGTATGTGAGAAGGTCGTTTGTTGCACTTTTATCTGTGGCACTACGTTTCTTTCACCTAAAAATACACAAGATGTTATAAAAAATTGATGCCCAACAGAAACGCAATCCAAGATCACTTCTTTCATCAAATGTATTTCCTTGTATAGTCACCGTAATGATTACTTGAAACTAATAGATCAAAATGCTTACTGAATGTAATGTAATACTTACTCACACATCATTTTCTCGAATGATTTCGGTTTTCTGTCTGTTTCGAAAATTAATAGACTGCTTTATACTATTTCTTCCTGGGAAAACTCAGAACGATCTGCCAGACGTCTACCATAAGAAAGTTCAAAATTAATAAGTTACTAATTTGTTGTTGTGGCTCTAAAGTGGCATACGAGCTTCTCATGATGCGATCCCGGGTTTGAATCAAGGTCGGGGCAAAAACGGAGTTGTAGCTTTCCTTTGAAATCGTCTCAGTTTCTTTAGCTGTCTGACGGAGAAACGCTCATGCAGCCATAGTTAGCTAGTTACAGCGAAGGGAATGCGTCATGCTCGCTGTATGTCCCTTTACCCCACTCGCGTTGGAATTAAACCATGCATGAGCTACACCGTTAGCTAGCAGGCAAAGTCGGACAGTAGAACAAAAATGCCAAATACATACGTTCATTTATTTTTCTGAAACTTAATACCATATTATATCGTCGGAATACGTTACACACACACTTAGAGAATCACACGTTTCATCAACAATATCGCTTCCTATAAATTTGCATCATTTTTTTATTTCTTCGAAAATATTTCAAAAGATTTTTCAGGCGAAAAAATGTTCAAAGAGATGGAGCGGAAGTTATTTTTAGAATATGGTGCTTAATGTGTAATTTAACACTTTTGGGATTTCGAAGCATTCGAATATTGAACACTGATATTATTTCTTGTGTGGCGTTTTGCTTTACGTTTTAAGCAATTACAATTTTTTTAACTAATGTCCTATAAATTTCTTGTGCTAATACCCTACCAAACTAATTTTAAAACAAAAACTAGATGATGATGCAATTGATGTAAGTTCTGTTATATTTTTTAAAAATATGTGAAGCAATTGCTCAACTACCCGAGACAGTGCAGTTTTATTTTCAAATGAAAGATCTAAAATATGTACGCTCTCGTGATACAAAAAAATGCAAAATCTATTTCACAGCTGCAGTGGCGCTGTATTCAGCGAAGTCCTGCGGTGCCCTTGATGGGTAATTTTGCCGGTAGCCGGCTGCATAGCGCGAAAAGAATATTCCGGTTGCTAGTTATGGATGGCATCCTCACTCGCTACCAACAATTATCAAAGCTTTTTGAACAGCCCTTTATCGGATTTAATAAAAATCGAGCTTGAAACTGTCTCTCCGTTTGTGATGAAAGCGATGAACTCTCATTCGACGTCCATTATGTAGCTGTGTAATTAACATGTACTTGCTTGCGGGAATGCTGGCGCTTTCATATCAATATCGGACGCAACCGTGCAAGTGTCGAAGGGCGGCGCTCTAGTGTGGTTCTATTATTTTCATCTCGATGGAATGCGCCATCAGTGCGGCTCTTTTATGGGCGAACTGTTGTCGATCAGCCTGTGATGCAATGTGCCTCCCGGATAGTGTTAAATGCCGGAGAGCAGTTTGTTCATTTTGGTGGTGAGGTCTTCATGGGAGGGGGGACGTTACGTAGAAAGGGGACAAGTGGAGAAATGAGTATGCAAATGAAGAGGATAAGTGAAAGTAGTGTAGGTAGCTTATGAAAGGGGAAGAAGATACCAGTTGCTTAGAGAGATGACATTGCTTTTGATCAGGATGAGAATTTTTTTTCTACGATCATATAAAAATCTTTGTAAAACGTGTCATCGTGCGTAAAAGCGTTTCATACTGTGATGTCACAATGCGAAAAATACTGTTACGCACGGTAGGTAGCTTACAAGAGTAGTAAGAAAATAAAGCACACATTAATTGCAAATCTACTTAATTTCACTATTATTAAATTCTTACGTCATTACTCGTTAAACTCTCCTCAATAACTATTAACTTATAATTAACGACTGAAACATAATTAGGCTGTAACTATTAACACATAGTATATTACGAAATTAGCCTTGGAAAAACTTTAAGAATTTTGAGTAATAAATTAGATACTTCTGCAGCGTTCGCATATTCGAACAACTCTTAAGGAAAGTCAAGATTGCTTTTAACAATTTTAAAATCAGTAATTGTAACCACAATGTGACAGTGATATAATAGGAACTCATATAAAACAACAATGCCTTTTTACCTTATGTCGCGAATACAGGGCCTTCTGTTATACAAACATTAACGAAGGGGATTCCTTTCTAATAACCCATGAAGAGTAGAGATGAAACAAATCATGATTCATAATAGAATCATTTTTATGCGATCATAGAACAATTTTGTTTATATTTCGTGAGGAAAGTTAGTGTATTTTGCTCGAATGCAATTGAGGGGATTTGCCGAGACCAACAGGCCGAGATTTAGATTTTTTGCCGAGATCGATAGGTCGAGATTGAGGTTCTTTTGCCAAAACCGATAGATCGAGATTGAGGTTCTTTTGCCAAAACCGATAGATCGAGATTGAGGGGGTTTTGCCGAGACCGGTAAGTCGAGGTTAAGGGTTTTTTGCTAAGACCCTCTCAGCGAAAAACCCTCAGTCACACATAGTAAAGAAATAACTATTTGATATACTTGTATGTGTTTACTTCTTCAGTCTTCTTAAAATAATTCTATTCAAATTTAAGAAAGGAACTAGTAAATCTAGAAAATAGAAACTAGAAAATCTCCGGAATGTCTCAAAATTTTAATAAAAGTAGTGTAATAGATCTGATTCCTACCATAGGGGTTCTTTCACACTTCATTGAAGAGCGAAGTTTGAATGAAACAGTTTGTTACATGATTACGTGGTACCCAATTCATTAACATTGTTTTACAAGAGCTGGGAGAGACTCTTGCAGATTTGCCTTTTCTATGATATTTAATACTTTTCATTTAAAAAATTGGTGTGTGTGTGTGATCTCAAGAGAAATATTAAACATGTTCGTAGATTTTCTAGCACTATAAAATGTAATAAAATTAACTGAAACACGCTCCTTGCCGGATAAGAAACGAAAACTCTGTATTCACACAGTAATCAAACATTCAGGGTAGATAAACCCGCTCTGGAGGCAGCCTAACGTTTTTTCGGCAGCTCTCAGCGCAGACGGGCCACTACCAGGCCCCGTTGACCGGCCTCGTGTATAAACAGAAGAAACGGTTACGACGTCCGGTTTGAAAATTTCGGGAGTGGGCCAAGACTGACCCTGCACCCCCTTTGCTCCCCCGCCCCCTGGCGCTCCAGTGAGTTGGAATGCCCTGCCGCCGTGGAAGCGTACTTCAAGCGAAACCCGTTTTGTTTCCAAACTCGCACGAATTCCTACTCCGGAACAAGTGCCGGCAGATGTTGGGGTAGGCTCAGCGGTAGCATTTTCAACGAGTGTCAGATTTCGGACGAGCATAGAAATCCTGAAAAACGTTTTTTTCAGGGGCGGTTCTTGTCTGAATCTGTGGACCAGATGCGCAAATGTTAAATGGGGTTCAGGAATTTCATATTTTACTAGCTAGGTCAAAGGTGTCCGGTCAGTGAATAGAGGCCCGTAATGAATTAAAACGAGGTCAGTTGGAAGCATATGTTCAACGATCGTTCTCCTCTCTTGGGAAGGAAGACAAGCGATCATCGTTCTCCGTGCTTTGGGCCAGAGCAAGAAGCAAAGTACTTACCTTTCTTCTTAAAATCTATTCTATAGGTAGTACTGGTTATTGCGTTTGCGGAGAGAAAGATTAAACCGTTAAATAGAATAGGCATGAACGTAAGGAATGTCGTGTTTCCGTACCCAGGATAAAAATAAAATATTTGTGAACGATCGTAAGAAAATTATCAGTAAAATTATCTGTTACCTGAAAGAATATTTTAATAATAATATTAACAAAAACCTGACTTTTGTTTAGAACTTTATTGGTAACAAACTTAATAATTAACGAACTTATTAACGTAATCATGTTTCCCTTTGTCTGCTTAAGTCTCACATGGCATACATAGTTGTATTTTACTGTTGTAACTTTTTTACAGTTCTTCGTTTTGAGAAATATAATCGCTTGGGTTGAGCTACTATTTGACAAGAACACTTAAATTGTTTCGACATGTTCTAGTTTATTAATATAATTGTGTGCCTTTGTTGGAAAGCTATTATTTTTCTCGACTAGAATTTTTATTAATTTTTCTTTGCTTTTATGTGACTTGTAATTGGTTAATTTCGGAGGGGACGTTAATGACTTTGTTGTTGAGACATTAAATGAAGATATGAGTAAAATAATAGTTTTAATAATAATACAGTAGAAGTAATACGTAAAAATAATGGTTTTAAAATGAATCTTCGTTAGAGAGCAACAAGCAAATTTCACGGAGATTGCAAGGAGTTTGGGGATTGTAAGGATTAATATATATATTTGTTGTTGCAACCACTTTTTGCAAGCCAGAATTGAGAAATAAATACAGTAAAAATCTGTATCTCTCGTAAGTCAAGTTTAGACTTGTCAGTTGGGACAAAGAAAACAAGTTGTTCCCAGTAAACACATAGTACGTCAACGACAGCTGTTATTTTATTCTCTAAATTCCCAACACAAAACTCACTTTCCATAAAAAAATTATTCTACTTTGTATTCTTTTATTTTTAATACAAATTTTGATACCAACCTCTTAGTTCATGGTTTGTTCACTCTTTTATCGGTGCGTTTGATATCTTCAATCTTGCAATAAAAAGTATAATTTTACACAATGTTCCCAAGAAACACGTACTTTCTTGCATTAATAAACATAATGTAGTATTATAATACCGTAATTTCAGTGCATATTCACACGTCTCAGCCATCACTTGTAAAACTCATTACCAATCTTAGCGATTGAAGTGCAAGAACTAATTATTTTAAAGCTAATACATCACAAAATCGACAATTCAAAATTCCTTTCCATACAGCGAGAAGCATTTTTGTCCAACTGTACTACATAAAAGGAGAGACGAAGAAAAATAAGGAAATATAAGTAGGGGAGAGAGAAGAGAATGTAGGCTGACGTAGGTACTCAGCCGGTTAGTATTGAGAAAAACTTGGTAAAAACACAAAATGTAAGTGATACATTGGATTGCATTGCGTAATTTTGATTGTGTAAATAAGAGAAAAGGGAGGTGATATTAGATGGAGTAAAAAAAGAAAAAAAAGAGAAGAAGGTGACAATTTAAATGCATTATATAATATAGATATTAATATATTAGATATTATTCAGATTTCGATACAGTAGGGTCAGTAGGAATACAGTAAAAGAGATGCAAAAGAATAATTAAGTGAAGAATGGATAGAGGAAAAGAGGGATAGAAGATAGACATAGAAAAAAGTAGGTAATGGAGGAAGTTATGTTCTAAGAACTGAGGGTGAAGATACTGAGGGTGAAATGCTTTAAAGTATAAATAGAAGGATTATTTTTTATGGGAAAATATTGTAGTTATTATTATGCGAATCGAAAAGCTGTAATGACAAAGGTAAATTACTACTTTGATGCGAGGTTACTGTATTATTATCGATGAAAGGTTCAACGTAGAGGATGTACGATCACGGTAGCATACTGGCTTGTTGAAAAGCATATGTTACAATTTGATGGAAAGCAAGGAGTAATTGGTAGGAGTTTCTCAGGTGTGGATGGGAAGAAAGATGAAGGAGAAGGTTATGTAAATGTGTCAATGAGGTAGGTATGCTTTTAATATAAAGGTTACGGTTTATCTCTAGCTATTTTTGTACGTGGTTGGGTAAACAAGGTGAAGACGGTGATGATTCACAGATCTGCTGAAATTATTTGACTCGGTACTCAATTTTCAAAGAATTTTATTTGTCAAGTAACATACCTACACAAATTTAATTATAATGAGATCTATTACATACTTGCAATGTTTGAAATGTAAATTTCTTAAATTCATTCAATAAAACATATTAAAATAAATTAGATGTAATATAACACAGTATGTACTCATTTTTTTTTCAAAAACAAACACAAAAAGTAGTATTTATACTGCGGTTTATTGGTGGGACACAAGTCTGGAAGAAAATATCAAGACGAAAAGAGAACTGTATTTAAGACAATAAAATCTAATAAGTCATCAGGACCGGGAGATATACCGGCAGACCTTCTTAAATATAGTCCCTATAAGCTGCACCAAATGCTCAAACACATGTTTTCAAGGTGCATGAATGGAGAAGATCCTCCTCAGGAGTGGCGAACGTCTTACCTGACACCTATCCATAAGAAAGGATCTAGAGACGATGAAACAAACTTCAGAGGAATAAAAGTTATTGGATCTATAGGTATATAGCAAAATAATCCGAAATAAAATAGAAGAAGAGATAAAAAGAAAAATCGGAGAGGAACAATGTGGTTTTACTCCCGGTAGATCGGTCATAGACAATATATTTACATTAAAACAACTTATAGAAAAGAGAACAAGGAGAGGTAGGGGAGTTCATCTAGGTTTCATTGATCTTCAGAAGGCGTATGACAATGTACCAATTGCTAGAGTATGGGAAGAAATGGAGGGACTTAAAATCAGTGAGAACTTAATTGGAGCCACACAAAATCTATATAAGAATAACACCTCTCAGATTAAGATCTACAGTAGGCTCTCGGATCCATTTCCAGTCAATAAAGGTCTTCGTCAGGGTTGCGGTATTTCCCCAACACTGTTTAAAATAAATCTGCATCAAATTTTACAGCAGTGGGAGAAACAATGCAAAATAATGGGAATGACGATCGGAGATGATAAATTATACACATATTTCGCCGATGACCAGGTAGTAATTGCAGAAGATGCGGACGATTTGAGTTTCATGATCCGGAAACTCAATGAACACTTTTTAAAAGCAGGACTTACTATTAACATGGACAAATCTGAATACCTGGCAGTTGGGAACAATGAGATAGAAGATCTTCTTCTGGAAAATGGAGTAAAAATGAAAGGAGTAAACAAATATAAATATTTTGGTGTACTCTTTAACAAAAAGGGAAATACCCAAGAAGAAATTGAAAAACGAATAAGCTTGGGGAGAAATGTGACGCGCAGTATAAACTCTGTCTTATGGAACAAAACCATCACTAACACTACTAAAAGACGTCTTTACTCCATACTAGTCAAGAGTGTTACAACTTATGGTTCAGAAGTTTGGGAGGTTGATAAAAGAACAAGAGGGAAGCTGTTGGTCCTTGAAATCTACTGGCGTAGAAGTTGCGGTAACAGCAGACGTGACAGAATCAGAAACGATGACATAAGAAAGAAAATTGATATAAAGAAATCTATTCTCGACGAAATAGAGAAAAAAAATCGTTTGGTACGGTCATGTTATGCGAATGACAGATGCAAGATAGCCAAAAGTCGTGCATTGGGAGTCCTGCATTGGGTGCCGACAGAAAGACAGAAAAGAGGACACAGACTTGCATGGCAGGAAGGAGTGCGAGAGGCTATGACGGCAAGAGAAATGCAAGATCTATGGTCAAACAGAACCAATGGAGACTGAGACTGAGAGCGGAGAAACGGCGACAGCTGTTGAGCAACTCTGTATTATATATACTGCGGTTTTTCTGACTTTGCCCCTCGAGGCCCGTCTTCACGATGGAATATGTCACGACATTTTGCGACGTTCGCAGACTTGCCGCCAGGTATCGCATGATCGCGATCGTATCAAGCAGTGCCTGCGATCATGCGACTTCTAGCGGCATGACGGAGAAAGACGCGAAATGCCGTGTGATATTCCATCATGGCCATAGGAACTTGAGGGGCAGAGTTAGAAAAATCGCACTATAGTATGCAATAATGAATTCGACGCTAGTATGCAATAATGAATTAAGTTCCTTAATAAACTTATTTTTGGTTGAAATGTTCTTATTTTTCTGCGTATCCTTCAAAAACGTTCTAAACACTTTCTCTGGGGTTCATGTCGAGGCTGTTTTCTCGGTCTTGGAAGTACGCTAATATCTTTTACTACGAGGAATTTTTTGACAGTATTTCCTTGATTTCAGGGTGCACCCTCTTGCATAAACAGGTCTTCATTAAACCAGGTTGCTGACTGTGGCAGTAGTTCTTCCTTAAGCACTTTTAAGTATTGGTCTTGTTTCATCATTCCTTTAATGATGTAATCTCCCAGGACCCGTGGAAGATACTATGCCCCACACCATCACCAGTGTTTGATATTTAACAGTTTGTTGTACACATTTTAATTTGAACGCCTCATCAGAACAACGCCAAAAATGCCTCGACACATTCGACAGATGTAGTGAAATATAATTCTTCACAATGACAGATTTTCTTCTAACCTTATGTGTCCGGCTTTTCATATTTCATCTCATTGAACGCATTTCTTTGCCATTGAAGATGAATTTTTAGTTTTTTGTGGATCGTTGTGATATTATGGCCTCTGCACATATAATTCCACACTTCCAGGGGGAACACGTGTCCCATACTCAACAATCTTCTCACTTGACTTGTCTTGACTTGACTTCACTCACTTCTTTACTCGCTTCACTCACTTCTCACTTCACTTCACTTCTTTAGAATTAGCTTTCCCTGTTCTTCAGAGTTAAATTTTTCAGTTTCCTGATGCCTGGAGCAGAGAACTTCAATTTTCTCCCGTTTCCCTAGGCTCTTTTGTGGATATGTTTTATTTTTTTCTCATTGCAAAACTCCCTCTACCAACCGATTTTTTACTTCTGACGAGTATCTGGGCAATACAACTTTGTGCATAAGTACCTTCTTTCAAAAGAGTTGTAACAACTGCAACTTTGCGAGGGAAAAATCCTTCCTACGTCCCATTTCGCAGAGTTAACGTATAATCCTTTAAAATCACGTAATTACAATAAGTATTCGCATTAACAAAGCACTTAAACCGATCTTCCATAATATGTAAAGTCGGTGAATGTGTCACTTTTTAAAAGAAACGTTACTACGACTCAATGTGGAGTGTTGATATACACAAAACCATACCTGCACTGTCGCACGCCATGTGTACTGCTACCTGATGTTCACTAGCGACTTTTCCGCTTCATAAATGTTATGATATTAGATAGAAGATGGCAGGCTAATAATTTAGTGATTTTCATTTCTCTAGGAGTCTGCTATTATATCACAAAACCAGATCTTCTATTTTTTTTGTTTTGAGTCTAATAATTTGAAAATTGATGTAAATTGCAAATAGTGAGACAAAGGAAACGTTATGAAGACAAGAGAAGGAAAGTAAAGGAAAAGAACAGTGTATTAACTATAGGATATAAATAAGACTAGCATACCCGTGCGAGAACTCTCGCATGTTAAACCCCATTCTTTCCCTATCCCTTTGTCTATCCTTTCTATTAAGAAGGACCGTTGTTAATGAAACGTGTTTGTTTGAAAATGAATAAATGTAACTTCTAATGAACTTACTTACAGCTTATCACAGAACACTTCAGACTACACTTCGGTACATGGAAATTTTGCTCAAACGAGGTTTGCGTAGTGAATATCTTAACGAACCGACACCTTGAGTTTCATACCAAACGGTGTATTATTTACAATATGAGTTTGCAGCTGGGCGTTGATGTACATGCTTGCAGATACCGCCAACATTCAAATCGTACGGTTGGACTGCCATCGTTGTCAATGTCGAGTGACTTACATTTGGGTTTTTATTTCTTGGCGTGTGGGGGCTTGTCTCCACTATGGAATATCACACGGCATTTCGTGTCTTTCTCCGTCGTGCCATTAGAATTCGCATGATCGCCAGCACTGCTCGATAGTCGCGATGAGGCAACTCCTAGCGGAACGCTCGAAAACGAAGTGAAGTACCGTGAGATATTCCATCGTGAAGATAAGTCCCCAAACGCCAAGAAATAAAAATCCGAGTATACGCTATTCTTTCTATAATCTTAAACTTAGTTGCCTTTTTAAATTAATTCACTTAGTATTGTAGGCTAGTGCGTTTTGATTTTTGTTTTTCATTTATATAAAGATAATTTACTTTAGCTAATTTAAAAAGTTTGTTCTTTGTGTTGTGCCATAGTACAAGTTTTCCCCTACTACCTCCGCGTACCCGTGCGAGAACTCTCGCATGTTAAACCCCACACTCATCCCTTCTATTTCCATTCTAAGAGGGAAATTTGCTAACGAAACGTGTTTATTTGTTTAAAAATGTATAAAGGTAACTTGCAATCTACTAACACAATATCAAATAAAAATAAAAAACAATGCAATTGACGTTTAAAAGAAATTTCCAACTAAGATTTATTCAGTATTATGGAGAATTTTCTTGAAACAATTCACAACACTTCCTTAAAGACACCATTTAAAGTAATTATTTAATATTTTTTGACAGTTATCTCTTAGCTTTTCGTGATAGTCACAAAAATATATTAGCTTTTGACATTTGAGAAAGTTACGTATCTGAACCCGCTGACTTGAAAATTTCAATGAATCACTGAGGATAACGAAAATACTGGTATAGGTAAAACATAAACACAGTCTTCACTCTTCACTTACATCCTCATCTCTCCACATTAGGTACATAGCACTTACAGACCACAGGCAAAACATTAATTGAATGGTTTCACTACACGCGCATACTTCTAGTTGTTGCTGGAAAGCAAATCTTGAATTAATATTATGCAAATAAACCTCGTCAGACTGCACAAACGGGTGTATACATAAAACGTAAATATAAGATTGCGAAATCTAAGCCTTCTAACCGTGCCGTCACAAAAATGGCTACCAGCAGCAAGGACTGAAATATTGAAAGGTGGCCTTGATAATATTGAAGCGCGGAACCGAAAATTTAATTGAATGTCGAGAAATATCTCATCTTGTAGAATATGGTGTGAAAAACGTTTCTTTGATCAAAATCTTAGTTTTTAAGGCCCTAGAACGCTTTGTTTAGGAGTTATTTGACAAAAACCTTTGGCAAATGCTGCGGGTTGCATTTGACTTGAATAATTGGATGCGTTTTTTAAACAAATCCTTCATATTTTCAAGTCAAAATGCAATTCGTCAAGTCTCCGTGAAATTCTCTTCATTTAGAGACCTCATTTATGAATACTGGTTGTGTGTGAGAGCCGGAAAGGAAAGGTATACTATTGAAATAATACAGGAGATTATGTTAAGAAATAAAGTAAAACATAGGGGAAAGGTGACAGAGGAAGTTTAATGAGGAAAGCGTTGTAAAGTAAAGAATGTATCTGCCATATGTATAAGTCGAGAAAATTTGTAAAATTAAAATGTCGCGAATCTACTATGTAACTCCAAAAAGAGGTTTTGTTTATAACAAATTAAACCGAACTGAACAATGAAAATTCAGTCTAAGAATTTCAAATTGCCATGCCACTTTTGCCTTTATCCTGTTGCCTGATATCTTGTGAAAGACAATTTTCAGTAACGCAGGCACGAGAAATTCGAATTTGCAATTCGAGGATTTGAAAAAACAAGTTCACGAAACTGACATTAAATAAGATCAATTTGTTTTAAAGACCTAATTTTGAACAATTTCATTATGTACGGAACCTCTGACATCAGTAGAGTAGTTTTGCAATTTTCATAACTTTTTTCAATTTTCGAAAATACAGAGAGTTCGCCGAAAATGGACTCTGCGTCATTTTTATAAGCGCAGATTGCTTTATTCAAGAAAAAATTAAAACAAAACTTAAGAGCAATTTTGAGAAAATAATTTTTAATAATTCACAATATTTCACGCAAAATGATAGCGAAAACATCTCTCTTTGCCCTGTGTTGACGTTGCTCTTACGGAATAATATCTAGTGTCCTCTCAGAGTGATACGAGATGTTGTAGAACAGTTCTCATTATTTATTAATTTTGAACTAAAGAAGGTCACAGAATGAACAATACATGATGAATATAAAATCATTATTCTTCAATATCAATATAAGATTGATGACTAAGTGTAGTGGAATAATAACTTTATTTTCCCGCCACTTCACACAGTTATACTATGTTTTTGATAGAGAATGGTTAATTCAACTTATTGTCAGAATTGAATATGGATTTGATATTTTCTGGGGTGTGTTTATAAATTGGTGAATAATTATTATGACCCGTAAATATATCATAAATCTTGTAACACCCATCATTGTTTTCAGTATGTAGCACAAAATATCACATTATCATAATATATTTCACACATATCTTTCTCACAAAGTAGATACAATAATTTTAATGCATCTAGATTATAAAAAATTACAAATTATTGCGGTGCCTGGTACACTGCATTTCTTTGAAAGAATTGTATTCTTTGAGCCAGATTCATGTCTTGGAAACACATATACAAATGGATGGCAAATGATCATCATTACAGATATCCTCTCGACAATCCACTCGTAGGTATAATGGAATCTGTGCAGTGGTCTCAACAACATTCCTAGTTCAGGACTTGGGAAGTTCTTGAAATCACCGCTCATCATTTTGAGATTTGTTAAGGTTCCGTAAAGCGTGGTTACGTTTGACTGCAGGGGCTAATTTGTGATGATTAATTGTTCGCATTTCGAATCTCGTGTTGCATTCACGAGGCCGGCAAAGTAAACTAACAGCGCTACGGTTTGACTGAAATCTCAAGCTGTCAAGGGACTGTCACCTGAAGCCGTTATCCAGCCAGTGTACGCTATAGATGATCTTAAAACCTTCTCCTGTGCGCTTCAAGTAAACTCAGGAAACGTAATCTGCTGGAAGGAAGGAACTAATTCAACCAGCTATTACAGGTAATCATAGTTGTTAATATGATGAGTTTAATAAAGCAAAATTTGAGCTTTGTTTGTATAAAGTTTACGCGAGGGTATGTGAGAACAATATTAGGAAGACAATTCTACAGCAAGGCTTCCACGTCCAACCGTAAGAAGCCTTGCCGTCAAGAGATTACAATTAGATAGCCGCCAAGAGGTATGCCGTCAAGAGATTACAATAGAAATAAACTGGGACACGTTTTCTCGTCGCAATTCCTAGTATCATGAATTTGTTGCTCGACGAGCATTTGATAGAGTCAAAGGCACTTACTACTGCGTCCCCGTTGGGGTGCCTCGTACCAGCAACAACTCCAGTAATAGCGATACAAAGTTAACGATTTTGAAGTGGTTTGCAGAGAAAGTGTGTCATTGAAGTTAAAGTGACTGGCATGAAAACCTACCGAATCCCCGCATGAAATGTAATGCTCTAAGACATAAGTCATAAACCTCATTGACTCTCTAAAGTTATTGGCGAACCGAGGGCTGTCCAAGATCAAAGATCTTCATTAAGACGCCCAGATATTAAAACCGAATGATTTTATACAATTGAATACTAATTGTTTTTTGTCGTTACTCTTAGAAGAGGGCCTTTAAAAATTTCGACAGAAGTTTTTTAATTATTGTATTCCACATCAATTTAACATACCAACGAAGTTTCGGAAGTTACTACACTCCGGGAATGTCATTGGAATAATATGTTTAAAACTCAAGTTATTGTTGTATGTTTAGTAATTAAGATAAAGGTTTGTGTCTCAATAGACCTAATGATGAGAGTACAGTAACTCTCGAAATGTCGTTGGAAGAATATGTTTACTTAATATGGAATAAAAGAATTAAAAGGGTTCTGTGTAAAATTTTTCCGGGACCATTCCTGAGAGTAAAGTCAAAAACCAAATGATCAATATGGGAGTGCCCCTGTCAAAATGCAGACTTTTCTAAAATGCAACCCAAATATTTTGAGTATTTTGATTCATGAAGATGGTTTCCTGTATGGCAAAAAAATATTGTACACTGAAAAAAACGGTATGTAAGTTTACTTTGTAATATTAATTTTTTCCGTGCATTTCAGGGCTAAATGAAAGTTGCCACAAAGTATTCCTACAAGGTGGTGTAAATTTGTGATAATATTTAACCTGTAGTTATTAAAGTTTCGAATGTTTACAATAAATCACTGTTTAGAAAAATAACAGCTACATTTTGGAAGAAGTCTTCTGACCTGAAAATTAAAATTGACTGTCCAGTTTAGAAAAGAAAATAATAAAATCCTTTACAAAGTAAATTCCACTTTATTGTTACTCAAAAGTTGCCAGTCAGAGGATAATCCTTTTCTCCTTGCACCTATCACTTCCCCGTGATGCAAAAGTTGAGAAGAGAGGAAACAATTGAGATGTATGAAAGTTGGGTTGAATCTATAAAAAATTCTGTATACCGTGTGGGATTAGATGAACTTATTAATTTCCAATAGGATTTAAGGCTGACTTACATTCCAGAATAACAAAACACAAAGAGACGTTATGCATTTCCAAATATACCACTCTTCAAATCTGATAACCATCATGCGAATGAAGCGAAAACAAAACAATGAATGGAATGATGTCACAGTACTTCCGCATTTTCCAAATTAATATTCAAATTTTAATACCTAATAATAAGATTGATTTACGTTTCCGGGTGCGTCAACTGCTAAGGACTTTTCTCGTGCATTTTAGGGCTAAATACTAAATTTCAAGGCTGCTAAAAACATTAGACTCGCATGTTCATCTCTTATCGTGGGATGTGGTGGTGATCATCCCCCGCTGGATGGCGAGATGAGGCGCCGATCTGCACGTCAGCTTCACCAACCGGATACTTCCCACCACCTGTGCACTGCCCCAGCCAAGACAAGCTCTAAGCTCTCGATTGGTCCTCCGACATGTGTATGTGTGTGTAAGTAAGGATAGGACAAGAAAGAGGAAGGAAAAATCGCGTGTTATACGAGCCTCGTTTGTTAGGATACTGCTTCGGCATTCGCCTAGTGTTGAATGAAGAAAACGCGGAAAACTACCAATCAGAGTAGCCGGCTGCTAGAATTCTCCTCCAGAGCGGTCGAATTCGACCAAGTTATTTAGCTCGTGTCGACAATCCTGCCATTATCGTGACTCGTACCCTAGAAACTCCCTAGCCAGGGGTAGCCTCGGCCAGAGGTACTGTCAGAGGTACATCAGTTGATGCCCTGAGCCACCTAAGCCGATGTGATAATAAGACTGAAAGTGAACCAATCAAATTTCAACAAAGGAACTTGATGATGGTAAGTCTCTCATGAAGTACTTACGACCAGATGCTGTCAACTTCATTAACATTACGTCTCTTGTGATTGATGAATCATCATTAGTACTCGACTATTATGGTTATGATAAAAATATACCGATGAGAAATATAATAAATGTTTTGTGGTAAAGTATCATCTTCCACAAAATTACATTAATTTGAAGTGAAACCTATGGAAATTCAAAATGACTTCTCGTGATTTCAGAAAACATCTCTTGTCCCTTTCCATATACATCCCTCAACGGTCAACTGTGGCACAATATTCACAATGTCTCTAATGCAGATCAGTTGCGCAAGGTTACTTCAGTTCCTGGTGTGCCCTTTTCAATAATGTTTAGTTTGTCTCTTCTACAAAAAGTATTTGTCAGGCACCTGAGGTATTTGTAATCACCACTTTAGCAGGTAACCGAAGGACGTTATAATGATCTAGGTCATTCGTTGGCAAAGAGCCTCTTCTTTTGACTTTTTCGTGTCGGTAGTGTAGAAAATAGATATGTAATGCTGCAGAAAATTAATCTCGAGATTTTCCTGGAAATACACTTGCTAGGAGTCTGTCAAGTCTACACTAAGCGATCAAACGTATCCTGACACGTGGCTGAAAATGACTTACCAGTTCGTGGCGCCCTCCATCGGTAGTGCTGGAATTCAATAGGGTGTTGGCCCATCCTTAGCCTTGATGATAGTTTTCACTCTCGCAGGAATACTTTCAATCAGGTGATGGAAGGTTTTTAGGGGGGAATGGCAGCCCATTATTCACGGAGTGCTGCACTGAGGAGAGGTATTGATGTAGGTCGGTGAGGCCTGTGCCACAGGCTGTGCAGTATGGACAGCTCGAATCGTGTTGAAAGATGCAATCGCCATCTCCGAATTGCTCTTCAACAGTGGGAAGCAAGAAAATGTTTAAAACATGAACGGAGACCTGTGCCGTGTTAGTGCCACGCAAAACAACAAGGGGTGCAAGCCCCCTCCTTGAAAAACACGACCACGCCATAACACCACCGCTTCCGAATTTCACTGTTGGTACTACACACTCTGGTAGATGACGTTCACCGGACATCAGCCATACCCATATCATGCCATCGGATCGCCACATTCTGTACCGTGGTTCGTCACTCGACACCACGTGTTTCCACTGTTGAATCGTCCAATGTTTACGCTCCTTACACCAAGCGAGGCGTTTGTTATTTACCTGCCTTATTTTTGGTTTATGAGCAGCCACTCGACCATGAAATCCAAGTTTTCTCACCTCCCGCCTAACTGTAATAGTACTTGGAGTGGATCTTGACGCAGTTTGGAATTCCTGTGCGATGTTCTGGATAGATGTCTGCCTATTGCACTTCACGACCCTCTTCAACTGTCGACGGTCTCTGTCAATCAACAGACATGGTCGGCTTGTACGCTTTTGTGCTGTACGTGTCCCTTCATGTTTCCACTTCACTATCGCATCAGAAACAGAGGCCCTAGAGATGTTTAGGAGTGTGGAAATCTCGCGTACAGACTTTTGACACATGTGACACCTAATCACCCGACCATGTTCGAAGTCCGTGAGTTCCGGGGGGCGCCCCATCCTGCTCTCTCACGATGTCTAATGACTACTGCGATAGCTGATATAGAGTATCTGGCAGTAGGTTGCAGCACAATGCACCTAAAATGAAAAATGTATGTTTTTGGACGTGTCCGGATACTTTTGATCACTTAGTTATGTCTCTGTCTATCCGTAATTATTATCGCCTACCTTACATAGATTTTTTCATCATCATCATTAGCAGCATGGATTAGGCTGATCTAGCCTGATCTATTCTGATCCGGCAAAGTTGTCTTGAGGAGACCATCTCTTCTTTGGTCTTCCCACTTCTCTTTTTCCTTTTGGGAAAAAATAATAGGCTTGCTTGGGCAGTATCTTGTTTTTCATTCTTTGTAAATTATCCAGTTGTTTGTATATATATTTATCTTGTAGGCTGGTAATTCCCAATTCTTCTTTTATGTTATCATTTCTGATATGATCCATTAATGTCTATCCTTTCACATACCTCAGAAATCTCATTTCTTCTGCGTTAATTCTCCTGTTTTCTCTCGATGTTGTTACCCATGTTTCGCACTCATTCAGGAGAGTAGGTATAGCCATTGTTTCATAAAGTTCGAGTTAGGTTTCTTTGCGTGATTATCATCATTTTGGAAATGTTTTTTCCATTCTTCCTCTTTTATATTGATTGGGATGTAGACTCTCTCTTTCTCTTCTTTATTCAGTAATTTTAAAATTTTGTACGCTGACCGCTGTCTTCCATGTGATCCATGTATGTCATGTTCTAAGTCTGAGACAAGTTTTTCCCAGGATTGTTGTTGGACGATCTTTTTTGCTATATTTTGTGTCCTATAGTATTCTATATTGTCTTCTTCGGACTTACTTCGCAGGAATCTTTATTAGGCGTTCTTCTAGGGGAGAAAACCCTAAAGAAATCCTGCAGGCCGGAGGCATTATGGTTGGTAGCCCCCAATCACCGTGCTAACCTTGCGCAGCGCCCGTAACACAGCCAGGGGACATATTAACTTACTGACCAGCGAAGTTGTAATAAGCCGACCGATATAGATTTTTTTCGAAAATTAATATTTACTGACTGATCAGACTTAGATTCAAGTCTTGCAGATTTGAGAGATATATATAATTCTGCAGAAACTGTAAACGAAGCTAGTAGGATATTTTGAAAATGTTTCAAAACGGCTCCAGTTTCTTCCCTCCTCTTTTATTGAGAGCAGAATCTAACATCAAGATGTGTGCCAGCATCCGTTATAATTCGTCCAATTGTGCCATTATTTCGCGACCCACATTTTTCGCCAATATTAAACTTTTCAATTGCAGTAAACTGTCGCCAAAATGAGATGCCACCCCGTCCAATTGATGCACCATTTCGGTACAGTTAATGGGTATTTATTTGAAGAGGATGTTTTGTGCAGCCGCTGTTGAAATTACGACATTGCGAAACGCTGCTCGCTGCGCTGAAATGTGATGCAGCGCGCCAACACTTGCGGACACGCGGTGCGGGGGCGGGAGCCGGGGCGTGGGCCGGGGCGGGGCCGGAGGTGGAGCCGGGGCTGGACTCAGTGCCGTGACGGGGTCCGAGGCGGAGCCGGGGTGGGAACCGGAGTGGGGCGAGGCGGAAATCAGGGCCGGGACGGGGGCCGGGACGGGGGCCGGGACGGGGGCCGGGACGGGGGCCGGGACGGGGGCCGGGACGGGGGCCGGGACGGGGGCCGGGACGGGGGCCGGGACGGGGGCCCGGGGACGGGGGCCGGGACGGGGACCGGGGACGGGGACCTGGGTTGTGGTTGTAACGAGGACTGTGACGGTGGCCGGGGCGGGGACCGGGGTGGGGTAAGTTTCAGAGCCGGGACGAGGGTCAGGGCGGTGGCCAGGGCGCTGCAACATTTTTTGCACATTATTACTTACAGTTTTAGGATACGCTGCTAACAAATACTTTTCGGATGGAACGTCTCCATAACTAGTAAAAATAAGAAACTGAGCGCGCTGGCCGGAACAGGACCTTGGTGGCGCTTGGCGTGGGTTTCTACAGGGTATGTACGGTGGTCTGGACGAGGATATGGGCACGGATATGGGCATGGTATTCTTTCCTGTGTTTACTCTCAAGAGTTCTGTGCACTTTCCACATAGGTGCCAACTACGAGTCTGCCTAGCTTAAGTTTCACTTGCATCGAAGGCGCCTGCAGATGCTCATTTTTACCCTATGCCCATTTCAATCTTAACGGAACAACTTTTGTCTTCAAATGCGTAACATAACTGTAACTGGTATAGGTCTATGTGTACAAACGTACGGAGGATTCCGCATATCCTTGAAAATTCATGAGCGATGAAATTTGTTCGTGAGAGCATTAAGAGCCCGTCTGTTGTGAACCCAGTTGTATGTTTTTGTACTAACGGTTATCCGTTTTATAATGGTACAGGTACAAATGGCACGTACGCTGAGTGCGAAGAGGAACTCCTTTAGCCTTTGTGTTCATTCTTCGCCAGTATCGAGAATCGGCATCAAGCACAGCGAGAAACATGAGTAATTCTATCCTCGATTTTTAAATTTCTCATTATCTCGAATTGCTTCATGCTTTTCTTGAGTTCCCCGAAAATTCGTACATTTCCCGTTACCTACGGGATATAACTGTAGATCAAATATTACGACCTAAGGACTTCAATAACATGTTTTTGAAGTTTTCTGGACATCTCATTCGATACCTGTTCATTGGAGATGGAAATAGTGATTGTGTCAACAGTTAAAGTATCGAATGTGAAAAAGCTGGTTTCTCGTTGTCGCTATTTGGCGATAAACATAAGAACTTGGTGAACGTGTTAGAAAGTCTTAGATGTAAATTGTACAAATGTGATAGTGAAAATTCTAATTTTAATGAAATATTTGAACCAAATAATTGAGATTCCTGAGAAATGCTGATTTTTTACACGCGGCAAATTACCGTTGACATGACGGTGGTGAGTGGAGTCTTCGTAAGTCGTTCGGTTGTAGTCTGGTAGTCTTGTCAATGTTTAAGTTCACTTAACGATTGCTTCATGTCCTGTCCAGTCACATGACGTGCTTCCAAGGGAGCACGGCTCTTCAAACCCCAACTCTCCTATTTCGCTCCGTTCTTTGAAGGCGCGGTAACAGAATATGGGACAGCGGAAAATATCTGAAACGCTCGAATGTCAACGCCAACGAGGTCTTCTCTATATCTTTTCTTCACGAAACAGATAATTTCTAAAATAATTAGTTGTGAATGGATCACGTATAAATACATATTCTATAGAGACAAGATACTTACATCGAGTAAGTTTTTTTTAGATTTTACAAGGCATTCTCAATTAAAATCAGTCTTATGTTATATTAATTTTCTACTTTTCCGAGATTGAAACAAAATCTGAGGAACTGAAGCAAGATAAAAACGTATTTTTTGCACATTATTACTTACAGTTTTAGGATATGCTGCTAACTTATATTTTTCGGGAGTGGTCCGTCTCCATAACATCTCCGTAACTAGTAAAAATTAAGAAACTGACTAGGTCTCAATAAAATGCTATTGGAGCGACTTCTGATGGTACAATTTGGGAGTTTTCGCGGCGCGCAGTTCGGTCTCGCAGTTTGGGCAGAGTGGTGGCAATTGCTCTTGAACGTATGTACAGGAAGACGGAGCTTGATGCACACCCATTTCGGAACTCGTCTGCGGAGGGAGAAGGATTAAATATTCCTGGTGTCGACGAACGCTTTACTGCGATTTTTCTAACTTTGCCCCTAAGACCACTCAAATCCCATTTTCGCGATGGAATATGTCAGGGTATTTCGGATTTTCTCACGCTTTCTCTGTCGTTCCGCTAGATTTCGCATGATCGCGGCCGTATCAAGCAGTGCTTGCAATCATGCGACTTCTACCGGCAAGACCGAGAAATACGCGAAATGCCATAACATATTCCATCGCGAAGATGGGATTTGAGTGGCCTTGAGGGGCAAAGTTAGAGAAATCGCAGTATAGGGATGTACAGCGTTGGTGACCGGGTATAAGGGGTAGAAAACGAATTGTAACGACAGTTTAAGTAAATTCAATATCAATTAGTAAATAACCCCAAAATACTGATTTAATACAAAGAGCATTATATCATAGTACAAAATGATTTAGTAAAACAAAAAAATGAAAGGATATAAAATAAATAAAAGGACGACCGGCAGGAAAGGAGAACTCTAAAGAGATACGACAGAGATCTCTTATCCCATGGCAGAGGATTTGAAGATTCCATAGCGCCGGACTTCGCACACGTACGTCCCATTTCTGGGAACACAGTGAACCTACTTGTCAATATACACGCTGTTGTGTTTTGGAAACGCAGTGTCTGAAAGACTACAACAATTACCAGAGGAACTTATTTCGTTTCCTTCAGAGGTTTCGGCAACCAGTGGCAATGATCGCAAATACAGTAAATCTTTATTAACACGAATTCCAAGGGGCCGAAATAATCCAAGTTCGTGTTATAAAAATTCGTGTTATCCGATTATTATAAATGTCCGTATTACTAATCTTTTGCCGGGTTACGGTGAAAGTTTTGTTCGTGTTGCGGTGAAATTCGTGTTAAGCGAGTTCGTTCTAACGAGGGTTTACTGTAGTATTAAATTGCACCTCTTGGCCCCTCTATAATCGCTTTCCGATCCCCTTGAGAACTAGGTGTAGAATCTATTCCTAATAATAATGGAAACTTTTAAACAAAAAGCATACCGTAAATACTCGAATATAACCCGCGTATATTTTTAAAAAATTACTAGCTGAAAATTGGGGTGCGGGTAATATTCGCGTCAAGGTCGGCACCGCAAAATTGAAGCGTGTTGCACGTGGTTACATGGAGGCGTGGTTTATTCTTCGGGTTTTTGTAAAATGGCGGGTCACGGCCAGTCTTCACGATGAGTCTTCACGATGGAATATGTCACGGTATTTCGCGGTTTTCTCGGTCGTGCCGCGCTAAGATGTCGCATGATCGCGAACGTATCAAGTAAGCTTTTTTTCTTTTTTTTTTCGATATTACTTCTCGTGAAATTAGACTGCGGGTAATATTCGAAGGCGGGATCTATTCGAGAATATACTGTAATTAAATGTAGTATTGAAGAAATCGAATTGTGTTTTTTTCGTCTTTGTAATGACAGTTAATATGTGTGTTTGTTTTCGTCCGGTTTATTTTTTACCCATACTTTTACATATTTTTCCAAGTTCACGACAATAGAAGATCATAAAAATTAGGATATTCCTCATCTCATGGTACTTGGCGCAAGAAGGTCATTGTTAACTACCTTCGGATCGGTCGCCATCCCGTTTCTCGCGTAATATTTCTCCGCGGTATTTGGCCCGCCACCTGTGATAATTGCTGAACGGAACCACCATGCAGGCTCCCGTACACGTGGTGAAAGGATGTATCGTTGATATCTAATTCTGAAATAAAGAAATGAGTGATAAAAAGTTGTCTTTTTGACAATTTTGGAAATATATTTCCCAGTTTAACAAGATTTTGTTTTCCTCGGGTACGACCTCCCTTCTCGTTTTACAATCCATTTCGGCGTTTGCGAGAGCGTGATATCATCTAACAAATGGTCACCAACTACTGTATTACCTAGATAATTACTTCATTGCTGGACTTCTGTATTCTCTTTTATTTTATATCTATTCTTTCCCCTATTGAATCTACAACTAGGCGGTCTACATTTGGAGTTCTTCCTCAATTCAAGTCTTTCGTTGGTGGGTTATTTAAAAAATATGGTGCTATTTACCAGTGACATAATCATACTCATAAATCGGGAATCGAAAATACAGGATTTTCTATCAACGTTTTTGAATTTCCAGAATATTTAATTTTGTTAAAAGGATGTTTTTGACAGAGGTAAATAAATATGATATTCGAATATTCTAATGGGATATATTGTGAACTGGATTAGAATAACACACTCAATAGATACTACTTCCTAACGTCTCTACATGAGATTACTGCGCTTCCGATCTGTACCTGAAGGGAAAACTGTTTTGAAGAGGTAAACTGCCAATTGTCCATTCTCGGAAGGGTCATCTAAAAGGACAAAAAAAGTTCATTTTGGGGTATTTTTTGTTTTCAAAGTTACACAAATGTAATTTTTTTGAAATTTCTCTCACTTCGTTTATATGCACATTTCCAGCAATTTGTAAACACTATTGTATTTGTGATTTGAATTGCTTTAAATAATTTCAATTGAAATTTTTCGAAAACTCAAAACTTTTCTGTGAAAAAGAGCTTCAAACTTCGAATTCACAGTAGCGCTGAAGAAGCCATTTTCCTAAAAACGGATGCAAATTTTTCAAAGAAAATTGCCCCTGTGTCGCGGCTGTGGTGGTGCTCCTTGATACCTGAATGTGGGAAACCCTGCACACCGACGTGTAGGTCAACGCCGAATCTCACTAACAATGAGGTGGAGAACATCGCTACCTCCCGAGATAAGAATACGCTACACTTACTTTACACATAAGGACCATGGTGGACGCTCCTGAAAACACAAAATATTCGGTGAATCCGAAAAAGTGTTTTTTTTTCGTCCATCTATTCATCTTCCCGTCCTTGGACAACGTTTCCGCATAAACTTTTGTAGAATTGTTTGCAAAATGAATATTCCTCTTATCATTCTGTCCCCTCTCAAAACCCTTCCATATTGAAAAGATTTCTTTGAATTTTTGGAGTAGTTTAAATGAATTTCCTGGAACATTTTCAAAATTTTCCTAAAGAGACTGATATTTTTCTGTAAACTTCTTGCAATAGTGAAGTAAATTACAGTTACAAAAATGGCATAAGTTTTTTATCACGCCTGAATTTTTGAAAATTACAAAAGGTTTTCGGTGTCTTTTTATAATTACAATTTGAAGTGGAGATTTTTTCTTCAGATGAAAATTGTTCTCTTCCTTTAATTCTTTAAATAAAGTAATGTACATTTTTTGAAAACATCAAAAGTTGTCAAAATTTTGAGAATTGGGAGTAATCGTAAAAAATATGATTTTCTCAAAAACTGATTCAATTGTTTTCTTTAAACTACTTTTATGAATAGAGCTAAATGCACTGAATGACTCAATTTTGTTATTTTGTTTCTCGCACGTCACTAATATGTACATTATTGTCATTCTGTATGCATTACTGACTTTGCGGGTACAAGTGAATCAAACAACGTACTTACTTACTAGCCAACGCCCACCCTTGGCAGGTTAGCCATTTGGTGACGCGCTGACCAGTATAGACGGGCTGTCTCTCTGTAGAAGTCGTCCTCTGCCGAGTTTGTGTTGGCACTCAGGGCTGGACACATCGGAAGGTGTGTTGCATCCATCTTTGGACCATTACAGAGAACACATGCGTCGGTTTCGAAGACCCCTATACGGTGCAGGTGGCTGGCAAGGTAGTCGTGTCCTGTAGTTGTTCTGAACACGGCGACACTCGTGGCTCGGGGTAGATTGTGGGGAATGGGTGTTTCCGTCAGGCTGGACCAAAGTTTTCCAGCGGCGCTCTCGATTCGCCGTGCTTTTACCCAGACATTTATTGAGCGCTTTATGCAGGATTTCGCAGAGGAATACGACTGGTGGCTTTGTGGCTGGTCAAGTGTTGTGCCTTTCTTGGCCAGCTCATCTGCTTTTTCATTCCCTGGAACACCAACGTGGCTAGGAATCCACTGTAGGACGATTTGACGGCCATCTTCTATGAGTTTTGAGATCCTGGCACGGCAGGATAAGGTTTTTTCACAGTCTGTATGGCAGTTACTAGACAGTGCCAGTATTGCCGCTTGGCAATCAATGAAGAACACTATCTTTTGGGCGGTATGGGAGAATCAAACAACGTCTGATGAAGTTTCTCGAAAATTCAAAATTTTCTTTAAAAATTAGCTCAAAATTGCGCACTTTTAGAAACGTTGAAGGCGATATTTTCTCCAAAAATTTTCCAAATTTTTAAATGAAAATTTGCGGGTAGAACCGGCTTTTATTTTCTGTAATATTCAAGTCAAATTTTCGTTTTACTATTAGGGGACCAAAAACCGAGAAAATGTGAAAAAAAGTATCTGTTTTTTGATAAAAACCCAACTTACTCAAATATGTAAGTATATAAATATTTCCTGAAACCCAACTTCCTCAAGTATATAAATATTACATGAAAGTAAACCAAAGTATTATCTGAAATGTGCTGTAAATAGTATACTCACCATTTTATGTAAAGTAAGTTAATTTTGAGAAAATTGTTGATTACTGAATGAGTTGTTAATGCTAAAATACTTTAGTTTGCCCTATTCTTAAGGAAATGAATGGTTTCAGAAAGCTTCAAATTCATAAATTCAATATTACCAAGCACATAATGATCCGGCTATGGTTTCAGATTCATTATTGGTTTTATCAAATTATTATGTTCAAAAACCGTAACAATTAGTATGGTACAGTTATTTGACGTGAGAGAGGTCTCGGGGCAGATGAGCCGAATCACGTGGGTACTAAGTCTGTGGACCCTCGTAAGATATGATTGTTTTAATTTGTGTTTCTAGCGGGAGGGGGGGCGCATTTCATACCTTGTACCAGTACAATGTTCACGTACTTTTATTTCAACACGTGTTATTCACGTGATTGAATCAGTGAGGGATTTATTTGTTCGATCCAAAATATTTTTCTTGTGTAACCATTCGCTGAACACATGTACCGAGTCCCACGATACAGTGATGCATGATCCAACTACTGTTTTATTTATTCTGCCTCTTGAGTCCATAGTCTTGCCCTTTTTATGGCAGACTTCGTTGCCGACACCAAGAAATCAGAGCATCATTAAGCAATAAGGATTTCTTAAAAACGTGAAAAATTTTAGAATTTCACATTTCATAGGTGCTTCTTGAAGAAACGAATCATAACTTCTTACACTCTTTGTTCGTATAATTTATTTTTATAATTGTGTTATAAGAGTTTAATGTATTCTTACACGGCGAGAAACCCGAGCGAACTCGATGTCATGTTCTTTCAGGTGGCCTTTTCCTTAAAATGATTCAGTTGACTGTACCAACTTGAGAAACGCATTCACAATTTAAGTAGGCGAGGCAATGTCTCCTCTCCGAACGCTGTTAAATTGCATGTGGGGAACTTCGTAGCCTACGATGGAGCTGTTGAACAGAGTGGGGCGGAAAGGGTGGGCCGCGTTTAGTAGACGACGTACGCGGCGGGTTGGAGCAGCGAGAGCGCAACGATGCACACGGATGACTCCACGCTCTACGCCCCTTTCCCCTCCCCCCTCCCCCCCCCAGCTGCGCCACTCCGCAACTAGGTGCCTCAACTAAGCGACGACGTTTTGAAACCGAGCAAACTCGCGTTGCGCTCGCACTCCTCGTTGAAAAGCAATTAAATAATTAGGGGCTCGAATGAAAGGTAGCAGTAGGGATTTCAATAGGCAGCGTTCATTCCTTTCTGTTGCAGTTTAAAGAACTCGAGAGCGCGTGTGGTTATGCGGACGCTCTCTCTGTAACGAGGCAGTCCGGCGCTGGCTGCGCCGCGCCGTTGCGATGGAGCACAGGCGCAATTGAAACGACGCGACGCGTGTGTTGGGCTGCTTTTCAATGAAGATTGCGCGACTCTACGTCGCGACACTCAGTGCTCGCATAAAAACGGTTCGACGTACTACATTTTTAGCATGTGCGCATTTAATGCTCACGAGATGTCTATGCGACAATTCAGAAATGAGCATTGTGTAGTAGTTACGTCGAAGAAAAGAATTGTGAGTAGAGAAGGACAGAATGGGAGAGGCGTATAATGCGTTCCAGAAAAAAATTGAAGAAACGCAGTGATGAGGTAGGAGGGCTGATGGGACATAGTTTTCGTCGGTAAACCCTAGGACAATCATGTCGGAGTGTTGCGCTACGCTGTTAGAAAATGTGTTTCCCCTGTGAGATTCCGATTGCAACTCGCTCACTAGTCATGCGGGTGACCACTATTTCAGACTTGGAATGGTCCGCGAGGTCTGCTTAAATCTTTCAGACTTGGAATGGTAAGAATATTACGTGTAAATGAAGAGTTATTCTTTCTGATCATTGGTAGCACTGAGAGGCGTCCCCGTTCTCCAGGCGCCCGTGCATCACCCGCTCATCGCGCGGGTCACGCAGGTTGCGTACTAGCAGGGGCTGCGATGAACTCGATTAGTTCTCCAAACCTTCTATTATTTTTCTTCGTCCCCATCCTCCTTTTATTCTTGCGTATAAATGTAATTGGAATCTCTGTTTCTGATGTAAAAATAACTACTTTTCCATACGTATATACAGAGTAATACGCCTTGTGAAGAGAAAGTTATGTAATGCTGCCGATATTCCATTTCGAGATTTCAACGAAAATACATGTTTTGGAACAATCTGATGCCGAAAAAGTGTTATTTTGAAAACGTCCGTTTTCTCGTCCGTCTGTGCCTCTGCATTTCGGTCCACGTGTTCGTTCGTCTGCCTGTCGCTCTGTCTTTGCCTGTATATCCATCTCACGGCCTCTCCGTCTCACGGTCTCTCCGTCTCACAGTCTCTCCCTCTCACGGTCTCTCCGTCTCACGCTCTCTCCGTCTTTCAGTCTCTCGATCTCTCTGCGTATCTACCTGTCTCTCTCCATCCCTCTCCGTCCTGTCTCTATGTTTGTACGTCACCCGTCCGGTTGTCTGGAACATTACTAGCGCTTATACTCGTACTATACACTATGGGTAGGGTTTTTGCTAAAATAATTATTCTGTGTTTGCTCTGACTGGACTTAAATCTCTGCGATTTTGAAAATAACTCTTTAATTTTGGGAATTACATGTCTCTGAGATATTTTAAAAATTTCTCAAAAATGATACGAATGTTTGATGCACCCAAAGGGCTATGGTTACATGGGGGTGACATTACCAACCTCTGCCGCATGTGAAACCAAGGGCCGGAGACGTTCGCCATATTGTTGTGCCAAAACTGGACTCTCAAACACGATAATAAATTGGTAATATCCATTTTCAATGGAATGTAATAATCTTCGGAATATGAAGAGTATAATAACTAAGACAGAAAAGCCTCATTACAAATTATGGGGTCACAAATATTCAAAATAGAAGTATTAATAAATTTATTTCACGAAAGTGAAAATTCATTGTCACTATGTTCTGAAAACGAGACACAGTCACATTTTATAAGCGTTTCGTAATTTAATATCTTAAATACTTTTGAATTGCGTTACTATAATTCTCAGAGCCGAAAATTTCCCAAAATGTTACAAGCTATACCCAAATAGGAAATAAAAAAAATTAAATCTAAGCTTAAATAAATGATTAACAGAAATGAAGTGTGATGAAAATCGGAAAAAAAAATGTTAAATTATCAGTGGCGGATAAGCATATAAATCGTATCTGGAGAGCAGTCATCGTGCAGAGAAAAATGTTTTGCGATTTTTGAGAAACATTGAGCCTTATACTTCAGTAAGGACGGGGGTGGGGACGGGGATGATTGTCCAAAAGATCCGTGAAAACAATCCAAACATCAAGCACTTCCTGACGTGCGACGTGTTTCGTTGAAGATCAAAAGAGGCGTTTACTCCAGAAATTTAGGTTCTGCGCTCTTCCATTCACGAATGGACCCCGCACAACGGCGGCGCGCCACGAAGCGGTCGAAGAACAGCCACCGCATTTTATACGTCCTCCGGGGGCCGTAGGCGGCAATAAAACTCAATAAAAAGCGATGCTGCATTGCCGCGCGGCTGCATATTTTTGTTTTAGCCTTGTCACGAGACGCACTGCATTATCCATCGAGGTGCTGTTTTCGATGAGCCCGTGTTTGCCCGAGGAAGCCTGTGAGCAAGTTCACTAGTACTGTGCGTTTCGGGAACTCCTTGGGCAAGTCTACTGAGAAAATCGATTGGCTCGCGCAAGAGTCGGGGGTCTATTAGAAGTGTTGTTCTGTTGTATGGGTTCTGTGGGCGAAAGTTACCTAGTTTTTGAAGTTTGACTCAGACTTACATTTTCGTACACGTCATAATTATGGTATTAGATCGGTTTATTGACGGTTAATAAACACTCATCTCCATAACGGTAATTCTACCAGAATAATTGAATTATTCTTCCACATAATTATATATATATATATATATATATATATATATATATATATATATATATATATATATAAGTTGGATTTGGAGTTTTCAATGCAAAAAAATTCAGTTTTAACGAAATAAAACCTTTTTCCTTCTCGTGTACCAAAGTGTACATACGTTCTCGTGTACGTACGAGTATGCAAGTATTGTATGCAGTATAAGAAAAAGTTCTGAAATACTGTGGCGAATCGATTTTGTGATTTTAACAGAAACAAACGATTTAGGGACCCTTGATATTGAAAAAGTATTCTTTTTTTTTCTTTCAAAACTTCCTATCCCTGCGTCCATCCGTTGGTTTGTCGATCTGTCGGTTCGTATGTTAACAACACTAGCGCCTAAACTGTTCGTAGTATTTTTTTTCAAATAAATGTTCTCCAACAAGGTCTTGCGATTTTGACAAAAATTCCGGTGATACTGTACATGAAACCTCTGGCAAAATTTACAATTTAAAATAAAAATTTCAAATAATTTGCATTTAGTTTTACTCTTGGATGACATTTTTAATTTTCGATGATATTGTAAATCTTCTTCTCCTTAGGCCAATATGACCCGAAAATAAATAATACAATATATATTATTAAAGATAAAGATATAAAATAACACATTATAAATTTATTAAAGATCCAATTTAAATTACCACAACCCTTGGATAAAACTTATGAAAGAAATTAATTTAAAAATGAAGAGAAATAGGGAAAAAGTCGGTATCATTCCACCTTGAACACGTCATGATATGAATGTTGATATGCCTCTTTGTAAACAGAAAACTGTAGTTCATGTTTGAGAGAAGAACATAAAAGAAAAGCGCATCAAGTACAGAAACTACCACCACATGGTATGGTACTAGCACCGAGCTAGGGCCAAGGTACCATGGGCTAATATGTAAAGCAATGAGACGACCAATTTAGAGCTATGCAATGTTCGCCAAGTGCGAGGGTTGTCTTCGCTGGGAATGTTCCAAGGGAATCGAAAGGTCCTACTATAGGGGCCGATATGTGGCAGCCGGGAAGTGGGTGGGGCAAAACTGTAAACCGTAAACCTTTTCCGAAAACAAACGTAAAGGAAAGGACGATAAAATCCGTTCCATTTTGTAGGACCTCTAGTTTGTATTTATTGTTAGTTTTGTTGATATTGTACATGACGGCATTTAGCGCCTCGTTTACGTTTTGAACTGGACTTTCGTAGTTAACACAGCTGTTGTGAGGGAGAGATGTGTTGGATGAGCATTGGCCAAGGCTATTTCTTTCTCGAAAGAAAATTCAGATACACTGCTATTTCTTGCTAGAAAAATCCTTGGTCTTTTCTCGATGGGAAAAATGTTTATTCGCTTCTGGAGTGGAGTAATGCAAATAAATCTCCGTAAGAACTGAGGACAATCTGCTTGAAGGGATAATGTGAAGTTGAATTATACGCACTTGTGTGTTAGTTTAGGTTAAGCACATGACGAATTGTAGTGTTTTGCTCAGAAAAGGCGTTCCCTATTTTTTATCATATTTTAAACGGGACGCGTTGTTGGAATTTACATTTTGTGTCGATTTGGTAAGTTGACAAGCAGTCTTGTGTAAATACAGAGGTGAATGTTATTTGTGAGATGAAGCCAACATTTTTTGCATGACAGCAAGAATCTTTTGTTTACTTTGTCCGTGAATTAGTTATCTCTTGGCAGATTATCAATAAAATGTTATTGGAGACTTCCTCTTCGAGGAAGTAAATGTTAGATATTTAGATTGGTATTTGATATTTGGTTTTAAATTTTCAGTCAGGGCCGTAGTTTGTTTTTGTACAACAAATTCTTGTAGAGGGCAAGAAACATTGGCATTATGAGACTTTTCTTTACGCTGAAGGTAATATTCGTAATTTTTAATAGAATGAACACAAACATTTCAGCCTCAAGAATACATTAAAGTCTTCAAGGCACTCAAAAGAAAATACTAGAAGAAAAAATTCCAAGACGAGAAGTTGTAGGGAATTTTTGTGCATTATAGGATAAAAACTGTTTAAAGTCTGTTTAAATTTTGTAGTTATATTCCAAATGTGCCACTTTTGAAAATAATTTATTGTTGAAAAAGAACAAGAAATTTGTGTTTGAAACATTCTTTGATGTTTCTACTGAAAATACATTTCTGGTTGACTTGGTCGGGTAGTGGCTTGGCCATTATTTAGATCCTCGCTATCAAGCACATGAACAGACATTTATCGAGATGCATTGGAATAAAATGTACCAACTCATATCATCAATATTTTCTTTACCGGAAAATATTTTACTTTTCTGGACATTAGAATGAATATCATTTACCATTTATCACACACTTTTCAAATTTGAAAAATGTTATATTATTTTAATGAATAATTTTTGAAGCCAATAATTTTTTTAAATAAATTCATAATTTGCTTTACTGGCTTGCCGTCAAGTTCTACAGCGCCTGCTGTAGACAAGACGTGACATCACCCCAGGGTTAGCAGCAGTCTGTTTAAAAAAAGCGTATTTATTGTTATACAAATTGAATAACTCTCCGTGATCGAGTAAAAATCTGTGAGTGGTGTATATCATGAATATCGTTTCACTTTACAGGCCGTTTCATAAATAAATATCAAAGACCGGAACGAGCGGAGGCGCAGCAACCAATGAAGTAGAAACACAGACCCGCAAACGTTTCTGCATTGACATTACTTTTACATACAAATCACAAGGATAGATGACAAGTTTTCTTTTTGTACAAGTTGAAAGTTTTCGCACATACAGGACATACGATTTTTGAATTGATTATATGGTTATTGAAAAACAAACAAAATATCATCATGTCAAATCAATACATTTTATAGTTCTTGTGGAATCAATATGGTCACATGTTTTTATCAATTTTGTGTGTTCCCATATAAAATCCTAGTAAATCCGTTTCGTAAGAAACAAAGTGTTAATTGAATATTCGAATTCTGACATCTAGATAATGAAAGTAAACTTTCTGAGAGATTACGGTTTTTGTCGTACATAATAAACATGTTAATAAATAAAGAAACTTAAATGTTTGCTTATAAACGGTAACGTCTGTGAAAAAAAATTGTTTCTGCCATTTTCGTACATGAGACTGAAAATAACTTCTTACTCTATTATATAACAATTTTGCGAAGTAGTCTCAGCAGTTAGTTCCTCCCGCAAAGTTGCTTTAAAAGGGAGCAACGTATTTGGTGTTCTTATAAAATTATAATGGTTTGGTCTGCGCAGAGAAAACGTAATGCTACAGATACATTGTAATGTTCTTCTCTAAGGTATTACTAGCAGAAGCGAATCGCAGGGCTACAATCGAACCCTACGGAACCCCCATGTGTAATTATCAATGCACTGTAAAGGTGAGTAGATAATGCCCCTTCATTCTAATATGGTATTTCTACTATCTGAGATCGTTGTTTTAAGTATGGACATAGCCAATCTAGAGCAATTCCACAAATTCCATACGAAGGTAGTTTCGAAAATAAAAGATAATGATTCATTGATGAAGTGACATCTTTAAGAAAAGAAAATATGACCGTTTCCTGAGATCTTGATTTTGTAATGCCATATTGGTAATCTGTAAACGCTTCGTATTTGTTAAGAATGAGTATATTCTTAAACGAACGTAGAATGAAATCTTTTATTCACGAGTTGATGGTGAAATATTTTATAAAATTAACTAAAAACAAGAAAACATAACAAGTATTACAAACTTAAATATTCGAGGTTTCCTTTTTGGAAAAATTAATTCTGAAATTAAAGCAATTGGTAATATTTATTATCGAGGAAGTTGACTATTTGAGCTGATTTCATTTAAAATGGAATTACTAGTAGAACAACATTTCCTTGTATCTGAGTATTTTGAATGATAGCTGTATTATGTTCTACCGATTGCGGTAGAGTGTTTGCGGTTGACATTTTGTTTGATATAGAATCGTCCACATAACCTAACAATCACCAACCCGCATACTGTTTCGTAGTTTGCATGTCTTACGACAGATACGATCTGCCGCAGCAGAGCTCTTCCCTCTGTAGGCGAGTGTGAGAACCCTCTGTCACGTATAATGAACTAGACGAATCTGATTAGTCGACAACCGTGAGAGAATAATATTCTTCACGGCTTATGGAATCGTCATCATTACTGGATCCGATAACGTGCGGAAATGCATATATTCTGGAGTAGTCGTAGAGAAAGATACTTATACTGAAACTTAGAAATTGATATATTCGAGAAAAAATTTAAAAGACTAATTGACCGATAACTTTGAATTTCATTTACGATGCCTTATTTTGAAGAACAGCCTAATCTTAGCTGTTTTGACTTTCATGTGCATTAATACATTTTGTCTTTTGTTACAGGTAAAAGATTGCTATTTGCAAATGAGAGAAAAATGGGTGCAGTTTCGTAACTGGTAAGCGTGTTATTAATATTAATTCTTAGGCTAGTTAACTTTTCGTTGATAATATTTGTGTGTATAAGAAAATTGTTTCATCACTAATATAGTAATGAATGTAATGAAGTTAAATTCACTACCGGGTTGGAAATGAATCAATTATATCAGTTTGCCTTCTTAATATTCGTAATGATATCTGCAAATAGAACGTAATATTGTAGATATCAAGCATCCTAAAGTCACTAATGAATAGTTACGTTAGACGCATTCTGTTAGAGCATGGAGAAAGTAAGCAATATGCTAGTAAGAACTTCGAACAATAACTATGTAAATACTTGGCTTATAAATAATGGCTTATAATATACTTGGCTTGTAAATACTTGGTAAATACTTGGTAAATACTTGTAAATACCTTGGCATCCTCTTGGATAGTAAGTTGGGATGGGAGAAACAAACTAACTACGTAGTGGGTAAAGCTTGGAGGTCTTTGCATTTCGTCATGAGAAATCTTAAAAAATGCAATACGAAAGCAAAAAAAATCGCGTATACCTCGCTTGTTAGGCCAGTAATGGAATATGGAGCTAGTTGTTGGGATCCGTACAGAATAGGACTTAAGAAGAGCTTAGAGAGGATACAAAACAGAGCGGCAAAATACACTTTTCGGAGGAACATACCTGCAGGTTGGGAATCGTTAGAACAACGGAGAAAAAGGGCTCGACTTTGCGTAATGTATAAATCTTACACTGGTGGCTCTGCATGGCAGGAAATACGGGGAAGGCTAGATAAACCAGATTATTTTAATAGATTTGATCATAAATATAAAATTAGAACTAGAATTCAAAATACGGACGTAGGCAAATTCTCCTTTGTAAACAGAACAATCGTAGATTAGAACGATTTGCCTGCGACAGTTTTTGAGCCCTTTCCTTGCTCAGCGCGTGGTTTTAGAAAAAAAGTATAGGAAATTAATCAATAGGGTGAAAACGTGCAGTGAAGTGAAGTGAAAGGTGCGATTATGGGTAGTAAACTAAAACGTATTGAGCTATTAGTATTTAGGTAAAGTTTTATGAGGAGCAGTGACGTGAAGTGCAGTGAAGTGATGTTAACGAGTGTTTTTACGTGTTAGAAATGTAAAAATTATTATAAGTATTGTATATTATTATGTTGTAGGTAAAAGTGATTATCCATATTTGTCTGAATATGATTGTGAGTGAATACTTGAAGGATGGTGTGTATGCGAGTGTTCCTTTGTCTTTGTATGATATGTATGTAAGCGTGCATGTTTGTATGTATGAATGTTGGTGTGATATGTAAGTAAGTTTATTTACTTAAATGTTAGTATATATGTATTTTCATTTGTTGTATATGTATAGGCATGTAAATGCAGTTGCATATTCTAGGTAATGAAGAAGATAATTCGTTTGTTTTTTATATTGATTTTTTATATATTGTTTTTATAGTTAATTGTGTTTTGTAATTTTAATGTACTTTTGTGTTTCTGTATTCTGCCACCGGGCAACATAAGCCCAATTGTAGAATAAACCCTATCTATCTATCTATCTATCTATTTGCGAATAAATTTCATGCATAGAATGAGAAGCAATTTATCCATAAAGTGTCATCCTCATTAACGTCTGCCAAGTGTTCCGTAAGTAAGCCATATCAGTACAATGATTGACTACAAAATAATGTGAAAAGTAAGCAATATTCCGTCAAGGCTCAGTTGATATATTCAATACCTTATACAAAATTAGAAAAGAGACCACAATAGGGTAACGAAAGTACCAAAAGAAAGGCTGGTCATTTCGGTTAGGTAAGTTTCGATGAAGTAATTACCTCCAGGTGAATGTTGCTGCGGCAAAGTAACTGAATCCTAGCAGACTAAGAGAAATGTTATTGTACAGTTGAATATTGCAAAATATTATTTTGCTCCTGTGCATGAGAGTTAATTCAAAATCCGATAGATGTCAGGTTCATTACGAAAGGTTTTCAGTCACGAGTGAAAAGTTTTTAGACTAAATCATTTTTACATGATGCTTTTCGCCCATGAATCTCCCCCCCCCATTTAATTTAGCAGGCCCGAGTATGACAATTCCTGACAAGAACAAGCATGCCTCTCACTTCCTCGCTCACGTTTAAAGAGGGAAATGACATGGATCCAATTCTGAACTTCACTGTACATCACAGCATCGTGTGGACTCTTATTGTTATTTGAAGGAGTTTTGTGCCATTGGTTTCCAGTCGAGAATTTCCGTTTTCCAGAAAAGTACTTTTCCTGTCTGCTTCCGGGGGCGTATTGCCCGATTTGAATATAGTAATTTTTAACAGATATCACATGAAATGTGGTTGTCCAATCGGGAGCTTCGTTATCACTTAAATATTTGGTATTGAAGCTCCCTATTGGGTGACAGTGTCTCCCTCTCCTTCCAGCTCCCGATCTTGCGGAGACACCATATTTAAATTGGACAGTAGTTCAAATATTCTCCGCTGCGGTAAACGGGATCACGCACTATTGCGTGAATTGGTGGACGAGAGAGAAACATCTGCAGCGTCAATGCACGGTGTAGAATTTCCTGCTTTGAGTTGTGTAGGTCCTTAGACGTGGCGCGAGTCTCCCGACATTGCTCTTCTATTCCAGTGAACGCACTGAAGTTGCAGGCAGTATTCCGCGTTTGATGAGGTGCAGAAAATTTGGATGTATGTCAATCCTGGATGGCACAGACTTCCAGGTTTTCTCTGACACGAAAATTTTCGACGGGAGACACATTGCACCGAACATACTCAGATAAAGACATCATTTATTTTCAGTTGACTCAGGAAGACGTCGGTGTGGTGATGCAGAATCTTGGACCATTGTGAACAATGGCGCGAGTCTGGCCCCTGTGGCTGTGGTTTGAGTCTTTCATAAGGAGCAGATCATTTCATCATGTGGTTGTGACATGGAAGCCTTCTCATAACTCATTCATCCAATCTTCAACGTTTGTGTACGGCGAACATTTAAATTCTGTGATTTGAATGATTTGTGGCGGCGGTGGTGTAGCGGTTAGCGTACAGGACTGTTATACCCACGTTCGTGGGTTCAAACCCGATCGAAGACATGGATTTTCGGGCGAAAAAATCCTTCGTACTCTTTCCTTCGGAGGGGAAGTAAGTTAGTAGATTTACTGCATGTTAAAGATCCTCAAGCCTAAATGACGCCTCTGAGCTAAATTCAAATTCGCCTGTTTCGTCGCCCAAGGAATACTTTCTTTCTCCGCTAGTTGGTGAAAGGAGCGTAGCGAAATTTGCGTGGTCAGACGGAAGAGCAGGCCTCATGGCCTGAGTCTCGCCGTAAAATAAGACAATTCAAATTCGCCGCGCACGCCGCGGGCAGCGCGCTCTCTTGGAGGGCAGCTGAAGTAGCAGCGAGCTCGGGACACGCGCCGACAGCGCCGAGTCGACGAAGCGAGTCTCAAAGGGTAGGGACGCCATGTACAGGTATCCAGGGAGAAAACGTCGAAAATTGTAAATTAAGCTCTTAACAATTTTAAGCTTATTTTTTGTAATAAACTACTTTTGTCTAAAATGCTTTTTAGGCCAAAATATTGCATTCTATTCCAGAAGCATAGAAACGCAGCAAAATAAACCCAGAAATAAGAAAAGCACTCAATTGACACAATTCGATACTTTTTTTTAATTTGTCGGTCAGTTATTCTTTCTAAAGAAATATATTAATTTATTTTGTAAATAATAAACAACTTACATGTTTCTGGAGTGTTTCTGTGATTCTGCAATGCAAATTTTTGCCTAGAAAGCATTTTTTCAAGACCCTTTTGAGTGTTTATTGCGGCTCAGCCATTCAGAATATCCAAGTAGTTTATTAGACAAACTATGCTTAAAATTGTCTTAATAGCTTATTTTTGAATTTTCGACGTTTCCTTCTCCGGGCATTCTATATACGCGCATGTATAAGCGGGTAGCCGACATAGAAAGGCCTGGGACTTATTCGTGAGCAGAGTGCTCTTCGTTGAATGAGAACTGTTACAGTGGCTGTAATTTCGTCCGTTGATTTGTGCCCTGTCTAGATTTGGGTGACTAAGCAACATTTTGGAATTTCAACTGGTATACGGGCTCCTTACGAATTGCACTTGGTTTACTCTTCTGGCGCTTCGATCACTTTGGTATAATTCGGATATGAGTCTCACTTTTGGAAACAATTGAAATTAAACTAAATAAACTGTTGTATTGTTACGTCTTGAGTTCCTTGTTTTGGTTACATTTCACATTTCGTTTACCCGCAGCAGTGAACAATATGATAAACGAAAGGTAGTGCAGATACCGTAGTGAAGGGTGATGCGGGTGGTGAAGGATACAACATTAATTTATTCATTCATGGATTCATTCTCAATCCCTTTCCCCTCGCGATGTATAAGAGTTGAGATGTGCCCATGGAGTTTCTCAGAGTTTCAAAGATACAAAAAGCTGAGAATTCTATTTTTCATTTACCAATTCTCGCTTCCTCAGACAGCCATTTGGGGTAAAAATGGTTATCATCCTTCCCAGCAGACAGAAGTCGGTAAAAGCTGCGTACGCACTGGGACGGTACGACACGCATGGACGGGACGGGACGGGATGGGACGGATTTTTAAACGTTGATTGCATTTATTTCCGTAAGAGTGCACGTACTAGCGTGCACATACTAGAGTGCGTGCACTATGGTCGGGACGGGACTATCCGCACCTTTTGTCGTTTGCAAGAAGTCTGAAGGAAAGGTCTTCTGGACAGTCCGACGTGCCGATGACGTCTTCGGCACTGTTAGAGCTGCCTTTGCGCCGTTTTAGTTGTGAGAATATGAGAAGTGTGCGAAGCTATCAGGAAATAGTCCAATTTGGTGTTGATCCAGAATTATCTCGTATTTATCTAGAGTTATCACGTTGATATTAAGTTTTATTTCATGCATTACGTTGTTAGGAAGTGTAATTAAATTGGTTACCTAAACTATCTGAATCAAGGACAAACATTTGCCAGATTTAAAATATTAGATATTTAATAAAAACTGGGAAGTGTTAGTGAAACTTGGTATATTTGTGCACGGTGAATAAACTATGCCATATTTTAGAATGCTAGATTAATTTACTAATCAGTGAATTTTTTATTGTGTCTGTTTTGCGTAAATCGCTGTCGATTATCAGTGCCAATTATTTTCGTAAGTTTCTAAATTAATGCAATTATGACTCTTTCCCTTAATTTAATTTAATTGTATTGCCAAAATATTTATTTGTATATTGCATTTTTCAAAATATCCAATTTAGCTCCAAGTTTACTGTAAGACATCCGAAAGAAATGAAATAAATTTTCATCTTCAACCAGGCCAGGATGATGTGAAATTCCCCTTTTGTCATTATCGTTTTGTTTAGAACATACGAGAATTTGGGCTTTCTTCGATTTCTTGCCTCATTTTCTTCTTCCGCTATTAAAATGAACATAATGCGATGGCTTCTTTACTTGAATTATAAAGCCGTTGCACACAAAACATGACAAGAAGCCAGGAGCCAAACTCAGAAACAGAAGTGCTCGTTTTCGTCGCATCTCGGCCTAGTGCGCGCAATCCACCCAAAAACTGCCGTCCGTCAGGTCCCGTCCGTCCATGTCGTACCGACTGTGAGCGCGTAGCTGAAGAGCGATAACTTTTACAAACAGCGTGAAAGCTTTCAACAAGTAACAGCGATCTAAAGCTAGTAGTAATTTTAATTATTATCCCGTAATACTGTATTGTTATACCGACGTAACGCAACCAGAGGAATGAAAAATAATCTTAGCTGTCTGCGTCCGTTAAGGATTTACGAGTCCACCATGCGTTTAAGAACAATCGCAAGAGGCGAGTTGTAACAATGCGCAAGACACTTGTTCCAAGACTTGACATGTTTTGTTTATATTATATTTTACTTATAAGCTTTCTCGGCTATCGTCTCGGTTTACAAACTTCAGTCTGTTATTTTCCGTTTATCGGCTTAATGTTTATAACTATTATGGACGTATCGTATGTAGCGTATCGCGAACTGCTCTCCCCAACAGGTAATCCACCCTACGCCATTCCGTGCGTAGCTTAGGGTTTCCTGGAACACGGGGGACTAGGATCTTCAGATGTGTCTGGCACAAGCAGTTCCTTAGTATGTTTACCCCCTCCCCCCCCATCCACAACACTTTGCCGGTGTCTTCCGACACCCCGGAATTCGTAAGTCCTCGTCCTCACAATACGCAGCGATCGTCTCCGTTTGCGTTCCCACGCATTATCCCCTCCCACGCCGACAACGATGACTCTGTGCCCGCTCCCATGTGCGTTTCCATGCCCCTCTACAAGCATCTCCCCTTGCCCATTCCAGTGCCCGCGCCTGTGCCCGTGCCCTTTTCCGTCTCCGTTCCCGTTCCAGTACCTGCCCCTGTTCCCTCCACTGCTGCCGGCCTCGTCCATGTTTTCGTCCCCTTCCATTCCCCCATTCCGTCCCGTCCCCGTTCTCATTCCCTTTCCCGTACACGTCCCCGTTTTCTGCCCCCGTCCGTGTCCCGTTCCAGTACCTGTCCGTGTTATCGACCCTGCCTCCGTCCTCGTCCCCGTCCCTGACCCCGTTCCCGTTCGCCTTCCTGTTCAGTCCCCGTTTTAGTTTCCGTTTCCGCTCCAGTTTACCTCTCCGTTCGTTTCCGTGTTTGTTCCCAGCCCCGTTTCCACCTGTCCCCTCAATTCGTTCTCGTCCCCGTCCCCGTTCCCGTCCCGTCTCCGTCCTGGTTTCCACCCCGGTCTCGTCTGCCTCCCCGTTCCTGTTCTTGCCCTCTCACGTTTCATCCCGTACGTGTTCCCGTTCCCGTCCCCGTCCCCGTTCATAATCCCGTCCTCATCCTCGTCTCCGTCCTCGTTTCCGCCTACTTCCATCCTCGTTTGTGTCCCCTATCCTATCCCCACGTTCCCGTTCCAGTCCCAGTCCCAGTCCCTGTCCCTGTCCCTGTCCCCTTCCCCGTCCCTCTCCTCGTCCTCGTTGCCGCTCTCGTCCGCGCCCGCGGTGGCAATCATGTGCGTTACGGCATCGAATATCGCCCGCGCGACGCTCCTCGCAAAAATTGCTCCATAATACGCCACCGGAGCTCGGCCCCGGCCCCGGCCAGGCCCGCGTATCAATTTGGTTAGCGCCGGCCTGTAAATAACGCTCTTTGATTACACGGGAGGAAACAACACGCAATATTATCTCGCAATCGGATGAGTTTTTGCGCGGGCCCTAGCGCCGTCCGCGTCTGCGGGCGAATAGTGCGCGCGGCGCCAGAGCGCCTCCTTGGCCGAAGGCTCATGCCTGCCGCTGTGGGCAACGCTTCTCGTCTTCTCTTCTCTCCTCATTTCTCATTTCTTGCCTTGTTCTCTCATTTCTCTTCTCCCTAATCGTTCCTCTTCTCTCTTTTTTCCTCTCCTTTCTCTCCTTCATCCTATTTTCTTTTCTCTCCCCTTCACTCTTATTACCTTTCGTCACCTATCCTACCCTATTTTCTCTCCTCTCCTTTCTTTTCTTCCCAAACTTCCTTTCTTCCAACTCTTTCCTCTTACCTTTTTCTCTTTTTCCTTCTTTCTCTTCTCCTCTGCTCTCCCTCCTCTATTTTCTTCTTTACTCTTCGCCCCTTCGCTCCTATCCTCACATTGCCGCTAGGGATCTTCCCAGCGGGGACCGCTTCTAACGGGACAAGCTGACGACTGATCTCTCGACATGTGTGGTAATACACTGCATTTAAGTGTGTGTGTCTGTCTGTGTGTGTGTGTCTCTCTGTGCGTGTGTGTCTGTCTGTGTGTGTGTGTTTGAGGAGAGTTCGAGGGACAAGGATGAGAAACGAAAGATCGCGCGCTGTCAATGGCCCATTTATTGACGCATTTCTCGGACATTCGCCTGGTGTTGTTCAGAGAAACCACGTAACTCTATACCGGCTGATATGATTCAGTTCGACAGCTGTAGCTGCTGCGGTGACTGTGACCATAGGTCCAAGGGATCGTGTCTCGACGGTGGCGGGTAGCGGACTACAACTACTTCGAATTAAGCTGTTGTCTGGGGGAGTCTAGAGGGCGACTGTTCTTTTGCTTGGTTGTTTTCCTTGGGATGGTGCATTGTCTTAACAAACGCACGCGCAAGAGCAGACGCCTACAATCGCACGCAGCTATAAACGCATGCGCATACACACCTACTCGTTTACAATCACGCTTGCTTACAAACGGACATTCTTACAGACGTACATTATTGCAAACGTACATGCTTACAAACGTAAATTCTTGCAAACGTACATGCTTACAAACGTACATTCTTGCAAACGTACATGCTTACAAACGTACATTCTTACAAACGTACGCTCTTACAAACGTACGCTCTTATAAACGTACGCTCTTACAAACGTACGCTCTTACAAACGTACGCTCTTACAAACGTACGCTCTTACAAACGTACGCTCTTACAAACGTACGCTCTTACAAACGTACGCTCTTACAAACGTACGCTCTTACAAACGTACGCTCTTACAAACGTACGCTCTTACAAACGTACGCTCTTACAAACGTACGCTCTTACAAACGTACGCTCTTACAAACGTACGCTCTTACAAACGTACGCTCTTACAAACGTACGCTCTTACAAACGTACGCTCTTACAAACGTACGCTCTTACAAACGTACGCTCTTACAAACGTACGCTCTTACAAACGTACGCGCTTACAAACGTACGCGCTTACAAACGTACGCGCTTACAAACGTACGCGCTTACAAACGTACGCGCTTACAAACGTACGCGCTTACAAACGTACGTGCTTACAAACGTACGTGCTTACAAACGTACGTGCTTACAAACGTACGTGCTTACAAACACACGTACTTACAAACGCACACCCGTTCAAATGCACGCGCTTAAAATCGCTCGTGCTTAAAAACGCACGCGCTTACAAAAGTACGCGCTTTTAGACGAACTAGTTTACAAACGCACGCGCTTACAAAAGCAAGCGCCTACAAACTCACGCTCGTACAAACGCATGTGCTTACAAACGTACCCGCTGACAAACGGACACATACGCATACATACATCTACCCAGATTCATACTGACAACATGCATATCAACAAACAAACACACGCACGTCCTGCCAGAGAACTGCGTTGTGTGGGTCGGCGCCTGGCTAGGCAGGGCGTTGCAGGCCACGCGCGGGCAATCACCCGTCGGCCTCGCTGCGCGGTCCCCATAGATCGCACCGCCATGAAAACACCCGATCGAAGAGTCTCCCGAAAGCACTTCGCCTGCTAATTAACACGTGTATCTGTTCATTAGACAACTGGTATTTAATTCATCCGTTCCACCACTTGCCTTGTAAAGCAAACAACATTTTGAAAGCATGACAAACTGAACTTTTTTGAGCCGGTGCCGCGTTTTTTTTTTACCTCGTACTTTCTCTACGATGCGGCAAGTGGACTGAAGTGGCCCTCGACGATGTTTTAAAGTTGGGATAATATTACAAGTAATAACGCGTAATACGTGAACAAATTACCATTTTGATGATGAAGTGGTTAACTTACCTGCCCTGCGGCCAGCCACCGGGCGACGTGAAATTCAATATTTATGCGGCGTCCCGAGGCGCGGCGCAGCGGTCGCAGCGACGGGCAGTCGCGGCCGGCGCTTTGCCGGGCTTCATTTGGCGCGCGGACGTCGCAGACACCTTGCGGCTGCGCGACACTGCTTCGCAAATACGCTCTCGTTCAAAACGAACTTTGACCGTTTCCGGCTGCCGAAAAATTCGATTTTGAGATATTCCATCGTTTGCTCATTTGGTGGTTACCCGGGAGGTTATCGATTTTGTATTGCCCCCCCCCCCCCCCGATTGGACGCGTATTTCGGGAAAGATCCCTGGAGGAAATTGGGTTTCCGTGCAAGAATAAGCGCGGCGGGCAAGTATCGCTGCTGCGTTCGTTGCAAGAAAATACGGCAATTTTCGTACCTGATATTGCATGGAAGGGCCCTGGAATGGAATTATTGGCTTATCGCAAATGCGTTTGTGAAGTTACTAATCTGCGACGGTTGTGGATTTCATGTGGAAAGCAGCTTCTGCGCATTTTGTTGCGCTGACTGGTGTGGTTCTAGAAAGACTCTAGTATGTTACTAGTGCGGGAGAGAGATTACCATCTAATTATACGAGTAATTAGTGCCCATTAAATGAATATGCTCGGTACCAATGTATTCATGTTTTTCACTTGTATCTACCATATAAAGGGATGTACACTACTTACTTAACTACTAACGATACTACTTAGTAATAATACTTACATATTATTACTATTACATAAGAATTAGATGTTTTATATTAATTATTTTATCTTAATATTACTTCGGTATTCAAGTGAAACTCTCTCCAAATACCGTATTTATAGTAAATTAAATCGAAATTGATTCTGGTATTATATATTATCTGAATTTATTTCCTGTCAGTAGATAAAACCGATTTACTTTACCCACATTGTTAAAATGTAAGATTGATTTTGAGAAAAAAAACTCAGGTATAAGGATTAGTTTTTCCTGTACTTTTACTATTCTGTGACTAGTAAAAAACAAAATAATCGATAATTTAGTTCACTCTTACCTCAGGACTTTAGGGATTTCACTAACCAAAAGAATACAAAAATCCATCTTATGGTTTAAAAAACATTAACATTTCACGTGTATGCAGACATTTAGACACTAGATACACTACGTATTATATTAATACTAAATGGAGAATATTATATAAGAAGAGGAAGATGATAAATGTAGAATAAAATATCAACCACCCCTTCCAGGAATACAATCTTCACAAAATCCATATTTGTCACAAAAACAACACTAAAGAGTAACTTACTCTTACTCTATAATATAAACACGAAACAACAAACGGAATTTACAATGCTTCCAACTATGATTTACGATAATTATGACAAGGTTATTTTAATACATTTTTATAAATAAATAAATGGTACATTTTCATTGTTATGTTTCTGTACAATGAATATAATCTTCTCAACACACTTATTCTTGCATGTTTTGAAATACTGTGGAACTTTGAAGAACTATTTTGAACTTTGAAGAATGATGAGTTGCGTAGTGTCTTGATCACAATCACTTCTACTGATTTGCTAACTGTTTATGTGAATTTAAGTTGCAGATACTTTTGTTTTAGAATCAATGGCTTATTAAAATCCTTATTAAATTGGTAATGGATCAATCTCTAACATTCGCAAAAATGAGATTTTGTTAGAGGTTCCCATGTAAATAAAGTATTCTATTCTCACCAAATTAAAAATATTAATTGCATATGACACAAACATAATCGATATAAATTTATTTTAGAAAAGGAACTATTACTAGTGCTTCATCTGGATTGCTATCTGTAAAGGAGTGCCTTATAAAGTGCGAGCATTAAAGATTTTAAAACGAATAGAGACTTTTCGAGTTAACGTTAACGTTTTGAACGTTCTCTCATTATTTCCAATTTTGATATTTTTATTCTCATATAAACCTGAAATGTTTCAATTAATGCCAAGCTGCTAAATACAAAGTGTAAAAAAGTTCATTATTCAGCTATAAAACCTCAGAGAGTGAAATATAATATTACATTTTTCTTTTGGCATTTACGCAACAACTAAAAACCTATTTTCTATTACAATGGGAAGTTCTAAGAATTGTGAGCTTTGGATGTATATGTTAATTTTATTATTATGAATATTTTATTTATTATTGTTTTGTGTATTCCTGCGTGGCATTAAATATGCACATACATTTTATTATATAGTCTCCCTTAAATCGTCTTCGAAATTCATTGTCAACACTCAAGTGTTCATTCATTGGCGTGTAAGAGATTTCATGTGGGCCGTTCATGAACGCAGTGCCCATGAGCGTTTCTCATTCATTTCTAATTGTGGGCGAGGAAGCCTCCCACCCTGCCTCTGAGATCCCGAAGTAGTACCGTCTTTCGCCGCAGAGCGCTGGTGCCACCATTTGCTGCCGCCGGGGGTTATGGAAGAGATTCAGATGTTCGCCGCTAGGGAAGGACTGGCGGGATGCTCCGTTCTTGTTACAAAACGCGTTTCCTTTACAAATGCGAGAAAAACTGTTTTCTCGGAAGAGTAAATCATCAGCAAAAGGAGTTATCGCTAGTTTCTCTCGCGATATTCTATTAGAAATTCCTAATAAATAACATTCTGCAGACTTCGATGTGCTGTAAATAGAAGTTAATCCTCATTTATATGAGAAAAGTATATTTTTTCTCTTTGTCATTATTTGGTGATTTATGATATTCTGTTGTAATTAATTATGTCTTGAAATAAAAGAAATCATTATTTATTTAAGCTCTTCTTAATAATTTTATATCTTACGAATTTATTGATTAAAATAGTCTGTTTAGACGCGCTAATTAAAGAAATGACAAATTCTCGTGATGTGGACATCGTTTCACTTTCTTTTCATTGGCAAATATTTCAAGGTTTATGGTGTATTCTTTCCATTTAGTCACCATTTCTGAAATCGAAGGGAGAATTTTCCTATCCAGCACCAAAGATACAAGGAGATAAAGCGATTATCTCGGTATATACCGGAGTAAATACAAATTTGTTATTATTCATGATTATGTAATATGTCGTAGAATGCTTGTTCAATAATACACGTTGTTGAGATGTTGCCTTCTGCACAAAAGAAAAAAGAATCGTCAGTTGTTGATTGATTATTTCGTTTCCTCGGGCGCGTTATTGATCATTAGTCCCGAAAGAGTTGTGCGTTTTATGTCACGAGAGCTGGCGAGTTCTTCCCCAGCTGGATAGTGAAATGCGACGTGGCCCTACTCGTCAGTTTGCGAAGATTTTCACCTGCACGTGTCGTGGGGGGCAGTAACCCAGGCAAGACAAACTCTAAGCTCCCGACTGGTCTCCCGACATGTGTGGTAGTGTAGGGCACGTAAGTGTGTGCACGTAAAAGGTGAAGATAGTACAAGGAAGAGGAAGGAAAAATCGCACGCGCTCCGTTGTCCATTTGTCTGGGAACTGCTCCGGCATTCGCCTGATACTGATCGAAAAAAAATAAACACGTAAAACTAGCGAACAGAGCAGTCGGCAGATAAAAACTCCAGACAACGGCTGAACTCGGCCTAACTGACCCTGCTGTCGAAAATCAGGACTCGAATCCTGGCCGAGGGAATACCCCGCCACCTCATCCGGTCAGTTGTTATTAGTAGTAAGTTTCTTATTGTTATTATTAACATGTGATTATATAAAGTAGATAGATAGTATATAAATACTTACTAGATAAGTTTTCTGAGTGGGAGATAGTGAAAACAAATCATTAGTTTCACAAATTAATCTATTTATTAAGCATTTAAAAAAATGTTTTGGGGGTTAGTGGTTATATGTAAAAAAAGAACAATTCACAATTTGATAAATTTATTCTAATAATCAGTGGAAGAAATTGGAACAACCGTCGTGAATTGCCGTTGACCTTGCACTTAAAGTGTAAAAAAATCTATTTGGGATGCAGAAGAAAACATCAGATCCGAATTTTTCATACCAATATATAAATAATTTTTTTAGAAGTGAACAACAGAACACGCTTTCTGAATTCACATCGTATTTAATTCTCATAGTATCTAGATCTAAAAATCCTACCCGGAGTGCTCACGAATTTCATAGGTACAAGGAACGTCCCTCACACAATCGTTTTGTCTTAGGCCCTGAGAAGACAACCCGTCTGGACACGTTCTTCCAACAAAAGGGGGACGCACTTTTTCGGGAGCGCGCGGATCATAATGCGCTTGAATTTGGGAACAATCGCTGTGTGGGGGACGTCGGAGCCATTGTGCGAGTCCCCGGGGAGGCCGGGGCGAAGCGGGGCGTGTGTTTCTCGGGGCTAACGGAAGACGACGCTGAAGAAGGCTCGTCCGGTCAGCGCATCGGCTCAGGAGAGGGCGGTGGGCCACCGTGGGAGCCCCCTGGCCCTCGCCCCCCCCGGCCCCTGGCCCTCCCCCATCCACCTGGGGGCTTCCGTTGGGCCCGCTCGTTTCGGGTGCGGCCAGGTGTGGCCGGCGGTCAGCGCGCGGCCAGGGGGCGGGGAACGGGGTTGAGGGCATTATGTGAATTTTTGGAAAAGGGTGCATGCGCCCTCCCGCCGGTCCCACCCCCTTCGGCCCCCTAAAGGAACCAGTTGGGTACCTCTTGGGCCTGAATTTGGGCGTTGCGCGACCCCCGTGCAGCCGAATTGGGAGCAGAGGTCAACGGGATGCGAGATCGCTGGGCCGCGTGTGAAGCGAATGTGTTCTTAGATTTGGTTCGCATTACGTAAATGCATACCTTCTTTTCTGGCGTTTGTGGAATCTGCTTTTGGAATGCGTATTTGTGTGTCGCTTATATGAGCAAATCTTATGATCAGTGCATCTTTCCTGTGTTTCTTTAGTATTGAAGCCTTTTTAGAAAATGTGTGTATTTATGCGTGTGATGCGTATGAGCGGCATAATCGTTAATTACGTCAGATTTCAAGAAAATAAAGTGTGTGTGTTCGAGAAATGTGCTCCAAGTTCCTGTTTATGTGCGGAAAAACGAATGTCGCCCAAAAAGTCAATATGTATGCCGCTGTCAATAAGAAAATAGCATGCGTGTGGTTGAAATGGCCAATTGATATTTGGAACATAAGTTAAATTTTGTTGCTGTCTTTAATGTTTTCTCTCATTGGCTTATAAGTTTCTATCAATATTTCTTCTAAATATATTAACCGTGGGTTGAGTTAAATTATACATTTTAGAAAGGATAATTTTCAAAACTTTTTCAATTTTCTTCACATATTAACAGTATTTTGGTATATATATTTATTGCATTTATCTTCTCCAGAACCAACCATTTTATGGTAAACATAGGTTTAATTTTTTACCATTGCCGCGGGCCATAAGGTGACATTGTGATACTAAGGAGGAAGAATTAATGTAAATATTACTATGAATGCTATCATTACATATTACGAAATACAGATATTTTCTTCACACTTGTTGATTCAGACGGTTTTGAAGGGTTAAACTGGAACAGTTTCGTTTGGTGCCTTCAGAAACATCAGAAATTCTGACGTAACATAGTTGGAGCGTCCTAACCGTAATAGAAATGGTCTTGAAATAGTCCCTGTGACGTTGAATGATGCTGCCTCAGTCAATGAGTACATTCATCTTCTCTCCAGGCGACTCTCTAATTAACGGTGACTGAAATGCTGTCTAGTGTCAGGTTTACGAACGACCGGAATATTCTTGGATGAAGAGTGTTTTCACCACACGTATTCATATACTCACGCTCTCATGTCATATATTCTAAGATGCAGTAATGTTACAATGAGCAATTATTTTGGTTCCTTCTCATGTTTATAATTTCCCATTGATTCTGTCCGATAGGAATCGTTCTAGATATTAAATAAATACGGTCAGTAAATAGGAGTTTGCTTTGTGAATTATCTTGCATTCTCCCTCCAGAGAATATTTCAGTACATTTTGTCATTGCCCGCAACTTTTGACACCCTCACTACTAGTCAGAGCACGTCGCCAAAATCAAACAGGCAGAAATGTAGCTGGTTCTTCACATTCCAAATTGTGGATAGAGGAAAATATCATAATTCTTCTGGGGTCGTCTTGAAGACATAAAAAAAATTTGGGTAAGTTACCGAGAACATGTTTTATTCAATAAGAGTAAGTATTAATAAATTAAGAAAGTGTGTGTTTGTGTATGCAAGTACAATGAGTAAAAGTTTAGAAGTGTGTGCTATCAGAATCATTTAGAATAATGCACAAAGTGAGTAAAATTATGCTAAACGTATTTATTAATTATACGCAAGAAGTTACACTTGCAAATATTTTCAGGAAACTAAAGAAAAAAGGTGTTGTATAGAATATTATGTTAGGAAAATGTTGCTTTTGTTGGATATTGAACATATTTGACGGTGTCTTGGCACATTGTTTTATTTACTTGCTTTTCTTTTTCTATACTAATGTAGAGATGTAAAAGAGGTGAGAGTGTGGAAGACTAATAAAAGAAGAAAGTCAATGAAGTTTTTGACAATCATTGTAGTTGGGTTAGCGTGGTTGGAGGAGGGCACCGGATATGCAATTGATACAAACGACAATATTGAGAGATGATTGAGAGTTAATATTTGATAAAACAATGCAACTAATTTTGACTTTTTTCTTCCTAACCTTCTTGACTTTATTGTTCTATTCGAAGCGCGCGAATACGGCTATCAAGAACAGACGTATACGAGAAAAAAATATTTGGCAGTCGGGTAAGAATTTTTGAAACAACAGGGTTCTTTTTGGGGGGGGGAATTGTACCAATATAACTTAGATTTAAATGAACATACTTTTGGTGATGCAAGTTTTAAAACATTTTTTGTGTGGGACAATGTGAAAAATTTCATGAGAAATTCCATATACTGGATTCACTATTTTTAAGTGGTTTCAGAAAGAGTGGAGCTGGGAAATACGTGACCTTCCTCTACTTAAATGTGCTAATTCTTATTCCATTTTTTGACTACTTTATTGAATTCTTATTCCATTTTTATTATTTTATATGAAAATTACTTTATTAAATAATATTGCGTTTCTTGTTTATGACCAAAGAATATTTTATTTTAACCTTTAGGATCCCGTTAAGGCCGAAGGTCTCCTTTACAAGGAATGTGAGATTGGCATATATTATTTGTCTAAGACATAAATCATAAGAACATAATACAAGCCAAAACATAATACTAAGAACATAGGCATAATAATAGCATAGACATTATCACAGGAACTTAATATACAATAATATTTGCTCCTATATTGTTTGTGTCTTCACTTTGTTTTGGCTCCATAGTTACCCTATTTAATATAACTTAAAAAGTTTATTATTTCTTGTTCACAATGTACACTTCTTATTCTTCTTTCTTTGCCCTTTGTCCACATGTCTTCGTCAGTTAGCTTCTGATCTCCGTATCTTTCAGCTTCCATTTCCTTCATGTAGTTCAGTCTAGTGCAAATCTTATCCAGCAGTTGTTTGCTATTTTTTGAAGGTCATCCGTCCATCTTCTTCTTTGCCTTTCCACTTTCCTCCATCCAGTCCTGGGGTCCCAGGTTATCAAGATGTATGCCTATCTCTGTTGATCTTGTCTCATAATATGACCACCCCACCACTTGAGAATTTCGGCTTGTTGTGCTGCATCTTTTACTTTTGTTCTCTCCCTTATTTCCGCACACGTTCTTCTATGTCTTAGTGAAATACGTAGTATTTTCCTTTCCGTCTTGCGTTGGCATCTTTACAACATACAAAAGAATATACAAATGATGAATGACCATATGATTACAAATAAAGAACAACAAGAATTACAAATGAAGATGTACATTCATGATTTCAAATGGATAATTTTCATAAAAAGACACACGAACATATCCTCTAGCATATTCTCTGCTCTCAATAAACTCTTGTAAATCACATGGGATTTTGTTTGCACAACTCGAACATTCAAGGATTCATTCATTCAAGGATTTTAGTGTCTTTTTCGTGAACTGACACTACTCCACTAAACAGGCAGCAAAGACGCATTTGAGGCAAAAGTTATGTAATGTTTATTTCTACGTAATTTACCACATTATCATTCCGGCGGGCGCGCGGCAGCACTCCGTACTGCCTTTGTGCTTTTATTGTCCTAAAGTGGAGTATGGCTATTTGACATGTCAGAGGGCTTCAGTATTCTCACTTCTCCGTTCCGTTGCCTTCTCCCTACCAGTCGTAAAGATGATTTTAAAATAAAAAAAAGGTTATTTTAGCACTCCGTGATCTACCGCGCCCAGTGGTGTAAATATTTTTAGTATTCCAAACGAACATTTTTCTTATTCAGATTCGTTCGTTCGTTTATGAGTATTTTCGATCACTGTAAGAAAAATCAAAGATGTTGAAAGTTTTACTGGAAACGGCTTCACGAAAACCAATTTATGCTTTTCTAAAATTTAAGGACAGTAACTTTTTCATTTAATTAATTTGTCTGTTTAATAACAATTTTCTAGTTAATTTTTTCTTTGTGATATTTTGTTTTATAAGGTTTTCTGAAACACTGTTTATTATTCTATACCTAAAAATAGCCTATTTCTGTGATTTATAAAATGTATTAACATTAAAAATGTAATGAATCGTTGTGAGTTTTCATTCTTCGTTCTTCAATTAAATAATAGAAGTTTTGAGGGTGCAAAATACTATTTTCTCGAGGCAGCATAGAGTGCTCCTAAGCGCCCGCTTACGTGACTCAAATAGGCACGCCTACCGGAAGGTTAAAAGTGTCAGCTACTTCCACTTGCCTTAATAGACATACCGTGACTGGAAGAGTGAATGCGCTTAGTTCATCTAATGAAACCCAATTGTGCTCGATTTTCGAATGCATTTTATTACTTCCTGAAAGTGTATCTTTCATTTGCAGGAAAAATCATTTTAATTTTGATTGACATGGTATGCGAATTTGTCGTAAATCTAAAGTAATTCAGCAAAAAGTACATTATATTTAGTTTTCTTCTACTTTTCCTCTCAACTGATTAAACTTTCAAACACTGTATAAGTTATACTACATTATACTGGATATTAATTATATAAATGAAACCCTATTTTACCAAAGCATATGAGGCATATCATACTGGAGCATATTTGGTTGGAACCAAAAGAAAACACAGTTTCATTGAAAATTATTCTAGTAGATGCCTGGATTATTTTTCCATTTAATCACCACCGAAAATGAGACAAATTCCATACGTGGGATCAACATTTCTATTGAGGAAACGGTCGTACGTAGGGACACTTCCAATGTTTTAATTTTTTTCTCGTCTTTTGAATACGACGTTGCTGAAGTTCCTCTTTGCTACACACCTCACAGCTACACATCTCAGCATATTTATGTGTAAGAATAACAATTTTTAAGAACATTATATAAAGATCTTTTTGAAATAATTTGTTTGTGTACAATGTGCCATGAGAACATCTGGGGGCACCTAATGATGTACCTGGGGTAATTGAGGGAAAGTGAAAAAAAATACAACTGAATAAAGATATGTTTTTTTTGCATGGAGACAATATTTCCTGAACAAGAGGATCTTTAACGTAGATTATAATAAAAAATAATAATGTGTAAAGGAAAGAAACAGGTTTACTGCCTTTAATTACAACCGAACATAGTTTGGTTCTGGAGCTTATGTTCTGTCCTCTATTCAACTTTATTGGATATAATAATAGCATTTTTAAACAGAAAGGACTTCAACCTAGATCATAACTTGTGAAGGAAACAGGAAAAACAATAAATGTTAGCTGCCTTTGAGAACAAAGTACACCGATGGGTCAGGGAGCTCAACTGTTATGTCCACCGTGTCAACTTCACATGAGTCGGAATCTTCATCAATTCTGAAGGAGTAACTCATTATATGTGCATTTTTTTAAATATTGCACAATAAAGTTTTCAGATTCGTCCTTGTCTATAACTGAACTATTTCTGAACAATGAATTGAAATACGATCTTTAACAACAGTCTGAAGTGCACTATTAAGTGTTTCTGCTGGTGATTGAGACCTCTGTTGTTACCTTTGCTTCGTGGCACGACCAGGCCACATCCTGAAATCAACTGAATTCAATTTAACACTATACGTATGTCCCTTGGGATGTCCCTTGCTATATCAGCAATGACTGTCCCTAGGTACAACAATTGGCAATCATGAATGAAATGACTACTGTTAAATGTAAATTGTCTATAGGAAAGAAGTATACACCTTGAATTAACTACATTCTATGCTAATAAGTGTAGGTCTTTTCAGTTTTTGTAATGAAATCGTAGATATTAGAAAATTGATGAAAATGAAGTGAAGAAATTTGTACATTTCACTCGTGAAATCTTTTAAATTCCCATAAAACTACTAGCCCAGCTCAAACTAGATAATAGTTCACTTGAATAAACACAAATATCAATAGCAATGTAGGAAAAAAATAACAATCCGAAATTTCTCTCCAGACTTCTCGAAAACATGTTTTGTTCCTAGGTACATCTGTCCCTAGATACATGTCCTCTCTCTATGGCGTAGAATTCTTCCGCCTGGGGGAGGTACCAGTGTTTCACAGCCACTTGCAACTCTGCATAATTGTTATAAGCGTCGGAGTGAAGCTGACATTGCGGACATTTCTTGAAGTGTAAGAAAAGATTGAAATCTCTGGGGAGCGGTGGGGTGGACACACACGGTTCAGTTCTCAACAGATATTTTGTAGCAGTTCGGCTTGAAATTGTTTGACCACCTAGGGAGGCACTTTCGCGATGAGCCTCGTATATATTATGTTTTGTGTGTATTAACGAAATATATTATAACGATTTATAATTTTCCGTTCATGTTCTTCGTTCTTCTATGTACATTATTAAATAGTTAATAATTTAAGCAAGCCTGAGAAATGTTGAATGAAACACTTCTAAAGGATTATCTTCTGCTCTTACGTTTCTTCTGAACTGCAAAAGTACTAAGATGATAGACAATTGACAATTATAATCTTAGTACCGGCCATAGTTGCTTGTTGGTGCTTGCAACATTAAAAAAATATAATTTTAAGTATTCATAAATTGGCGCATTAGCTCAAACGTCTACGCATTGCGTGTTCGCTTGGTTTCGCGGTCATCTTTTCTCTAACGCTCATGCCTACACGTGAAGCGTGGCAAAAATAGTCGTGCATACAATATTGGAAGCATCGGTATCAGTCCATTACTTTGAGATACACACGTAAAAATCGATACCAAAAGAAAGAAATCGTTGACATTTGAAGCGAAACCTATTGTGCTTCCATTTCAAAGGTCATGATTTATTCATAAGTGTGAAATATTTACAACAATGTTTTGATTCCTTTTATTACGTACATTATTGAAGTTCTCTTTGAACATCATTAAATGTGAAATACAATTCTCCCTTTTCAATCTATAACAGACAATATTAGAGATATTGGCTCTTGAGATTCGATTATTTCGCCGTATCACATCGTACTGAGGTAACTATCAACACCATCTTATACATTGGATGAAATTCCGCCTCTTATTCCTAATCATCCTGTATAGACCGTTCTGGCTCTCCTGTTACTGCGGCTAGACTACATAGGTAGACAGTCGCGCAAGACGAAAGGCCGCCGCCGCCTTTTAAAATATTCTTTCACTCGATAACCCACCAGACATAACACAGGAGTTGAGAAGAAATGTTAACAATTGATTGCTTTACGTGAGTTTTCTGTGTATTAATTTTGGCTTTGGATAGATTCGTGGTTCACAATACGCTCAGTTGAAACTCCCAGCTCGTTTAAAATCTGCGCAGAGGAAGGGCTCTACTGTCCGTATGTAGGGAGCGTAGCAGCTGTGTCGGCGGAGCGCGCCTGAAACACGTGGCGGCGGCGCGGAGACCTCGTGTGCGGCGACGAGGGGGAACGACGCGCGGGCGGCGCGGCCGGAGACAGACGCCTCCCGAAATACGCCTGTTGCTTCCCCTGCCCTCCCACGCGACCGGCCGCCTAACGAAAGAGCCCGGCGCGCCGCAACGGCGCTGCCAACGCGAGTGCCTTTCCGGTGGCGGAGAAGGTGAAAGTTGGGGCGGAGGCGGAGTGGAAGTGGAAGTGGAGGCGGAGGCAGAGGCGGATGCGGAGGCGAAGACGAAGGCGGAGGCGAAGGCGGAGGCGGAGGCGGAGGCGAAGGCTAAAAGGAAGGTGAAGGCAATGAAGAAGGCGGAGGCGCGCGCGCGCGCGCGCGAAGGCGGAGGCGGAGGCGGAGGCGGAAGCGACCGGGCCCGCGACGACGAAGGAGAAGGTGGAAGCGAAGGTGAAGGTGAATAAAAAGGCGAAAACGAAAACTGAGACGAATGTGAATGCGAAGGAGGGGAAGATGGAGATGAAGGCAATGAAGATGAAGGCGGATGAAGGTGAGGATGAAGGCGGATGAAGGTGGAGATGAAGGCGGATGAAGGTGGAGATGAAGACGGATGAAGGTGGAGATGAAGGCGGATGAAGGTGGGGATGAAGGCGGATGAAGGTGGGATGAAGGCGGATGAAGGTGGGGATGAAGGCGGATCGAGGTGGAGATGAAGGCGGATGAAGGTGGAGATGAAGGCGGATGAAGGTGGAGATGAAGGCGGATCAAGGTGGAGATGAAGGCGGATGAAGGTGGAGATGAAGGCGGATGAAGGTGGAGATGAAGGCGGATGAAGGCGGATGAAGGTGGGGATGAAGGCGGATGAAGGTGGGGATGAAGGCGGATGAAGGTGGAGATGAAGGCGGATGAAGGTGGAGATGAAGGCGGATGAAGGTGGGGATGAAGGCGGATGAAGGTGGAGATGAAGGCGGATGAAGGTGGGGATGAAGGCGGATGAAGGTGGAGATGAAGGCGGATGAAGGTGGAGATGAAGGCGGATGAAGGTGGAGATGAAGGCGGATCAAGGTGGAGATGAAGGCGGATGAAGGTGGAGATGAAGGCGGATGAAGGTGGGATGAAGGCGGATGAAGGTGGGGATGAAGGCGGATGAAGGTGGGGATGAAGGCGGATGAAGGTGGGGATGAAGGCGGATGAAGGTGGGGATGAAGGCGGATGAAGGTGGGGATGAAGGCGGATGAAGGTGGGGATGAAGGCGGATGAAGGTGGAGATGAAGGCGGATGAAGGTGGAGATAGGTGGAGATGAAGGCGGATGAAGGTGGCATGAAGGTGGTGGTGGCGATGGCGAAGGTACAGGCGGTGAAGGCGCGGAAGGCGGCGACGGTGGCGGGGTGGGGGCGGCGCGACACCTGCGGTCGCGCACGTCTGCGCATTGGAGCCCCGAGAGGGCGCGCGTCTTCAAGCGGGCGGCGGCGGCGGCCGCGGAGCCTCCGAAAGGAGCGCGCGCCGCTCCCGCCCCACGGCGCGCGCCGCTCGGTGGCGCTCGGGCCACGTCGGGAAGCGGGCGGGTTTTAGCCAGCGCTTCGCCCAAGGCGGGAACACGTGGTGGTGGTGGGGGGGTTGAGGACATCGTGGGACACCGTCTTACCCAGGCCATTTCGGGAGATATGTGTTGAGATGTGGCGGCCGAGCAGAAAGAAGGCTCTTGGCACTCTTGCTCACTGAAGAAAATATTATATTATTTAAGTGATAGATTGAGTTTCGGTCGGTCTGTACTGCTACTAAAGGCTGGACCGTATATAGAGTAGGAAATTTGAGTTCGAAGTGCTTCACGTACTGGATTTTTTTTTCATTGTGTACATCCAGTGCAGATCCTAAAGAACTCCAGTCGTATCCAAGGAGTTTTATCTCAAGGCCAGCTCTTGAAATCTCTGAAGGTTTATTAAGATACGTGTGGAACTAAAATATTCGTCGGTTCTGCAAGAAATGATTTGTTGGCGTATTTGCCATTAGTTTTCTTACGAAAAGAACGTAAATACAGTTCTGCTTGTTCATTAGCTTATTTGTCAGAGATTCGCTAAATGAACGGATTATTTCAGAAACGACCTAAGTCAAGTTTTTTGTCATTTTCACTTTTTAGTGGAATCATATTCTTTGTATGTATATGCGTTGTTTTGAGAGAGAGAGATCAAGCAATTCTAGAGGTATATTTTGAAAAGCACGTAAATGGGAATTAATTCAGATACAACATAAGTCAGTGACTTATGATCTTTTTGCATTACAGCGCAAGAAGCGGCTGCTCTTTGGAGTACATACAGCAGGTCTATTTTAAATTTACAGCTATTTACAGTGTAATTGCATTGTGCATTGACGCCAAATGTGAACCTTCCTACAATACCAGTCCAAAACTTGCACTGACAGGAAATACTTGTGTCCATTTACTGAAGGATGACTCCGTCACATTCTTCCTATATCATGAAGAAATGGGATCTAAATAGTTTAGTGAGATGGCGAAATTTACTATGGAATATCTAAGTATCTCAATGTCTAACTTCGAAAACTTGTAAATGTGTTCGTATGACTGGAAGTCAAAATGAAAATCGCCCAGTATGGAATGTCACGTTAGTCCGTGTTTCTATGTTTTTGGCCCTTCATGTAAAGTACCCTTAAAAATTAAAATATCCAGTTGAAACTCGCAAAGCCTCGAGATTGTTCAGATCAATCGGGAAATATCAATGTCGGAGAAAATCGGCTGAACGGTTTAGGCGCAAGTGTTGACCATAGATGGTCAGACGGACAGCCAGACGTTTTGCCCTCAATCGGTATAAAGGCCCCTCAAAACATGGTTTCTGGCTATACCACATGTTAGAGGAAGTAATTTAATATTTATAAGAACAGGATTTATCTGCTTTTGCGTTACCAGGGCCCGTCAGTAACAATTTTCTGCCGAAAATTCACCATTTTCTGGCGTATAATTACATAACTTTCCCTACTTACGAAGTAAGTGCATCAATATAAAAATCGATTGATGACACCAAAAAGTTAATGGAGTACTAGTATATTCCCCAAGAGGAATAAGTAGGTGCATTCTCTGCAGAATTAAAAAAACTAGACAGTGCTTGAATCATGAATTACGGAAATAATTAGTTAAATGTAACAATTTCTTGTAATTATGGTGTTCATTCAAACATATTTCATTCAAATATATTTCAGATAAAGAAGCATTCATTGAATGACAATACTTTTTTGGTTCCAGTGTGTTTTATTTCAGAAACAACCTAAGCCTTTCATGTTTGTAAGTAAAAAATAAAAAAAATAGAATTTAACTTTTTGCTAAATGAGACAATAATTCTATACAATATGCAGAAAAAACTTTTAAAATTATTGACACAATGTTTCTGACAACTATAGCCGCATTAGAAGGTTTTTTGTCCGTCCTGAAAAGTTACTTGGCAGTGACTCATGTTGTTTTTGAAATATACCATTCAAATAATATAATTACACATGAACAGTTTTTAGATGTGTGAAATCTCTTTACACTCATTGCAGTAAACATTTTGATTTTGAAACTATTTGCAATTTTGTTAAATGCATTGTACAAAACTAACTTTTGTTATTCAACTAGCGTAAATAGTTGCTGTTTCAACTTTTCACCTGTTTTGGTTTGCTAAAAATAAAAGTAATGTCTATTTTTTATCCTCTTCTTAGAATCTAATGGATACAATAATTACGTATTGAAAGTACATAATTCTTGAAACTGAATTTCTCTTGAATTAATTTTGGAAATTTGTTAGGTTGCTTCACATCTTTCATAAATTAGTATATTTGTTAGCTCATTGATGTTCAGCAACTACATACTATTCTAACTCTACGTTTCCCCTTTCGCATATTTCATAACTTGGCAACATTAACATGAATAATCTACAATATAACGGGAAGTATTAAATCTGCAAGTTGTGAATAATATAATAAAAGAAAATTATAAATAATGGAAAGATAAAGTAAAACGTATCTGCACTTTTTATTTGTTCTTTTGAAAAAATTTCATCTGAATTATTCAAACATTTAGAATTTGGAATGCTAACTTCTTTTATGCAATACATTTATCATTATGCTCTACATTTAAATAAAATTTTCTTATTGAGCGCTATACTTTTTTCTTAAAATGTATTGCTTTAAAAATCAATATCTAATTCTATTGCAATTTTTAAAATATTTGTGGTGCAAACTATTACTTAAACTAAAACTTAATTTTCTGCGTATTCCTCGTTTTCTGTAAATATAAAGTTGTCTATTAGCTTTTATTCCCTAAAAAATATTTTTTAAGGAGATGTCCCAACTTCCGAAACGCAGATATTTGTAAAACAATGATTTTGACTTAATTTCAAGTTTTCTTTTTAAAAAATAACTTTGACTTCCCTTAAGCTGAATGATTGGAAATAGCAAAATTTCATAAAAAATAAAATATATTGAAATGTATTATGGGTTGCATACAGCAGGAGTAAGACAATCTTTGAACAAAATGTACGGCGAAAATGCAGTATATTTTTATGGAGGTCTCGCGGTTATCGATACCTTTAGGATCTTGGACGCCTGATGAAGGCGTTCAAACTCATGCAAAATGGCTCAAAAAAATGGGGGAATGAGGTCATTTCCCGGGACAGGAATGGGAAGTGGGAACAGGATGAAGAAGGAAGAATCACGTGCGGTCTGTGGCCAGTTGTAGGAGGTCCTTCTTCTGCATCTCCTAGATATTGACCGTTGGAAATCTCAGAAACGAAGGCCGAAACTATAGAAATGTCACTCAGACAGAGGTAAATCACAAAAGAAAATGATCTGAAAGTGAAATTCCTCTACTGCTCGGTCTTTAACCTAGGACACCAGGACCGGATGTAGGAAGCGTCAGTTTTTCTATGATTTATTTTATTTCTTTAATTATGCTTAAAGTTGGTAAAAACTCTTTTAAGGGAGTAAAAATGCGTACGTTTCTTAAGCTCCAGAATTTTACCTCTCTCTTTTGTCCTACATATGTGAATAATGAATAAAAATAGCAACGAATGTTTTGGCAATATTCCATAACAAGAAAAATTTTCTCCCGTTTATTTGCGTTGACAAACCACTACAAATGTTTTTCGATAGTACATTAGGAAAGAATAAATAGAGGTCCACTTCTCTCGCATCTAAGAAAACAAGAGCTGAAGAAAACGATCAATTATACCAAAGGATAATTTACTGACCCGAAGAAAAGCAGGGGATCTCGGTATTGCTCAATAGATCTAGGGAAGCCGGGAAAACGATTTAACCAAGATGGAGTTGTTTACTCAGGAGACATTAAAAAACGTGTTACAGATAAACTGTGTTTTATAAATTTACAGTACAAAAATAATCCTAAAAAAAAGATGAAGGGTGGTTCAGCCTTCGAAGCGCATTCCATTTTTAATGTTTTCCTTTCTTTGAAACAAAAATCCAATATCGTCTTACGTTGAATTTAATTTTTTTAAAATTATAAATAAACCCAATGTAAAGGGGAAATATCACCCAGATAATTTGAACCCAGTTGTCTTTAAGTATACAACTTTGATATTTAAGATACGTTTTTTAAAACATAATAGGATGGAAATCTAAAACTTTTAACCCGGGAGTGCCCGCATTAGGTAGACTCACGCCAGTGCCCGCAAAATATCCCTCAGATATAGCTGCATTTTTTTCTGAATGCGAATAATCTGAAGGTCCATTTACTAAAATACGTATTTTATTCAATTTGTACATGTCCCCCAATTCAATTGTTAATGAATCTTACAATGCAGAATTCTTGTCTGAATACTTACGTTGAGAAAGGTAAAAATCGACAGAGTTCATGCCAAACTCGTTCAATATATTATCCTATTAATTAATATTAAATACAAGTTCTACAAATTATTTTCACATGTTCTAAACTAATACATATATTTTACTTTTTCACAAAAATATTTAGGAAGTCTTTTTTTTCCTTTCCCTGCAGATGTCTTCTGCATATCATCTTTGGTAAGAAATTGTGACAATCTATTGTTGATAAGGGAAATAATTACATTTTCTGAATAGGCATTTGTGATAGACACGGCTGAAAATAATGCCATGATACGTACCACTCAGGAGCTCACAATGCAGTTGCGCCGTTACTCCCAACGTATATGACTGATTCGCATAGCGCAGCGATCAAGTTTCAACATTCTCACGGGCAATTATTCAACGAAAGGATGAAAATAAAAGGTCTGGGGATCTCAGAAAAGTAGCATGAATACATGAAATATCAGAGGACTAATGCATCGCAGTAATTCAGGAACATAGAATTGCCGTGGCTTGGATATCACAGTTCTATTGCGAACACTCCCGGATTAAGAACAATTAATTATGTCATATTCGTATTTATACCGAAACATGTTCTTTCATTTATTTTAATAATAAAAGTTATATAAAAATTCAGCGTATGTATAAAACTATATGGTGCTACATGGTTGTAAATTGTTCGCTTATATTATTGAAAAAAATGTTCTTAAACGACGCTTCGCCTTTGGCACCCCCTTTGAAAGGTTACGAGTGATTGAAGCGAGCAGGTTGGGCTGCAGGTGCAGTGCGGGCGCGGCGCGAAGCGTGTTTCGCCGGACGGGTGTGGTCGCGCGCGCGGCGCCGCCTGCCGCAGCGGCCCCCGGCGCCAGCTGCCAAACTAGCAGCTCCGAAACCACAAAACACTGACAAATGTAAGTCGGCCCCATGGCCGAGATCGCTTAGGCAGAAGTGCCGTAGTGATCTTGGACCGCGGGTTCGCGTCCCACCTAGGGCATGGTTGTATGTGTTCGTCCTTTCACCTCTTGCCATCACCATATCGTTTCATCCTCGTACCATAACGTTACATCCAATAGTGGTCGCTAGTGACCTAGTAGTTAACGCTACCTTAAATAAAAAACCAAAAACAAACTGATAAATATATTATAAAAACTTAAACGCGAATTTTAGGTAATAATTTACCATGTTCTCGAATTTTGGTCTGTTTCGGTTTCCCAAAATCGTAGGGGTTTTATTCTAAAATTAGTAGCATACAATGTAAAAGTACAATTTTGCGTCAGTTAACGCAAATTGCTTCAAAACGGAAAGCTAGTTTTAGACCCTGGGGAAGAAATATTACAGCACATATTTTCAATAATTCAGAGGTATACAATTGTAAGAATATCTCAAGCTTCTAGCGCCGAATGGAATTATGACAACAAAGCTACAAAATAAAATGATGCTTTTAGATTCTAGGAAAATATATTTTAGAACTAAATTTTAAAAGGCTAATTTACGAACGAGTTTTTTTAATCGGAGCCTTATGTATTTAAATGGGTAACATGAGTTCTTATTCGCTAATGGACACTGAAGCCTTAAAACCGCTCAAAAGAATTTGAAATTCTATAAAAAATTTAAGAAACTAATTTTAAGCTCCAAAAATTTTCAGTTATTGTTTCCTTTTGAGGCTGTACAAATTGGAACCAATGATATGGGCTATCTTGTGGGCTAACGTACACTAACGATAGAAAATGACGAATAAAATACATACAAAACGACCTGAATAGGAATCTTCTGTTAATGCCAGCATTTAAATTTTGATTCAGTGATGACAGGTGATTATTTAAATTTTTAGTTCATTACATGAGACATACATATACCGGAGCTTTTAATGGTGTAAATAACTTACAGTAATAATAATACTTGTGTAAATGTACATTATAACATTCAATATTATTTATTAATATTTATTACATGCAAATATTGAAAAATATGTGGGCAAACATTGGCGTGATTATAATCAAGATACCTTTAGCATTATCCTTCTAGCATGAGATATTCGATTCTATTTACACACATGAAAATTACTTAAACGCGTTGCTTAGAGAAATTCCAAATTCCTTCTGCATTTCATCTCCGGCATAATTCACTCTTTAAAAACATATTTAAACCCCATGCATTTAAAAAAACTGGGAATGAGGAACCTATTAACTACAAGAGAATAAAAAACTGTATTTTCATGATTTAATGGAGGAAATCCAATCATTCTTTGCAGGTACTTTTCTTCGCCTGCAAACGTCAAATATTAATATTACACTAAGATAAAATAATGATAAAATAATTGAGGAAAAATGTATAAAGTTGTAAAATGCATGTGAGTGTATAAATTCTTGGCATTTTTCTATTTTCTTGGAAATAACTGTTATATAAGGCTTTTGTTTCTAGGATTAAAGTACATGTTTCCACATAAAGATACACACAGTTTCCACATAAAGATACACACAGTTTTCCACATAAAGAAAATTCAGGTTTTAAATTAGAAAATTCGCCAGCAGGGACAGTTTTCGATTAAATGTAATTATTGTATAAAGAGAAATACTCATTTTTTAGATAATAGAAGAAGTTTTGAAACTAATAATTGGGAAAAGTCAGATATGTTTATGCCAATGTTTTGGTTTAGTATTCAGATGTTGGTATTATCGTTTCAATTGGTTATAGTATGAACTACAAATTATCTCAAAATAACCTCGAAAATCTCTGTGAGAAAGTTTCAGATGTGTTATTTAAAGTAATTTTTCTTTATATCGGATTATGGGAAGTACGTGTACTCCTAAATGTGTTGTACAAATGTCTTAACATGACCACATTTAGCACATGCAATTACAGACCCTCTGCGCGACTAATGGGAGCACTTGAAATTATCAGTGTTCTACCATTGCCATTCTAGTAACTTCATAATATCAATTTGGAAGTCAACGGCGGACCCCAAAACTAATAGAATTTTGGAATATTTACAAATAAATAGTAACCAGTGGCCTGTAGAAGAAAAATGCTGTCAAAAACAACTCATAACGTGATTTTCCAAAAAAAATTAGCGCGCACACTGCTCAAGAATAACAAATAAAACACAATCGTATAACACTGCAATAAATAAATTTTTGGAGAAAATGTCTTCACGAACACTGTAATAAGATAGCACAAGTATTTGCGGATACACAGTACATCAGTTTAACCCGTAACTAGTGATATGGTGGCTATTAGTACCTCAGCCTTTGAAAGATATCGTACCTGCCCGAAGCGGATGCGCGAAGGAACCTATGCTTCTGGGTACCTCTCAGGAGGTCAGTTGTTTTGGGAACCCGGCGGTGGTCACATTGTTGAAGATAAGCAGAAACATGTTATTTAATTTTTTCTGGCGCCTGGGGTATGACCAATCCCCACCTCACCGATTACGTAATTTTTTTATCCCGTGTTATTTTTTTATATTTCACAAAACTATGGATACTTCGAGGGATACTATTAGGAGAGGCGACCTAAGATTTGAGCAATGGGTCAAGGTCAATTTCGAAGCGGAAGAGAGCGGATTCAGTGGTGAAAAGGGGACCGTGGAGAGCGTGTAGCGTACGGAAATTGTATGGTGAATGAGAGACTGTGGAAAGTAACTTAAAATTAAAGTTGTGTTGTATTAGTTATAAGATTCGATTAATTGGTTCTTCTTAATCATATTCTGGTCCTCAAAAAACAATTTTATAATTAGTCTGTGTATTTATTCCAAATATAGTTGGAGGAGTGCTTTTTTAGTAATTCATGTTGACATTAAAATATTTTTTAATTTTGGTAAGTCACAGTGCTTATTATTTAATTATTTTTGTAATCATCCTAGTGATAATGCATAATATTTCTTGTTCATATCACTAAAAAAGACATTTTTATTATTTCAACACTTTTAAGCAAGTTTTTATGTTGGGGTACGTATAGTCTCCACATCACTAGTTACGTGAAAAAAAATATCTCACCAGTTACGGGTTAAATTCCAAGAATATCAAAAAGGTTCTGTTCCAAAACGCAACATGTGAGTAATTATATTTAATAGTGGGTGGCCTCTTCCTTGAAGACTTGCTTTCGCATGACGCCAAATGTGTTGCAAACAGTGACACACTGATCATAAGAATTCAGTTATTATGAGAATAGGCGGAATAAATACAATCAATATTAGCATTTTTGTAAATTCAAACATTATGTAAATCGAAACTCTTCAATTGATTTCTGTTTTTTTTTCGTAATTACTAGATAACTAACGAAACCATAAATACCTCTACAAAGGCCGACGTTGCGTAGTTTTATTTTAATTTCTCCTCACATTTGAAATTACTAATGATTAGTTGTTTTTTTTCTCCTTCAAAATTCAGAGTATATAACTAATCCAAGGACACCTCTCACAACGCCAGAGGCTGTTTGTTTTTCAATTTATTCGCCCATTGCAAATTAGTAACATAGATTGTACTTATTTCAATCATTGTCTGCAAGTCCATGTTAATACAGTTTCACTTTTTGAGCATATAACAAAGGCATATTTGATCATTTTCGGTACTGTCAGTCGTTTTCGCCGGGGTGCAAATTGCAAATAGTGTCCTCTTTTTGAAGAACTATTTCTGCATTTATTATGTTGCCGCAATCTCTTAACTATTTTCTACAGTGAAATGTAATAAAATGAGATATTCAAGTGAAAATGGGCAGATCTGGCTGCATACAAACCGGAATTTTCCGCAGCGATTATGCATAACGACTGTTTTGAATTTGTTGCAAATTCTAAATGGCGACTGTTTTGAAAGTTTTTGAATCTTTTCCCATAAGCGTTGAAAGACGAAACTATCTCTTAGAGTTCAGTAAGGTTCCAATAATGAAAGTTCTAGAAGATTGGACTGCTTCTGTTCGAAATAAAGGCAGAGACCAAAACTATACTACAGTCCAAAGTTGACTCCACCCCAAAGGAATCCAAGAGTTAAATACTTTCCACTAGAGTCGAGACTTTACAGATCTTTACTTTACAGATCTGTAAGATAGTCATCTATGAATATCTTACTAACCTAATTTCACTCTTTTCTTTAACAAAAACCAAAGCTGTTCTTGTGGGCCGTCAGATCTGGAAATATGAACTAGATCAAAATTTTGAATTTTGTGTGGTAGACGCAGAAGCTCCAACATGTAAAGAAACTATCAGAAAACTTTACGAGGAAGGAAAGCTTTACATTATATAGGGAAATATCGAATAAAATGATAAAAGTTAATACATATTTTGCAAAATTTCTTGACATTCTGTAAAACTTTCAATGGAAGTCTTAAATTGACATCTTCTCGGAGAGTTCCATTGATGTATCGTACTAACACGGAGAAAGATTCCTTAAAGGTAGCGTCATTGGAGAAACGATACAAAGCGAAAAGGATACGTACTATGTTAGCCAACAATTGCGGGAAAATCGTTTTAGATAAGAAAGACTCTTGGTACGAGAGAAAAAATAAAATATCTTTTGCTGGAAATTGGAACAATTTCCTATTTTTCTATACAACTTCATTTATAATGCCTCTAGAGAGTGAACGCCTTAGAGAATAGGCACCATCTTTCTTGACTTGATGAATACTTAAAATACTTTATCGATGTTTCTGTTTCTTGAATAATTGATTTATGGTTTTATAGTAAATTTAAATATTAATTTTCTTTCAGGTTAAAATATCAATATTTAACAATTGTCTCTTTCTTTACATAAACCTTTAGTGACGATTTACATAAACGTACAAGTTTCTCAATTAGCAATTATATATTTTCATATACGTACGTATATACCTAGTAAAATACGAAGTGTAAAGTTACGTAATTCTGCGAAAAATCGTTTTTGAGATTTCAGCGCAAAATGCGCTTTGGGGACCCCTGATATGGAAAAGATGTATTTTTCCAAACGTCCATCCGTCTGTCTGTATGTACCAGACAGTATCTCCGTGTGCTAGTCAGTCTGTCCTTCTGTCCGTCCTTGTGTCCGTCCGTCCATTTATCCGTCTATCCGTTTGTCCGTGTGCCTTAGGATAGTTGCTTCTCCGTGAGACACACCGCTTGAATTTTGGGAATACTTCACATGAAGCTGAGTCATTTTCTTAAAATGGATCCAAATTTTCTTTTAAATTTCTTGTAAGAATAGCATGAAATACACTTATAAAAATGACATAGGTGCAATTTTCTCTGTTGACAGAATTTTCAAATAATGCAAAACAATCAAATATTTTGAACCTCCTGGATCAATAAATTATTATTAAGAACAGATTTTTCTCTAAATGCATTTTTCTCTACAATTAGTTCTTTAATTAATGTCAAGTAAATTTTAAAAATATATTAGTGATTGCAGGGTAAATGTGATAGAAATTTGGGTAATAAAAAATATTTTTCAAAGTGGCTCAAGATTTTTCTTTAAAAATGTGGTTTCTTATAAGGGACAAAAAATTGCAGGCAATTTTCAGAAAATTTCAATAATTTCACAGGACCTTCATCCAAACTTGCCCCCAAAATTAAAATATATGGGTCATTCCATATTAAATCAACACAGTCATTTTACATCACCATTTCAGATTCAGATGAAATTTGACACATAGGTAGTATGCATGGAGAATAAGAAAACTACAAATTTTGAGTACAATATTTCCACCCGTTTCTGAAATAAAGCCATGTAAATTTTTGCAAAGTTGGGTACCCGAAAATTTTTAAATTGATGTAGAACCTCACCAAATAAAGATAGAGAGCTGGAACAGGTGTCATTTTGCAGCTTCGTTATGGCCTTGTTATAAGAATGTACAACTCAAATTAGGGGTTGCGTTTCAAAAAAGTTTATTCAAATTTGAATTTAAAATTTTGTAGTTTAAAGGAACAACGCAAATATTTTACACCATTAGGCATATCTTCCATCTCATTTTGAATTTTAGCCTGGCACTACAGTCTTTTACAGTTAATCCTCTTCTAGCCATCGACTTCTACTCTCCTTACAACTTACTCTTTCACTTCTAAGACTATTATTATAATTTTAAAATATAAAATAAATTCAATGAGAAGAGTGGTTTTATTTATTTTTGAATAGTGAATTTCATATGATAAATAGTATTGCAATTAAAATTAAATTTGCGAGAGGAATGCAAATTGTCTCTGACAAATATATGCAATCATATTTGAAAAAATCATTGAAATATTATAGAAATTTCAACTTTTTTTCTCCAGAAATAGAATTTTTTAGAACTATTTATTACCTACAAACGTATTGATAAGTATTATAAAGCAAACAGTGTTTAAGTAGTAAAACAGATTACTTCAGAGGTAATACAGGCATTTCCTAAACGACGTTTAAAGTTTGACGTTAATGAAATATATTTAATATGTTACTTCGAAAGCACAACGTGAATTATTTAATTGATAAATACATCCAGAGCTAGTGCCGGAGCTGATTCACTTACAATAAACAAAACACATTTTAGTACTGTAAAATTTACATCAACTCTATTGTGTGCCTCTAAAATACATATCATAAATACACAAATTCGAGATTTACGACGTAAATTTGTAACTGTGAAGTGTGCATTAATTTAAGATGATAGTAATTCTCTTATTGAAATAATAATAATCCTAATAATAATAATAATAATAATAATAATAATAATAATAATAATAATATCTTCTAATGAACTTCGAAATTATTTGAAGTATTCTCTTCACAATATGCTCTTATACGTTGATTACGAGTCTAGGGAATTCTAGAAAATAATAGAACCAACATATTTTCCTGACAAAGTGGGTTAGGTAAGATTTGGAAACATTTATTTTACGCTAAACATAATTAATAGTTTTTGAAATTAACGAATACATATTTGTGGTTCTTTTTAATAGTAATAGAAATAACTTTAAAATTTACACTGTTTTAAAAATATAATATGTCGTTTTATTGTAGAGTTAATTGTTTTAGAAGCAAACATAATGCAGGTAACGTTTCGTTATCAGATAAGTGTACAGGAGTCAACGAAGCTTAGATATTGACTTAAAACAGAATTCTGAAGCAGATTCACTTACTATATATTGCAAAGTTTACTTCAGGTAGCGACGGTCTAGTTACCACAAGATGAAGAATATGTGCATATTCTATATAGGCTCCTCTCTCTAGTCACGCGTCCTGCATTTTCTGTTTCTGTGGTATGTTGTCTATTTCTGTATTATTTATATTCTTTGTAAGTGCATGATTAGTGTTAAGTTAAGTCGTTATGTCTTAAAACTGTTAGTAAGTTTATTGTTGGTTGGGTGAATTTTGAAATCGATGGTAATTGGATGTGAATATTACTGACAATTTTTAACAATTACTATTATTCATAGGATTTTACTGCATATTTCTTATAAATTGTTTCCAGGTGAGATATAATTATAAATATGCAGATAAAAAATAGTGTACTCGTTGGATTCTCGTGTGCCAAGATAAAACTAACTTCATAATATTGCCGCAGACTAAGCAAGCGCTTTGAGTCCCCACTACCTAGGTACCTCAAATACATTTATTAAAATTTTTATTTGGGTTGAAATGGATAAAATATTTTAATAATTCTTTTAATTACAAAGATTTTTGTTTATCTTGGAATTTATTTGGTTACAATGTTCAGTTTCTCAGTATTATTTAGGTAGCCACTATCGGTCCATGCTTTTAGTACTGATAATAATTATATGACAAATCCGCAAAGTTAAGTACGTAGCAGTAGGTTAACCGACTTACTCTCTAATATCTCTTAGAAGACGTGTGAAATATAGTTTACTTCATTATTTTAAAATTATCATTTCAAAATCGTTCAACTAAACAATTTGTAGTCATAATTTTATAGACGTTTTACTTGACATTCCGTAGCGAAACCTTTCTATTAGTGATTATCTCTGAGATTAAAGAGTGTCATGGGTTGTTTATTTACTGAAAGTTCCGAGAATTTCTTTCGACACAGCGCCACCTGGTGTTTTTCCTTCTTGCTCCAGCAAGTTCGCGATTGACTCTAATTTTATCTAGATATAGATTATAACAAAAATGTAAAATTCTATAAAATAGGGTAAAGGGAACAGTAGAGGCCATTGCCATCTCTCAGTAACGGTCAATGCAAGCAGATAATAATAACAATAATAAAAAATAATTATATAATAATAGTAATAATAGTAACAACAATAATAATAATAATAATAATAATAATAATAATAATAAGCCGGCCCGTGGCGCAGACGGTAGCGGCAGCGGGCATCTGCCCCAAGGAGGCTTCAGGTTCGACTTCTGCGTAGGCATGGTCGTGTTTGTGATTGTCCATTAACCCTCATTATCATCCTATCATCCCATTATTCTTAATTCAAGGCGTAACTGCCGTGTCTTATATAGGGATAAAGCCGTAAAAAATTGATCCCCGTAATTACTCATGTTCACCTCTCTACGCCCTCGGAAGGTAACGTGTATCGTGGTCATAAGTGCCCGATACAATAACAATAATAATAATAATAATAATAATAATAATAATAATAATAATAAATATTTATAAGACAATGCAGAAGGCTGTGGTTATCTCAACAACAGGAATAACTCGAAAGTTTATGGGAGTAGGATAGATATGAATTCGTAACAAAAAGACGTCGATAAATACGCTTTGGTCTTGTATAACCTGTGTATTTGTCCTTATGAAAAAAGAAAAAAACATGAAAATAAACTGCATAATAATAATAATAATAATAGTAATAATAATAATAACAATAACAACACACTTCTAAAGTTCAACAAAAATACTCTCTGTTTAACAAAAATATCTAATTGAAACTGACACAAGGCCAATGGTAGCTGAAAAGCTAAAAGAGAAAATCCAAGCATGGGCTCAACGAATTAGACGGTACAAAGGAAGAGAAGATTTCTGTGTACAGAACCGGTTGCTTGAAACAGACGCGAGGAAATTCTATCGCAGTCTGAACACAAATACCTAATGGCAATGCTGCCCCTCCTTCAAAAGATTTTCGTCGAAACATTTTGAGTAGGAATCTAGGAGGAAACCAGATCCTAAAACAGACGCATCTTGGCTTCAATCTGAAGTTGATGCTGCCAATGGACACGTGGAAACAGTGGAACATGTTCACGGATTCTCGGCAGCGTACCTATGAAAAGCAATTAAGAACATGAGAAACTGGAAATCCCCCAGGGTTGATAAGATTCTGATTTATTGGATTAAGAAATTAACAGCATTACATTCTCATCTAGCAAAGACCGTTAAAAAAATTTTAGAAAATCCCAAGGAACTCCCCAGATGGCTCACTCGCGGCATCACGTATTGCTACCCAAATCGGGAGACACCTCTTTAGCGAAGAACTTCGGGCCAATCACTTGCCTGCCAGTAATGTACAAACTTATTACTGCAGCCATAGCTGACAAAATGTATAGACACCTAGAGAAGAACCATCTGTTGCCAGTTGAACAGAAAGGATGTCGTTAAGGTTCCTATGGCTGTAAGGAAATCTTGCTTCTGAAGAAAATAATTTTGAATGATGTAAAGAAACGAAAACGTAACTAAAGTAAGCAAGGCTTGGATTAACCACCCGAAGGCCTTTGACAGTGTACCACACGATGGAATTTTGAAGACCCTGGAGATCTATCGAGTTCATCCTAGACTTACTGAGTTCTGCAAGGCTAGTATTAAGTTGTGGAGTTCCAGGTTACCAATACACAGCGGAAAGGGAGTAGTAGAAACAAGAAGTATTCAGTAAAAGTTCAAGAAGATTTCGGACAGTCATATTTATAAAATCAATCTAAGTGCCAGCCTTGCAAAAGAATTTCAAGAAGTACTCAGATTAACAGGGGAATTTTCTAAGGAGATCCGCTATCCCCTCTGTTGTTTTGCATTAGTTTGATCCCACTATCGAGACACTTATCGCACACTGACATTAGTTACAAACTCCATGGCGATGAAAGGCCTGTATCAAATTTATTTTACATGGATGATCTTAAAGTGTTTCCTAAGAATGAAGCGATTCTCTCCCAAATGCTGTCCGTCGTCAGTGATTTTAGCAATGATATCTGCATGAAGTTTGGTCTTGACAAGTGTGCAAAAGTCAACTTAAAAAGAGGCAAAATGACCACGTCAGAGAACATTGAAGTTAATAGGCACACTGTGATTCAATATCTTGAGCCAGGTAAAACTTTGGGCATTGAAGAATGTGAGACCATCTAGAACGACACAATGAAAAAAAGAATTCGCAGGGAGTATTATAGAAGAAAAAGACTTGTCGTTCAGTCCGCTCTGAACTTCAGGAATAAAATATCAGCAATAGGTAGTTTGGCGGTGCCTGGAGCTGAATACAGCTTCGAACTAGTGGACTGGACTGAGCAGGAAATTAGCATCATGGATCGAAAAACCAGAAAGGTGCTTTCAATGCATCATGTTGCCCACCCTCGAGCTGATGTACATAGACTTTATGTGTCACGTAAGGAAGGCGGAAGAGACCTGAAAAAAATTGAAGCCACCTGGCACAATGCAATAGTCGGGATGGAAAAGTATGCAGTCAGCCATCAAAATGACACACTAATGACGCAGGTCATGAAATGTGGCAGAATAATGGGAAACAGAGGCATTGTAAGTGCAGCAAGAAGCAGATCAATAAAGATCAATCATTTATGTGGCTTAAAAAAGGAAAATTAAGCCAGAATCAGAAGCACTTGTAATAGCTGCCCAAGATCAGGCGTTGAGAACACGACATTAGCGACATAAAGCGGTTCTCAAAATTTCCCCAGATGATAAATGCCGCATTTGTCAGGAACACGTCGAAACCATGGATCATATTGTCTCAGCTTGTCCAATTCTAGCAAAGACCGAATACTTGAAAATACACGACAGGGTGTGTAGCTACCTCCACTGGCAGATCTGTACCGCCCTCGAAGTTCCAAACACATGCCCCATGTGGTACGAACACTCACCAAAGCCGGTGACGTCAGTTGGATTGTGTACAATATTCTATGACCAACAAATTCAATCTAATTGCACGATAGCGGCTAACACACCGGATGTAGTTATCCGGGATTTGGAGAAAAATCGTGTCTACTTGTCGATGTTGCTGTACCTTACTATCAAAACGTCGTTACCAAGGAGGCAGAGAAACGTCTTAAATACAAGAGTTTAGAAATCGAGATCAGCCGAATGTGGGGCGTATAAACACAGGTCGTACCGATAGTCATCGGAGCTCTGGGATTTGTTCCGCAAAATTTGTGTAAGAACTTGTCTAAACTCCCAGGTAATTCGAAAGACTGGGAAGTGCAAGAAATCGCTTTATTTGGAACAGCCCACATGTCGCGGAAAGTATTGTAGAGGCACCGACCGTCCCTAGATCTTCTCCTTAGGTAGCTGGTTGCAACCTGGAATAGATTTTATTTTGAGCCGACTCATAACATCTTTAGCCGTGATGTAGTGGAATAATAATAACAATAATAATAGTAATAACAATAATAATAACAATAATAATAATAATAATAACTACAATAACTCCACCTAGGGGGAACATGACCTTGTAGTTGGTTGTGGAACTTGAGTACCCTGCATGAGCCTGATAATCGGCGGTAGCCTAGCTGGTAGGGCGTCCCGTGCTGAATACATTGAAGGTGACGGGTCAGACGAAAGTACTCTAGAGGTGAGTGGGAAATAAGTAGAGAGCGAAGGATCATGAACCTTTGAACTTTATTTTATCGGCCCATGGATAGATACAAGAGAGAAATTGTCTTGGCACACCAGGCCACTTATTAGAGTGGAGGATCGATCTTTGCGTTTGCCAGCGAAGGAGACTGCCTTCAGTAGTTAGTGAAAATCCCGTAGGGTTTAGTAATGCCGACTGGCGATCGGAGGGACCTCCTTGGTGGGCCCTACGGGGGCATGCCCTGAGGCCACTGTGGGTCGCAGTAACGGATGGTAAGAAACAACCCAAGGGTTGAGTGTGATCTGTGAACTCGAACTTGCGTCCTGTGAATCTTCACTTAAAACCAATCAGAAAATTGGATAGAACAAGAAATGTAATGTATCTTAACATGCCTTATTGTACCTAATGTCCCATACGTGCTCAGAAACAGAGCTAATGTTCTAATATCACCTTGTCGACGTCTGATCCGCCGGATCCATCTCACGGATAGTAGTCCCAACCTAATCTAGATTCAAAGAAGCTTGACAGTCGAAGACAATACATACGTATTAGTAGAAAATTCACAACAGAACAACTTGCTAACATTCTGGAAAATGCGGAGTATGATCTTCGATTGACCTATCCACATGACGATCATGTAGAACATGAAAACAGTGTTCCTGTTGAAGATTCATCTCTTCCAAGTGAAACATCCGTCAGTGGTAAAAATTCATCTGGCTATGAATCTCACGATAAGGACATGATACCAAATCTCCTTCGACGCGAAATAGAAAGAGGTCGTCAACATTCGAATCTCGTACACTGTTGAGGAGTATATACGAAAATATTAAAGTTAAGAGAGTGGTAGAGGCAGCGAATTCTGTCTTGAATGAGGAGATACGTACCCCAGGTCAAGATCTGATATCACCGAAAGCAATCACATTGTGCATGCAACTGGGTACCTGGTAATCCCATATAATTTTCGGGCCAGCCAAGAACACTGACAGCCAAACAGAAAAAAAACAGCCCTCTACCCTAATGAACGAAACGAATTATGAAACGGATAGCTGACACGGTGTGAAATATCACTCTTAACCGAGACATCTTCTAAATCAACAGACACTTCTAAAGCTCATCCAAAACCATTCCATGTTGAACAGAAATACCAATTAAAAGTGGCACATGTAGCTAAAGGTAGTTAAGAAGTTAAAAGAGAAAATCTAGCCTGGGTTCAACACATTACGTAGAGTAGATTTACACGTACAGAATAGGTTGTTTGAAACAGACGCGAAGAGATTCTATCGCAGTCTGACAAAAAAAAGGATTGACATGCTGATACTCTTTCCAAAGATGAAACCAAAACATTTTGGGCAGGAATCTAGAAAAAAAGGAGGCGCATCTTCGCTTCAATCTGAAGTTGATGTTGCCGATGAACTTGTGGAAAAAGTGGAACATGTTCACGAATTCTCGGAAGAGGACGTCTTCCAAGTAATTAAGGACGTGGCAAACTGGAAACCACCCGGAATTGATAAGGTCCAGATTTACTAGATGATGTAATTCACAGCATTACATTATTATCGAGCAAAGGCTGTTAATAAAATTTTAGAAAACACAAAGTTCTTCCGGAATGGCTCAGACTCGGCATCACGTATTTGCTACCCAAAGCGGGAAACAGTTCTTTGACGAAGAACTACAGGCCAATCACTTGTCTGCCAGTAATGTACAAAGTTAAAACTGAAGACATAGCTAACAAAATATGCAAACATCTAGAGAAGAACTATCTTTTGCCAGTTGAAAAAAAGGATGCCGTGAAGGTTCCTATGGCTATAAGGAAATTGCTGCTAAATCAAGTCACCTTAAATGATGTAAGGAAAGGAAAATGTAATTTAAGCTGGCTTAGATTGACTATCAAAAGGCCTTTCTGATTGAATTTTGAAGATCGTAGAATTCTGTCGATTTCATCCTAAACTTACAGAGTTTGCAAGGCTAGTATGAAGTCGTGGACTACCAGGTTACTATTATACAGAGGAAGGAAAGCAATCCAGTGAAGAAGTATTCACAATAACAGGGGCATTTTTCAGGGAGATCCGCTATCCCCTCTGCGGTTTTCTATTAGTTTGATCCCATTATCCAGACTGTAGTCACACACTGACATTGGTTACAAGCTCAATGGTGATGAAGGACCAGTATCACATTTGTTTTACAGGGATGATCTGGAAAGTGTTTGCTAATAATGATGCGATTATCTTTCAAATGCTGTCATGAATAACTTTAACAATGATATCTGCAAAAATCTGCATATCTGCATTTGGACTTGACTAGTGTGCAACTATCAATTTAAAGAGAGGCAAAGTGACAATGTGAGAGAGAATTTGAAGTTGATATCCATGATGTTATTCAAGATCTTGAGCAAGGTAAAACTTACAAATATCTGGGCATTGAAGAACGTGAGAACATCTCAAACGACAAAATGAAAGAGAGAACTCGCGGGGAGGATTACAGAAGAGTGAGACTGGTTCTGCAGTCGACTCTGAACTCCAGCAATAAAATATCTGCAATAGGTAGTTTGGCGGAACCTGTAGTCGAGTACAATTTCGGGCTAGGGGACTGGACTGAGAAGGAAATGTGAATAATGAATAGAGAAACGACAAAACTGTTTACAATGCATCATGTCGCGCACCCCCGAGCTGATGTACATAGACTTTCTTTGTCACGTAAGTAAGGAGGAAGAGGCCTCAGACAAATTGAGGCCTCCTGGCACAACGCAATAGTCGGGATGAGATAGTATGTAGTCAGTCATCAAGATGACACACTAATGAGACAGGTCATGAAATCTGACCGAAGAATGGGAAACAAAGGTATTGTAAATGTAGCAAGAAGCACTACAATCAAGACTATGCGACACACTTAGAGATTAACAGAGACAATGAACTTCTCATGGTACTTAACATGAAACGTGAGGCACAAAAAATGTTAAACAAATCGTGGAGAGCCAAAAAGGACAGTATTTAAAAAGTAAGGAAAAGGGCAGATTATAAAAGATCAATCATTTATGTGGATTAAAAAGGGAAGAATGAAGTCAGAATCGGAAGGAAGCACTTGTAATAGCTCCCCAAGATCAGGCGTTGAGAACACATTATGATAAAGCGGTTCTCAAAATTTCCGAAGATGATAAATGCCGCATTTGCCAGGATCAAGTAGAGACCATTGACAATAGTATATCGGCTTGTCCAATTATGGCAAAGACCGAATTTGAAAAGACACGACAGGTTGTGTAGTTACCTACACTGGCAAATCTATATCGCACTCGAAGTTCCAAATACATTTTCCAAGTGATACGAACACTCACCAAAACCGTGACGTCTGTTGGACTGTTCACCATACTGTGCGATCAACAAATTCAAACTGCCAACAATTCACGATTGTGGCAAACAAATCAGCTATTTGGATCCGGGATTTGGAAGAAAACCTGTTTACTTGTAGCTGTTTCGTGCAATCAAAATGTAACCAAGGAGGCAGAGATACATCTTGAATACAAGGGTTGGGAAATCGAGATCAGACGGATGTGAGGACTAAAAGCACAGGTCATACTGATAATCATCGTATATGCAACTGGATATCTATAATTTTGGGGCCAGCCAAAAACACCGACGGCCGGGAGCCAGAGAGAGAAAACAGCTCCGTAGCCCCATGGACGAAAATAATTATGAAACTGATAACCGACACATGGCGTTAAATATCGCTGTTAGGCGAGGCATCTTCTAAATCAAATCACACTTCTAAAGTTGAACAAAAAATATTTCATCTTGAACAAAAATCCTAAATTGAAAATGAAACAAGGCTAATGGTAGCTGAGAAGCTAAAAGAGAAAATCCAAGCTTGAGTTCAACGAATTAGACGTTACAAACGTAGAGAAGATTTCCGTGTATAAATCGGTTGTTTGAAACAGACGCAAAAAGATTCTATCGTAGCCTGACTTAAAAAAACGAATAGCAATGCTGCCCTTCCTTCAGATGGCGTCGAAACATTTTGGGCAGGAATCTGGAAGGAAACCAAAGCGTACGACAAAAGTGCATCTTGGGCCCAATCTGATTACAATGCATCATGTCGCCCACCCTCGTGCTGATGTGCATAGACTTTGTGTCACGTAAGGAAGGAGTAAGAGACCTAAGTCAATTTGAGGCCCCTGGCACAATGCAATAGCTGGAATGAGAAAGTATGTAGTCATCAAGATGATCTTCTAATGAGGTAGGACATGAAATCGGAAGAATGGGCATTGTTAGTGTAGCAAGAAGCATTGCAAAGAACCCTATGAAAGAAACGCCGAATAACAGACATTGATCATCTGATGCTACGAAACATGAAATATGCGACACAAAAGATTTACAGAAATCGTGGAGAGACAAACCACTCCATGGACAAAATCTAAAAAGAATGGATAAGTTGCAGATCAATAAAGTTCAATCATTCTTGTGGCTTATAAGGGGAATAATGAAGCCAGAATGGAAAGCAGTTCTAATAGCTGCTCAAGATCGGGCGTTTAGAAGAGGACATTATGTTAAAGCGGTTCTCAAACCAAGATGACAATTGCTCATTCGCGAGGAACAAGTAGAAACCATTGATCATATTATCTCAGCTTGTCCAATTCTAGCCGAGTACTTAAAAGAGACACGACAGGATGTGTAGTTACGTCCACTAACAGATCTGTACCGCCCTCGAAGAGTCGAGCACATGCCCCAAGTGGTACGAACACTCACCAAAACCGGTGACATCGGTTGTATGCTATACAATATTGTACGATCAACAAATTCAAACGAATCGCACGATAGCAGCAAACAAACCGGATATTGTTATCCGAGATTTGGAGAAAAAATTGTGTCTACTTGTAGATGTTGCTGTGCAATGTGATAAAAATGTAACAAGACAAGTAGGCAGAGAAACGTCTTAAATACAAGAGTTTGGAAATCGAGGCCAGCCGAATGTTCGGCGTCCCGATAGTTATTGAAGCTCTGGGATTTGTTCCAAAAATTTGTGTAAGAACTTGGATAATTATCCAGGTCATTCAAAGTATTGGGAAGTGCAAGAAATTTGTTTTATTTGGAACATACCTCATTTTGCGCAAAGTATTGTAGAGGCACCGACAGTCCCTAGATCTGCTCCTTAGGTAGCCGGTTGCAACCTGAAGTAGATTTTATATTCAGCCGACTCATAACAATCTTTAATCGTGATATGTAGGAATAATAATAATAATAATAATAATAATAATAATAATCTATATATAACAGGATATTAGTATGTATATAAAAGCATAACTTTAACACTGTTGGACCGATCTCCATGAAAGGTCGCATTTCTCTGTGTTTTTTCACCGAGAAGGTTTGTGTTGTTAATTCTGTTGTAACTCCACTACATGGCGCTACAAATTCACTACATATCCAGTACGTATTCACGTCAGATTCAACCTGCAACACACTCGGCAGCATTTTCAATCTATATCGTTAAATAACTCCTAAACGACGGCGTTCTAGGGCCTTAAAACCTAAAATTGTGGGTGCTTAGGCCTCAAAGATACGTTTTTCACACCATAATCTACAGAATGAACTCTTTCTAAACATTCTATTACAGTTTTTGCTGGTACGGCGCTTCCCGATATTACTTCACCTGCTCAGAGACGTGCATAATCTGCAAGTAAATGTGAATGAGAGGGACAGAGAGCGGCAGAGGCAGAGACACACAGAGACAGACAGGAACAGGGTGAGGGAGGGAGGGAGGGAGAGACAGTGAGAAACGGTGATGGGAGGGGAAAGAGGGAGATGAAGGACAGAATAACATCTGACGGGTTTTCCTTGTATAGTAAAAAGATTTGGAGGCTTCTCACTTGCTTCAGATTTGCAAAGCGCAGAGTTTTAGAGTGAGGAACAGACACGGATACAATTCATTGCTTTTCCCTTTTTAATGTTTAAAGTATAAGTTGATAACATCGTATTAATATTGTAATATTTAATTAATATTATATAATTAATAGTAATATTTTAGTAATTTGTTAGTTTTTAGACTTACAGAGTCCAACACGTACAGAATACAGAGTTACCGAGCCCAATATCTAACGATTATCAATCTCTTTGCAATTTTCAGTGACTAATTCTAGAACAAATTCGAAGTTTGAAAATATACTAATTTAAGTATCTTGTCTCTTGTACTTAAATACTAGTAGAAACTTTACCAATTCAGGTAATTAATCTACAGAAAGAGATATGCTAATCTCCCTTTGAGTTTCACATTACGAATTTGGCTGTATAGCGAAAGCGTATTAAGAATACTAGAAAAGTTAATCGTATTCTTAATGATAAACACTATTGTTGCTTTGATCCAAGTTGGGAGCAATGTGGTAAACTCACGAGCAATATAAAAAAATCTACTAACATTTGCAATGGTATCATCTGGGCTGTCCTGGTGACGCCGCATAACGCCCTGCAGAGCATTGCAACTCCGAAGACCACGGTCGAAACGTCGGCACATCAGCCTTCGACGCTGCGTCACCTGGACAACCCAGATGGTGACAGGCCGCGGAAGTCTGCGACATTACTTGCAATGTAATTGGCAGAATTGTAGTCATACCGTAGTAAATAAAGAAAATCATTAAAAAAACTGACAACAAATAATAATTAATACCACGTGTTGTAAAATATGATGTGTGACGGTGGAGATCTGACATAGATACCGCCACCTTCTGATTCAGCTTGGCTATCACTGCCATCAAAGTAAACTTAGCAGATTACTACCAAGTTCTGCTTCTTTTGTGGTCTCCCAACACAACAGGTTTGTCGAGGAACACCCCATGTAACATGAAGTTAAGTCAGTAATGAATAATAAGAAAATACTAACACTAAAAATATGAAGAAATCAGCTAGAGAACAGGGTTCGCAGTTATTACAAAAACTGCAATGTTTTAGTTTTCTATCATCCACACTGGAGTGATACAATAAGAAATAAGGAACTAAAGAGAATGAAAAAATAATAATGGAAATGGCGATAAAGAGAAAGATGAATCGGATTATATATACTTTCAGAAAAAAGATGCCTGTTGGTAAATACAATTGAGGGTTTAGAAATGGAAGAAAGAGAATAAAAACTCAAACGTGTTGGATACACTACAGAAAATAATGACACGGAAAAAATTAAAATCATAGAAGAAGATGGAGTACAACGAAGGCCCTGCAAAACATGATGATGCTGATGATGATGACGATGATAACTTGCATTTACGCTTGCGCTTGCTTTACTTCCCCGTCCCCTTTACGATCGGTCTCAAAGCTGGTTACTTTCCGAGCATGCGCGAACAAGTTTAAAAGTCTGGAGTTCTCGAAACGGAGAAGGAATCGCAGCAGAATATCTGCGACTCCCAGCTTGAGACGAAAGGAGAGTTTCTCTTTCGAAAAAAAATGTCACTTTCACCTGCATAACTTGAAATTTATTTTCTTTGTCAATAATAGTCTCTCGGCTTGCACGTGGGTAAAAACGCGATTTTTTCTTTACGTATCTTAGTTCATAAGAAATTATGGCTAGTATTATTTTTGTTAATGTCAATATATATTTTATCTCATTTATGTTCACTGATGAATGAAATAAAATAAATACAAGGAATTATATTTGTTTGTTTTCGTGAAATTAGGCTTTCTTGATTTTTGTACTTGTTTTTATTGAGGTAAATCACATTTGAAATTCAGAATAACACAAATTTTAAAAGTATTGTGTTATTTTTGAACGCGATCTTATTTTTTTTAGATTTACTGTGTATTACTAAATATTCTGTAGTCTGCAAGGACGGTCTTACTAAGTAAGTACTATGTAAGTACTATGCTACTTACAACTAGTGAAGTCACCCTAAAATAATGTTTATTTCAGGAAACGTATTACATGATAATTGTTTTGCATGGTTACATGGGACAAGATATTTGTCCACCACTAGCATTAAAGAAGTTGTGACCGGAAGTCTTCCCGTTGCAGGAAGTATACTCAAAGATGTCAGATTTAACCAAAACTTCATGGTTAATTTCTTAGTTTTATTAGAAATATCGTGTTAAAAATATTAGTTACCTTCAAGTGAAAACCTCTTACATATTAGTACCGCACGGGGAAAACATTTTTAGCACTGGAAGTGTAGTGTATGTTATTTCTTGTAATGTAGCGCTGGAACGTAAGATGCAGCTATGACCTACACCTCGTCTTGCGGGGTGATACCCCCTTGAGGTACGTTTGATAAGGGAAAGGTTTAATGTGCCCGTGTGATCAAGGATAAAGGGAAGAGTTTGATAAATGAGGAACGAATCATCGCGCACGGTCCGTGGTCCTTTTGATAAGGTACTGCTTCGATATTTGCTTTATGTTAATCAGAGAATTCACGGCAAACTAATAAAACAACCAATGAGAGCAGTCGGCCTCTAGGATTTTCCTCTACAATTCGGGTGAATTCGACTTACCTATTTAGCAAGCGTATAAAATCCGTCTCCGCCCGTACTCGAACTCTAGGACCTCCCGGTCACACACTAGAGTCAGGAAGGTCAGTGTCAAAACAATTAAGATGATATATAGAATTAAGATGATCTATAAATGTCAAAACAATTAAGATGATACAGAGAATAAAGTTCTCGATATGGTTTTTGCAATGCTAGTTATTCTCTCAAAACTGTTGTTTCCTTAAGTAACAGTATAAAATGTGAGATTTCTGCCAATTTACTAATTTTACTTTATTCGAAAGAGAGTAATGTTGCACTATAGTATATTGCATACTTTTAGGTATATTTGCATTTGCTATTCAAACAGGATTGTGAAAGTAATAATTTTTTTACGTTTTGGAAAATTGGAAGGTGAAATGTATGCAGCTAAATATCCTTGTAATATTTTGCAAGAATATGAATTTTTGTTAATTATTGTTGATAGCCCTCAGCCTAGCACCACCCCTTAGCCTACCCCCCCCTTTACAACTAGAGGAGGCTGTGCCCTCAGCAAAATGGTCTCGGAACTAATTTTCAGTGAAGAGAAAATGTACTACTGTAATCCCTCAACACTTGCGAGTGTTAGTGTTAAGTTGCCAAAAATCATCGCGAATGTCAAATCCACGAATGCTGAGTCTATCTTTTAATGAATAAAGGTGAGCTCGGTTCCTGGATATCGAAAAGATGTTTAAAAATAAAGAAAAAATAACAGACAATTGCAGTAGAACTGGGTAAGCGCTACTACAACCATATTTCACAATTAATATCCGAAAGAGAAGAATGAAACAATATTTGAAAGTTTTCAAAGTTGAAAGTGATTGGATATAAGATTTAGAATTCTTTTGTTTCATCACCCTCCTCGTTGCTCTAATATACGAATATGGAAAAGTTGCTGCTTCTATTTCTCTTTTAAATATCGAAATAATTTCCATGTTCGGATCACGTTCGAATGCCCTTTTCATCAGAGCTTGTTGAAGTTTTAGAACACCATTAACAGTCTTGGCATTGAAGTTGCTCCAGGAGGCAGTTTCGTTTCCATTACTTCATCATTATCTTAGAGACGGTTTTCCTAGGCTCATTGATTTCCCGAAGTTCCATTGACGCCATTATAATGAGAGTTCCACAGATCCTGAAGGCTTTTCTGTTCATGTGGCCAAAACCTTAACCTTCAATTTGACCCAACGGAATTGAATTATTTTATGATTCTGTTATTATGTTATGTGAATTGAGAGGCCAACTTAACATTTCTGCAGAACGTGATACTTTGAGCTCTGGTGTCTGCCGAGTTCGTTTTCGAGATGACACTGATAAAGGACATGAAATGAGCTAGCTTTCAAAAAAATCTAGTATGACCAAAGACACATTCGCGAATGTTCGGAACTCGCGAATAGCGAATTCGCGGATGTAGAGGGTTTACTGTACTTGCATTTTGTGTGAATAAAAGAGTGTGACCGGTTAATGCAAAAAGAACCTTGAATTGAAATGAAGATAAACGTATTGAAACCTGTCTCTCAAAAGTTTAAAAAAGGCAACTTGTTTGCAATTTATTTACCTTATTGCATATCTGTTACACAAAAAAATGTTTGTACGATAATTTTAAAGTTTTTATGCTTAAAATTTTTCATTTGCTTCTTTTTTAGAGGTACTTTGACAAAGTACTCATTTTCCTCATAAAATGAAGAAAATCACGATTCATCTCTCTCATTTCTGCATTGATGATTTTTTTATTATTTCTGCATTGGATCATTTGCGCATTGCTAATTCATTTTGGTGTATTTACAAGAAAATTACGTCTTTTCAGTTGCCAAATTATATAAGTCATGCAAAATATCTTCTAGAGAGTATTTTTGGCATGAGCTTGAGTATTTTTATCAGTAGTATTAGTTTATAATGCGTTATTAAATACCAAATGTTCTGTTCCTTTACTAAAGCTTTTTACATAACAACAATGTATTTCTGATTTTTTCTATTTAATTCAATTTCAAGACTCGCGTTCAAGGATAAACAAGCAAAACCCAAGTAATTTGTTGTTCACATTGCGTTTTTACCAGAATCTAGTATTTATAAAATTAAGTTACGTTCATCTCAGTTATCTTAATATGTTTGATGGTTCTTAATAATTAAATATATAATTAATTTTTCCTGGTCATTCATTATCAATTTTTATGCTTTTAAAAGCATAAAATAAATAGAACTTACATGCAAATTTGTAGACACATTGCTTTGAAGATGTCTTTTATTACGTTTACTAATAATTGCACTTGGAGTATAGATGAAAGTGCTTTATGCGTTCAATACTATTTCGTGGACGCTGAAGTACGTGTGACGGTTTTTGTGTTCATGAGAGCAAATAGTCGCTTTTCCCGCCAGTAGATCTATTTGATACACACAAGTTCACAAAGTTTGCATGTCCTGTTGATGTAAATTTGACATCTGCATGTCGCAGTGTATTGTCAAGACTTTCAACTGCAACGATGAAATGTGCAGTGAATTCACAGTGACACTAAAGGATTTAGATGACATTTGGCAAAACTCATGGTTCGCTCTGAAGCGATAGATGTAATCAGTCATCAGATGCTATGAAATCAGTGATATATGGGATGGAAATATGTTGTAGCTACAGAGTAGGTTTCAAATTAGATCAATTTAATTGTGTTGAGATTCAAATCAGTAGCTCATTTTTAGAACAGTTAATAATATACTGATATCATTATCTTCCGTCTGTAGTGGAGACAATTTGCGCCGAGCCTAATAATTTCCGTTCTGAATTTTAAAAAAAGAACAGTAAAATTAATGACCATTATTAAAGTAACATTGCCAATGATTTCGTCCATAGAGATCTCTATACAACAGTATTCAGAAATCACTGACTTTCTACACTAAAAAAGGTAGTCAATAAGTTTTTTAGTAATTTATTTTATTGGCTTTAACCTCAGACGCCAGGATACAATTATAGAAATAATGAACAATAGTCAAATCAATAAGTATAGAGTTACTCAAAAAACAAAAACATACCTACAAAAAACTTACAACTAACACTTTTTAATATATTTACATTACACTAATATTAATAAAGTTCACAGGCAACAAATCTTCGTAAAAGAGTCTTACATTTACTTCAACGAACTTCTATATTACGTTGTAATTTAATTATCAGCTAGACAATACTTTTAAGAACAATAAGTATTAATGTAATGAATATTAAGAATGATGTTGAACACCAGAAATAGTCGTGCTATTTGCATTCTAGTGGAAAGTAAGTTTGTATCAACTTCAGACTTGCGGAAAAAAATCACTATAGCGTTTGATATTTCTCAACGTTACTGTGGTATTTAGTGGAGAAGCGGGTGTGCCTCACACAAAACTCTGATATTCTTAGATATCAACTTCTCAATTAAACATATTGGTTAGGCTTCTTATCTGTTTTTTTCTTACCCTGAAATCCTACAAACGTGTAGTAGGGGTACAAATGCAAGTAACGTAAAATATTTCTTTCCTCGGTTATATTAATGAGCCATTGAATAGAATTTGTTTTATGTGAGTGACAGCCGGCAATATGAAGTTTTTCTAGATTTCTGAAATCGTGTACTGGAAATTACAGCTCTGGCGAATAATACGTGTGCAATACGCATGGTGCTTTGATTGCTTCCCTAAATGTAGGTACTAGAATTTCAACCAGGGAGGCTGGCGTCCAATTGCTATTCTTGCGAATAATTCTGCGTGAATAGTCTGCGGATGTTTATGAAACGAACATTCTTATTGCAGACATATTTTTATTGTTTGTTCACAGTTTGCGCATTTGGATATTAGTATGAAGTTATCGTTAATTTCACTTTCCTGCGTAAAAAATATGTTTTTAAAGAATGGAGGCACAAATGTACTGAAATAGTGTTTAAATGACTCTTTTGATCGCACTTTTGAGAATATAACTATAATTGTTCAAATACTAAACAAGTTTACAAGAATTACATTAATGAACCCTATAAGTTGAAGAAAAAGACAACTCCATTTAAAAGTGGATTATCTGAGAACCACCATTCTGAAAATAACGACAATACACTTATTATCATGAGATAACTTAAGGCTTTCAATGAGTCTGTAGAAACTGACATGAGAAGAGGTCTATTGGAAATGAAGCTCAAGAGCAAAGTTTCAATTCATATAACAACCGCCTGAATTAAGTTATTACCGAAAACAGTACCTTCTAATGGCAGGTCGCCCTCTATGTACAATACTTACAACAGTGATTGTATTTTAATTTTTTACTAATTAATTTGGGAAATATAGAATGTTTTATTGCAGCAAACTGAGTCCGTCTAAATCCTGCATACTACTTACACCTCAATTCTTAGACAGAATTGAAACATTGGCAACATATTCAAAATAATATATAAATAATAAATTATACATTTTTTTGCACAGCTCTGAATCACTGCTTCAAATTTTTATGCTCTTCTCATAAAAAACCAGTGGTACTTCAGAATTTATAATGTACAGTGTGTCTCACCTAAAACCGGCCCGCGTGAAGGATAGTTTTATTCTTTGGTTTCCCGTAGGCAGCGTAATCTAGCGGTTGCGCTACGAACTGTTTAGTCTTCTGGTACATAGAAGTCTTTTGTTGGTATACATTTGTTTATTTCTTCTGATCGTTTATCATGTATTACTCGTTCACTTTACATTTGCAGACGGCAGAATTAGGAACTAATGTTGTTTTGAAAGTGAAGGCCCGAACACACAACCGAGAATACACGAATGGCCCCGATGTCAATCAGCATCTGACCAATTAGCTGTCTCCGAAGGCAGCACAAGCGCTACGGACATAGCTGACGAATTATGCCTTTCTGACAGTGAGCTGGAGTCGTGCTCTTAAATGATTAAGATAATATACAATAAAATAGATCATACCACACGCTATTCACAACATTCACGTACAATATTTTTATTTCTTCTTTGCACTTATCTACTGCTTAATGGTTATGTTCTTGCCCCACCGGGGTTTTGTGTGCTGCTCGCCGCCATCTATATCGTATTAAACGGTCAGTATACACTGCAGACGCGCGTTTCTCATTCAGTCGGCGGTGACCTCATGTAAACAGATCGCAGCGCTCCGTCTGCAAATGTAAAGTGAACGAGTAATATGTTTATCATATGTGTTAGCTCCGTATCTTGAAAAATTTATTCAGTGAAAGAAAGGGTCTATATTGTGGAGGCGTACGTCCGTACTGGTTCCTTTAAGGAAACTCGTGAACTTTTCCACGAACTATTTCCTGACGGTAATATTCTGGCCAAGAGCACCATTCAAGATTTGATAACGAAATGGAGATCAACAGGTTCAGTTTTGAATGCTAAACGTAATCGTCGTACTCCTGTTTGCACTCCGGAAACTGTTTCAAATATTCAGCAAAAAATTACCGCAAACCCTAAGAAATCAGGAAGATGTCACATCAGACTGTTATCAAAAGAACCAGTTGCCATCGTGTGCTTAAGTCCCTTCACTTCAAACCTTACCGGTGTTCTTGTGTACAGGAATTACGTCCTCCAGATAGCGAGAAACTATTAAGTATTGTGAGTGGTTTCTGAAAAAGATTGTGGATAGGAAACTGGACCCGACACTTTATTTTATGAGCGATGAAGCATGGTTCCATCTTTCGGGCCATGTGAATTCTCAAAACACTCGTTACTGGTCAATAAAAATCCCTCATTTTTGTACGAAACTCCGTTGCATGACCAAAAAATTGAAGTATGGTGCGCAGTGTCTTCTCATCGAATTATCGGCCCAATCGTCTTTGACGTAAACGTTCACTCTGAATTTTTTTGGGAGATTTTCGAGAACTTTTACTCCCAACTTACGTAAAATGAATGAACGCATGGATTCTTCCAGCAAGATGGTGCTACATGTCACACATCTTATTTATCTTTGTCGCGTGTTCATGAAGCATTTACTGAAGATCGAACTGTAAGCAAAGGTTTGTGGCCACCTCGTTCCCCGGACTTGACTTTTTGTGACTTTTATCTTTGAGAATATTTAAAGGAAACGTTTATGAAAAACCCCAAAACAATAGATAAACTGAAAGAAAACGTTTGTGAATGTATTGTTGCAATTGATATAAACGTTTTGCCGAAAGTTGGTCTAAGTCTGGTTTCTCGCGCAAAAAGGTGTTTAGATGCCTAAGGAGGACATTTCCAGCATTTACATTAATTATCATTTTCTTTTTAAATAAAATGATTTGCAGGAGTTGATTGTGAAAGTTATATTTCCCATAGATATGTCGGAATTCTTACACTAATGAGTTTAAAAAATAAACAAATGTGTACCAACAAAAGACTTCTATGTACTAGAAGACTAAACAATTCATAGTGCTACCGCTAGATTACGCTGCCTGCGGGAAACCAAAGAACAAAGCTATCCTTCCCTCGGTCCGGTTTTAGGTGGGACTCACTGTATTTTACTCTATTCTTTCAAAAAATGTAAACTAAAAGTTTGGAGCAAGTTTTGAGAAAAGTTTCAAAATGTCGCAGAGGCTTCATATAAAGTACCCCAAAATTTTAAAGAATACTTTTGCAAATCGCAAAGCTTCGACTCGAGGCAGATCGACTGGGGAACATCCATTGTTTTGCAACATGATCATAAATAAGGTGAATTCTGGAGACACAAATCGGAGACACAATACTGTAATATTTGAAACGGACATGAAAAATTTTACAACATAGTATGGCGAAATACTTATCTACTTTCCAACAGAAACAGAAAGTATATGTGGTGTGGATGTTGACGATTACGTGGCTATTGATAATGTTGATGTTGACCATGATGTTAATCATGTTGATGATTAAGATAAAGATAGTAAAGTTGCTCTGCAGAACTCTTGTTAATATAAAGAGTCTTTCAAAATATCACAGAAGCCTTTTGCATTAGTATACCCGGAATAATTTTATTTTTTTGTTTGTGGATTAATTGGTATTGAGAAAATTATACCAAATAATGCAAATAGCCACGATTAACAATTTGTACTTAATAATTTGTTCGAACCTGCATTAATTATGTCAGATTTCATATTTCATGAATTATAAATCATACGAATTTTTTGATAACTTTTCTAAGAAATATAAGAAGTTTGAATAATAGATATTTACATGGTTATCGTTAATGAAGGTAAGATCATAACAATGACTTCTGTAAGAAAGAACGTAATATCTGAAAACTATTTACACTATTTACACTAAAGAAGGCATGTTTTATTGTATTTTATTACTTCAGTATCGGCAACAAGCAATATTTAAAATTTTCTTATTTTATGCTGATGTAAAGGCTCCGCCTCCTTTGTAATAGACACCATTCGAAGATACCTAGTTAAAGAAATTAAAACTCTTTACATTTACATGTCTGTTGAGCACAATCAAAAAATTTAAAGAAGAGAAGAATACATAGTATACATTTCTTCTTTGTTGATATTGTTAACCATTACTCCTTGTGTACTAGATCTTAATTTCGTCTGCGATATTAATCAGGGCATTCAAGTATGTAATCTTTACAGAATGATCTGTGTTTACATATTAAATATTCTTATGAGCCCTGTGTTTCTAATCCCAAACCACGTGCATTATGCGCTAATGTTTTCTTGAGCCCCGGAATACCTACCCCCGCTACTTTGTCAACATTATTTGATTTAAGAATAAATTATAGCAACGAGCGTTGTCGACAAAATCTGATAACCAGAAATGTTCGCTCCCTTGTAATTTAAAATATTTTGCATCGAATACTGAACTACAAATTATATATATATATATATATAATATATAATATATTATATATAATATAATATATATAATATATTAATATAATAATATAATATTATATATTATAATATAATATATTAATATAATATATTATATATAATATATATAATATATATATATTATATATATATATAAATAATTTTTGATAAAATAACCAAAATCTCCACTTCTCTCGCAACAAGCGAAGCGAGGACTCAAAAAATCTTGAGCGGGTAATACTTGATCTCACCAAACTCTAAATGTTTCAGTGGAAGCTGTAATAAGGGAAACGTTTGATTGGAAACAGTATACGTGATTATTCTATGTGAAGAAAAGAATTAGTCATCTTTTTTTATTATTCTTTATTTATTAAGGTCGCATGAACTGCTAGGTCATGAACCACAATTATTACAAAAATGGTACACAAAATTATAAACACTTCTTATTATAATATGATTTTCCTATTTAGCGTTAGTGGAATATTCCAATTACCTATCACTACCACAGTTTTTATTTTTAAAGGTTTAAATAAGATCATACATGTTTATTTCTTGTAAAAAATTCATTACTTTTTAATTTCAGAATTGTCATTCAGTAATATTTTAATATCTTTGGGCAAACCATACTTTCTTCTTAGTTTGTTATATAATAATAATAATAATAATAATAATAATGTCTTTATTAATGGCGAGGCTCAGGCCATAGGGCTTGGTCTTCCGCCTAACCACTCAATCTATATTAATACAGAGTAGTAATATTGTAAGAGGAGGAGAGTCAGCTGCACATTTACATCTGGGAGAGCAAAACTAGGGACCACCCCGGCAAACGCCTTAAGCGATTTGTTATATTTTTGTGTATAGTTTGTTATATTTTTGACACTGTATTAGAATATGTGGTATAGTTAGTGGAATTTTACAATATTCACATAATTTAGGATCTTCTTTTGTTTTCAGATATTCCTGTGTTAATCTAGAGTGCCCAATTCTTAAACGAGTGAGAATGCTTTGTTCTTTTCTATTTTTGAGGTGGGGGACATGACAATCAAGAATTGAATGACTTATTTCAAAGTTTGGAGGTGATTTAATCCATTCTTCATTCCAGAATTTTCTATTTCTTCTGTGGAGCTCTTTTTACTTTCCCGTATACGTACGTCTACACGGAGTGATATACGTAGTATAGGGAAAGTTATGTAATGCTGCGCGAAAAAAATGGCCAATTTTCGGCGGAAAAAAATTAATTGCCGGGCCGTCAAAACGAAAAAGTGGATAAAACTAAATGCTACATTAAGAAAAAATATCCCATAACACGTGGTGTAGCCAGAAACCCTGTTTTCTAGGTCCTTGATACCGAAAACCCAATTGAAAGGAAAACGTCCGTCTGTCTGTCCGCCTGTGAACACTGCTAGCGCCTAAACCATACGTACGATTTCTTCCAAAGTGGATATTCCCTAGTAGATCTGGTTCTAGTCAAAGCATTGAGATTTTGAAAAAGATTCTTCAAAATTTGGGGGTACTTTATATGAAGCCCCCCGTGGATTTTCAACATTTTCTCAAAAACGGCTCCAAATGTTTTCTTTAAATTTCTTGTATGAATAGAGGAAAATACACTTTTTAACATGGCATAGGTCCGATTTTCACGTACAGCTCTGAATTTTCGAAAATTGTGAAAGTTTGAATTTTTTTCGGCGTCTTTCTCCAACTACAAAATTGAAGATAGAGATTTTTTCTTCAAATAAAATTTGTTCTGCATATTGAGTTCTTTCATAAAGGTCATGTAAATATTTTTCAAAATTTTAGTAGTTTTCATCCAATATTGCGTGCAATGTGTGCAATTTTTAAAAATTACAAAAAACAAGATTTTTCCAAAAACGGCTCCAAATTATTTCTTTAAACTTTTGGTAGGGATAGTGGTAAATGTACTCTATCAGATGACATAAAAGCCATGTTGCTCCATATGTTAGGTTAGGTTAGGTTAGATTAGGTAAGGTTTTTCACATGTTTCTCACGTCTATAATATTTACATTAGTGGCGATTTGTTCACATTATTATATTTACGAGTACATGTGCTTTAAATAAAGTCAAGTAAAGTTTCTTGAAAACACAACTGTTTTCTATGAAAAGTAGCTCAAATGTTCGCATTTTCAGAAACGCTCAAACGCCATTTACTCACATATGGCTGCAATTTTTTTTCTTACAAACTTTTGTAACGGATAGTGCTAATTAACTCTTAGTATAGCGCAAAGTTTATTTTGAGTTATTTTTTGTTTTTTTCAAAAATTACATAATTGTAATTTTTGTGAAAGATCTCTCACGTCTTTAATATGCACATTACCAGCAATTTGTAAACATTATTATATTTGTGAGTATAATAACTTCAAATAAAGTATTTTGAAAACTCAAACATTTTCTGTGAAAATGAGCTTCAACGCCATTTTCGCTAAAAGCGAAAATTAGCGCTAAAACGCCATTTTCTCTTAAACGGCACATACTTTTTAAAAGAAAATGCCATTTATGACTAGGTTTTTGTGTTCTTTAATATTCTAAAAATTAATGTTTCCGTTCTACCAATAGAAAACCGAAAAATTAGGAAAATGACAAAAAAATGTACTTTTGGCGGTGATAGATGACAGCTGGCAAGAAAGAGTTTGTGGCAATTCCGAATAGCTAGCGAAGACCCAAGGAAATAGAAAACTAATACGGGAAAGTCTGTTCCATTCTGTAGCACCACTACTTTCATTTTGAGGACATATGGAAATTTTAAATAATTTTCAGAGCCAATACAATAGGTTTTAATGGTTTAATTTAGTGATTAATGGACGTGACCCGATTTCCATATTCACACATTATTAACTGAATATTCAATAGAAAATAAGTAATACTTGATAAAAACATCTCTATTATTCTTGAAAGTATGTGTAGAGTAACTGGCGTTTCCGTACTCTTTTTAGAACATCTGCAATTGGATCTACAGTGTGAGATTGATGATTACAGGTTGAAAAACTATATCTAGATAATAATAGATAATATAATTTAGTCTCTCTATTTTTATTTTTATTTTGTTTTGTCATTCACGACTCCACACTGAGAGAAAGAGAATTTACCATTTTTTAGTTTTACAATTTTATTTATCCACTTCGATTAATTATCTAAAGTCAAGTCTAAAGAATGAGAGATGAGTTTCGTAATAACGTTTATTCAAACAGAAGTGTTATAATGCTTCTTATGTAACTGCTATCGACAACATAAATGTTTAACCTTTCGTGAGTCAATATGAATTGTATTATATTTAAACGAAAAGAATGTTGGAATGTTTGTTAATTTGATAAATCGTACGATATTCGTTTTATAACATCTTTTTACAATTCAAAGTTGGGAAATGATTAAACAAAGCTGTTAGGCCAAGTTTCACAATCAGTGCGGTGTCTTATGATATTTAATTTACATTCACCTTCAAAAAATGTTTCTTCTTCTTCCTTTCTTAAATAATAATTTTATTATGCCTAGTAGCTGCAGGATTATTATGATAGTGCGCTCGTCATATACAAAGACCTACAGCAGGTAATAGATGAACTCTCTAAAGTGTACTGTCTACATGGCATATACGAGAGTACGCGCGTATACAATACGTCGTCAATTCGAGAGTTTATTAATATTTTTTGTCTTAATTTGATTACTGATGAATATTTTAGGGTAGGATAGTTGTTAAGACCCACGTTTGCCAACAAGCCTTGACAATAACATTTAATATGAAATAGCCAGTCATAAACAGGCATATTACCTTACAATTTATGCAGTTATTTGTGGTCTTTTTATTTGGAAATTGAACCACCGCCATCATTCTACGTTTTGTGAATTTTACTTCTACTGGGCCAAGATTCGCCAAATGACACAAATATTTAGGAAGGTTAAATGTTTGATTACACTAATGGAAGTATAAAAACAATAGTTATTTAATTCAGCTTATTCGAGAGATCATGTGTTCTGCACTATTGCTTAAATTTTAAAAGAATACTTTTCAACTGTTAGATCTATTGCTTTTGTGAGATAATTATCAATGTACCTATTAACGTTCCGTGTTTGCAGATCTCATTAGAAAGCAAACTGTCATGTTAAGATTTGAATGTTCCGTGCAATTATTGATTTACAATACTTCATTCTTAATCATCCATGAACATCGTGTTTTAATCCTATATGGAAGGTATTCCAGAGCTTTCCAAATATCAGCCGCAACTGTGGTAATACGATTGAAGAAAGTTCTTACCAATCATGCTGCAAAAAGGAATCAACATATGCATTTAAGTATTATAAATTTAAATTTATGCGATTGCTTATGCAAATATTCGTTTAAAATAAAATAATAATAAAATAAAATAAAATAATAATTCGTTTAAAAGTTGCTTGCAAATTCAGACGTTATTCTTATTACACTGATCAACACATATTTTCTTGCCAAACAGTTTAAAGCCATTGGTGTTTGGTGTTTGGGGCACAGATTCTAAATGTGGCATTACTTTTTGTAGATTGGCCCTAGTTTTTGAGATAATGAAAATCGCATCGAAAAATATTTTATTTTATAGTTTACAGGCTGTTCGTAAATTGCATAAAACCTAAACTAAATGTAACTAGATATGCCTATTTATACAAAATCGAAGTCTTGAAATACGTAATATTAATATTTTCATATTTTATAGTCTGTGTGCGTCACACATATTGCCATGATTTTCTGGAAATTTGTGTAAATGGCTATGGAGAGAGTATACTTTAATGCTCATAGTAGCACCCAAATTCTGAAAGTTTAAAAGCAAGTCCTGCGCCTGGTCTTTATAATTTTCTACTTTATGATTACCCAAAAAGTTCTGAACAACAATGACAAAGCTGTAGCAGTAACCAGTAAAGTGTTATTTTGTCTTCCGGTTTCAATCTGGATGTTAAAAGCCCAGCTGCTAGCTTTGGCAAACTGAGGTCACTTATTAAATCACCAAGCTTATTTTGGGAGAAGTGCTCTTTTGTAACAACACTTCCATCGCATTCACTGCCCCTGCTAACTTCTGCATTACAACCTAGAATCTGTATATCCTCACTATCGGACCCAGGAATTCCAGGTAATGTGCTGAACATTGGTATGGGAACATCAGGTCAATGTAACACAGGTCGCCTTGCTGATTCCAAACCAGTGTACTCTCAGTTCTTTTGCTTGTAACGATTGAAGCCTTTTACTTTTGCGGAACAAAAATTACAACCATGATGATTTCAATGTTCTCGCCATACCATTGGTATACCAAATTTTAAATTCTTCAATTTTTCAGTTTTTCACCAACGGAGACACTCCATACAATTTTTTTACACCATATGTGGAGCCCACGACTTATTTTGATCACCCAGTTTCATACGAAAATATGTTTAATATATTTTTTGTCAAGTTTCTAATACTTCTTTTCTGTTTTTGTTGCGTAAATTCCTCACAAATGTAGTAAATGCATTACAGTCATTCAAACAACGTCTTCCTGAAGAACTGATTGTTTTGTAACGAGAGATGTATTAATAAAATGAAGCTCAATTAAAGTGTCCTGGAAATAATGCGATATTCAATGTTTAAAATGAAAAAAAAGTGTTTGTATAAAGATAGATATTTGCATTAAGTGCTGTGAGTTTTGTGATAGCGTCATTCATTACAACGTTCGTAGCACAAAAACTAGAGCAAATTCAATGAACCTAATGACATACATGGATTCAGCATTTGTAAATTCCTCGCAAAATGCTGGGCAAAGGAAAAAAGTATATTTGGTGAGCACTGTTATCATTGCTTATATGCGTATAGTGGGCTAATTTTGAATGTTAGTGATGAATGTTAGAACTTGTATACCAAAATAAGTTAAACGGCTTTCAGTTGCGATTATTGTTTATTAATAAAGGTACGATTTCACTCATGGCAGCAGAAATCTTGTGATATTCTATAATAAATATGAATAAATAAGTAATACAAGATGTGATGAATACTCTTATCATTCAACGCGAGTCTTGTGATTTAATTACATTTTGTGTATTTCTTTATTTTTTGTCATTGGTAGTTGTTTGTCTTTTCTGCCGACTATGTTGTCGCGTGTAGGTACTTTCTCCTTCTGACGGAGCAATTTTGCGGAGCATCCCGCCCAGGCATCGCTTTCTGGCTGCCTCGCGGATTCCAGCAGCCGCGCCTAGAGCGCCAGTCCGTTAAACTCTTACTAGCAGTTGTAGGCGCGAGTAGCGTCGATTGTTGCCGATTTCAAAGCAAAATACATTTCATACTTGCCAAATAGGGACGTTTGAAAGAGGGGAATGGTATCTGGCCGAAATATTTCATGGGCGCGCTTGCCGCGGAAATACCACGCGTGTTTCGCGGGCGCGCGGGGCGGGGGCGCGCGGGCTGGGCGGGGCTGGAGGAATGCGGGGGTTGGTGCCAACGCATCCTCTGCGGCGGTGACGGGGGCGATGGGCCCCGCGCCGGGGGCGGAGCGGTCGCCAACGCCCACGCCCACGCCCGCGCCCGCCTCCGCGCCAAAGGTTGGGCCTCAATCACTGCAACAAGGCCCGGCTGCATTTTTAAAAGTCAGCGCTGCAATAATACATGAGCTTGTCAACTAATTTGCTGGGGAATAGTTGATTTTATAATGTTGGTGAATTTTGTTGAAACCCTTCGCTCTATACTTAAAAATGTGAATGAATGAAGAGTGCAGTGGATACAATGTAAATCTACTTCAGTTGGATTATATTTATATTACTTCAAATGCATGTTACCTTTCGAATTATTTCTAATCCCCGTATGGTGTTCATTTTTCATATTTCTTATTTTTTGTACATTCTCTCTCTCTATCTCTTTCTCTCTATTTTCTCCTTGTCTCCCTCTCATCCCGTCCCACAGAGACATTCACTTAAATACAATCACAAATACATTCACTGTATCGTGAATGAAGAGAAAGGTAAGCACTCAGATATCAGAAATGAGTGAAGACAGAGGAAGCTGTACATTTTTTTGGTCAGTTTCGGGCTTTCGATCATACTGTCTGTCCCCTGAGTGAAGATTCTGTTATGGTGACAATAACAGATTGCTTTGATGCATTATACAAACATGTAGATTGGATATGCAAGTAAATGATAGTTGATAATGTGCAAGAGAATTCAATGTTGACTCTGAAAGCAAGAGTGGCATGCTCGTAGAAGAGTTATAAAATGTAAGAATTGGCATAAACATTGTAGGACTTTCTATTAGTTTCCTCTATACATTCATATATACAGAGTAATAACTTTCCCTATACGTAGTATAGGGAAAGTTATGGAATAATGTGGAAAATCGATTTCGAGATTTCAACAGAAATACACGTTTTTGGGCCCCTGATACCGAAAAAGTGTTTTTTTAAACGTCCGTTTTTCTATCTGTCCGCCTGCCTTTGAACACCTAAACCACACGTAGAATTTGTTCCAAAATGAATATTTCTCAGCAGATCTGACTCGACTCGAGGCACTGAAGGACACAGTTTTGAAAACTTTTTTTCAAAATTTGGGGGTACTTTACATGAAGCACCTGAGACATTTTCAAAATTTTCTTGAATAAAGCTCCAAATTTTTTCTTTAAATTTCTTGTGAGAATATAATAAAATACACTTATAAAGTTGTCACAGGTCCAATTTTCACGGTTGACTCTGAATTTTCGAAAATTGTAAAAGTTTGAAATTTTTCGGGGTCTCCCTACAATTACAAAATTGAAGATAGAGATTTTTCTTTCAAATGAAATTTGTTCACCAAAGTTAGTTCTTTCATTAAAGTCTTATATATTTTTTGAAACTTGTAATAGTTAATTGCACTATTTAATGTGACGTATAGTTCGTTTAAAGGTATTTTTTGTTTTCTAAGAAAATTACACAAATGTAATTTTTTGAAAGATCTCTTACACCGTTAATATGCACATTTCCAACAATTCGTAAACACTATTGTGTTTGTGAGTAAAAGTGCTTTAAATTACTTCTTATTAAGTTTTTCGAAAACTCAAAACTTTTGTGAGAAAAAGACCTTCAAATTTCGAATTTACAGTAGCTCGTAAACGCCTTTTTCTTAAAAAAAGGCTCCAAAAATTTTCAAAGAAAATTGACATTGAGGAACGAGTTTTTACTGTTATTTAATATTCTTAAAATAATATTTCCGTTCTACTATTAGGAAAGGGAAAAACTAAGAAAAGGTTTAAAAAAAATGTATTTTGGCGGCGATAGATGGCAGCTGGCGAGAGTATGCTGGAAAGTCCAAATAGCTAGCCGAAACCAAAGGAAATAGAAAACTAATATGGGAAAGTCTGTGCCATTTTGTAGCACCTCTAGCTAGATTTGCCTTGCTGTGTCTTATTTACTACTGTCATATTTTGACCCTTGATTGGGAGTCCGCAGATTCAGCTATTTTGTTTTATATCGCTCACAAATGCTTGACGTACGTACAAAATTTTGAAACAATACAGTGACTATTCACTGTAAGCATAGAATTCAACCTGGTTTTGAAAATGTAATTGAAATTTTTTATATTTCCCGGGATTTGGATATGTATGCTGTACTGAACAACAGCAGAAAATCCTGCTACCCACCTTAATTTAAAAACGTAAAGCATATAATTATAAGCAATGGAATGCTTTTGTAAAGAGAGGAATGTTTGAGATAATTGCTGTATAATGCGTTTATTTATTTATTTCACTCTCTTATTTTTGCACTAAAAACACTTCATACTCGAACTTAAAATCTCGCTGTCTACGCTCCATTATCTATAACCTCATCCTCAAACACTCTTTCTCGCGCTAGACCAAGAGCTTCTTTAAGAACACAAAACCAAACGAAAGTAATGAAGAGATGACGGCTGATAACCGTACATTTAATTTTATGATTTTATTAAGGTATTGTATTTAAAGATTTTATTAAAGTACCACAAAATCAGTTAAAACAAGCAAACCATAACACACTCAAGGCCCACTGCCTTTCATTTAAAGTAAAAATCTGGAAAATTGGTTGAGTAGTAAGCTCAATTTGTTTTCTAAAGGAAAACCCTTACTGTTATAAATATCTAGATAATAGTCAGATCACACGTAATGCGGATGCAGGTGCTTTCGAAATTGAGAGGGCTCATCAAACTTTGTTTCAAACCTCAGTGCTGCCCTCTGTCAGAAAATGCGAGAAACGTTTCTGTCAGCTGTAATTGCAAGCTCTTTACGTTGCGAAGAACATTTGCATTTTACTTTTGTCTTTTACGAAAGGCGGTGAATTGACTTAACGCGAAGGAGACTTACTAGTAATATATAGAAATATATTGATATATTTTATATTTACAAACTCGACTGTGTAAATATGCTTGGAGAAAAAAAACTATACCAAAACATGAATATTATATTATTCCAAGACAAGATAATATTTTCGACATGCAGTGTAATATTGTTATAGTACATAACGCAGAAATATAATTTTCATAGTGACACTTTACCAATTTTATTTGCATGAAGTTTACGTTTTTATTTTCTTGAGCTAGAGTAGACTCTGAAGGTATAAAACAATCTTCAGAGTCATCTCTAACTCAAGAAAATTAAAATGCAAACATTATTATTAAAATAAAACATTAGTAAAGGGGTACTATGGGAGTCATATTTCTGTGTTATTTATAATAATATTTCTACATTTATATACGTGATAAATGTTGTAAGCATTTTGCCTGGCAAAGACCATCATTTCAATCATGGTGTGGACTCAGTTATCCGTTACTCATAGAGCAACTGGGGACTTGATCCCATGCCTTGCTTCTAAAGACTTTGGTCGCTTGTGGAGCTGTGGTAGCCCTCATATACGCTTGTGACTCCTTATAATGCTGTCTTCCACGTAAATAGATGAATTAATTAAATCTGGACTTCAAACGTTCAGCAGCGGACTTCCTTTTCTATTCTAGGGTGCTAATGCGTCTCAGGTCTGTGAACTCAGAAAGTCCCTTATGAGAGTTTATACTCGACAGATATTTTACCGAGATAGTACACACTGCGCTCCGGTGAGAAAAGGCATCCCAAAAGCGGAAAGCAATGTAAGGTGGTTGAACGTATTGTAAACAGGGAAAAACACTTAAAAAGAACATTTTTAGTACATGAAATTCCACGACAATTATTTTTTAAAGACGTTATTATTCCTGATTTATTGTTCTAACAACAATTTCTTATATTTGAACAATCATTTTAAACAATAAAAATAAATTTTAAGAGCCCTTGTAAATTTCATCTTAAACTCGGTAGCAAAATGTTTAGCTTTCTGCTAGAAAATATCTTGTAAAACGAAACTGTAGCATTTATATTTCAGGTATGCAATTGTGTTTAAAAACTTATGTAAAATTATCTAGTAGCCGGCTAACATGCATATTCTTGGGCAAATTACACAATTAACGATTGTTAATCATACTATATTTATTCTATTAATTAGAAGTTTTTTAACAAGTTAAAGCTTGACTCTCCAGCTAAATTTAGAAACCTGCATTAATTATTTCTTTCAAGAAAAGGAGAATGTTTTTTAAACGTCTAAAATAATGTTTTAATTTATTCTTGAAACTGAGTGTGTGTAAAGGATTGCATTGAAAATCATTTAATTGACTGAACAAATATATTACGTAGGTTACTTAGTTTCCATTTGTGACACGAATTTGTGCAAACAGTTTTGACAATTTTGTCGAATTTGGACAAAAGCTAATTTGATTGCTAAATTTTGTCTTTCTGTACAGCAGAAGTATTTTATTCTGGAATAATATTCAGTGGTTAAGATTAGTGAAATGCATATTTTTTCCATCTTCTTAAAGTTAGGGTACTGAGTTCTGAAAAAGTTCTTGAGTGAGATATGTGCCAATGAAGTGACGTTTTATAGAAAGTGCTTTATGATACTTTTTCTTACTTTCAAAAATAGTTTGTATCTTCGTGTTTTTCTAAAAGTTGTATTTAAAACTCCTTTAGGACTTTTTTATCGTTTTATTCTTTACGTATTAGCTTTTTTCACCTTACTCGTAGTTACCCATTCAAAAAGTCAATCACATTGGCTGGAAAAAAGAATTGTATTAGGAAGGAACGTGCAATTAAAACGATAGTTTTGTTTCTACTAAGTATTAATCATCAACGAATAGTTGTTTTTGGTCAATTGACAATTGGCATGGGATTGTATATTGGAATTTCTAAAATAATAATCATGGCGTCCTCTAGAATGTAAAATCATTTGAAAATATGTATTAAATTATCTTTTACTTGCGTGTAAACTACGTGGTATAAGATAAAGTTATGTAATTCTGTGGGTCATCGGTTTCGAGGTATGAAAATATACAGAAATGCACCTCGATATCGAAAAACTGTTTTTATTAAAACGTTTGTCTCTCTGTGTGTATGCATGTCGTCCATCCGTCCATCCGTCTATCCGTCTGTGAACACTGCTAGCACCTAAACCATTCTCAGGATTTTTGCCAAAATGAACAGTTCCCGATCGGTCTAGCCAGGTTCAAAGCCCTGCGATTTTAAAAGGAGTTCTTTGAAATTTGAGGGGAGGGGTATTCACATGTGACCTCAAGGACATTTTCAAAAATTTATAAAAAATTACTTCAATTTTTTAATTTCTCGCTGGAAATACACATATAAAGATGACGTAGGTCTGGTTTTCACTCTTAATTCTCGATTTTCGAAAGTTGTCAATTTTTATAATTTTTATTTTTTACCAAAATGAACAGTGAACATTGCTTTAAATATTGTTAGACAATATTTTGTATAGTTTATGTTGAGAAAATGGTTACTGAGTGGGATGTTGGTACATTTTATTGCTAAAGTATCTTTGTATTGTTGCTCTGGAAGCAAATGGTGCCAAAGTCGTTTATAAATATATACAAATAAATTGTAAGTAAATACAATACAGTGCTGCAAAGACTATTAAAGGTCTCGTATGTATAAAAAGCTACATTTTTGCTTGATTATTAGTATTATCAAATTATAAAATTACGTAACCGTAATGTGTTTACAAATAGGACTATAGTATGAGTTGATAAAAACAGTGTGGAAGAAGGTTTTAAAGTATATCTGTTACAAGAAGAGAGTATCAAAAGGCTATATCAACAGAGACTTGATAATTACTTAGCAAATATTCCAACAAGCGATACAATAGAGAAAGAATGGGAAAATATTAAAACCTGTGTAGAAAAAGCAGCTTTTGAAAGCATAGGAAAGAAAAAGAAAATTAGGAAAAAGAAAGGACTCAGAGTATGGAATGAACAACTTAAGGAAGCAGTGGTAGAGAAAAAGAAATCATACTTGAAATATCTTCAAACATGGAATGAAGAAAGTAAGAAAGAATATAACTGCTGTAGAAATGAAGCCAAAAGACTATCTCGTATAGCACATCAGGAGGCGTGGGATCACTTCATAAGTAAAATAGAAAATGATATTCATGGGAAGCAAGTACTTGCCTACAAAGTAATGAGACAACTCAATCAAAAAGGAAAAGATACCGTTCAATTAGAAGTTATAGATGAAGAGGAATGGCTGCAACACTATAATAATCTGTTGTACAACCCACTGGAAGAGAAGGAAGAACAAGAACAAAAAGAACAAAAGAAAGACAATATCGATCCACTAACAATAGAAGAATTATTACTAAGTATTAAAAGAAATGAAATGTAGAAAAGCTACTGGTATAGATAATATAAATGTGGAATTACTAAAATACGGAAGCATCTTTCTCCATTTAAGACTGTTACACCTAGTACAATCAATGCTGGCTAAGAAGTACAATACCAGAAGAATGGCAAACAGCCCTAGTAGTATCTGTGTTTAAAAAAGGGGATCGAAGCAACTGCGAAAATTATAGAGGTATGAGCCTCTTAAACACAACATATAAAATCTACAGTAAAATGATCCAAAAGAGGATTAAGACTATAGCTGAAGTTGTATTAATTAGAAGAACAGAATGGCTTCAGAAAGGGAAGATCCTGCACAGATAATGTTTTCGTAGTGAATCAAATAATAGAAAAAAGAAGAGAGTTTAATTTAGACACGCACATTGCTTTCATTGATTTTGAAAAAGCCTTTGACCGAGTTAATAGAAGAAGACTATGGGCTATAATGGATAGAAGAGGCTTCTCAAAGCATTTAATAGATGTAGCTAAAAGTTTGTATAAAAATACAAATATTCGAATAAAAATAAATCAACATCAATCACAAGCATTAAAAACCAACCAAGGATTAAAACAAGGTTGCAGCCTTTCCCCGATACTATTTAACATATATATAGACGAAATTCTTAGAGAATGGAAACCGAAAGTAAAACAAGGGATCAGATTGAACTGGGGAAAATTATATTAATACTCTCCTATTTGCTGATGACCAAGTCATTATGTACGAAAACGAAGATGATCTCCAAATGGCACTCCATCAATTAAATCTAATGTGTAAAAATTATAACATGAATATACCTAAACAAAATACAAAGGTCAGTGGCTTTTCAAGGAGTTTATCCAATTAGAACAAAGATATGTCTAGAAAACCAAACAATAGAACAAGTGACACATTTCAATTACCTGGGATGTGATATAAGTTATGACCGAAGCCAAGATATAAAAAATAAATTGCACAAGTTCCAATACATATGCGGCACACTACATAGAACATTAAGAAATAAGACAAGAAAAGACACTTTGTTGAAGTTCTATAAAACAATGTCAACCCCAGTAGTCCTGTATGGGAGTGAAAATTGGATTCTCTCTCAAAAAGAAAAATTAAATATACAAGCTACGGAGATGAAATTTTTAAGGAGAGTAAAAGGTTGTACTTTGCTAGATAAACAAAGAAATTAAGATATAAGAAAAGAATTAAATATATTCTGCTTAAATGATTCCATACAACAATGTAAACAAGACTGGAAAAAACATTTAGAAAGAATGGAACATAATAGACTACCTAAACAAATGTTGCAGTACAACCCAACAGGAAGAAGGAGTGTAGGAAGACCACGTAGAAGATGGTTTGAAGTGTGAAGACGGAACAGGCAGCCGCCTAATCCTTGAAGTGAAGAAGAAGAAGAAGAAGTATGAGTTGATCTAATAAAACAGGTTTTGTGACAGGTGAGCCCAGGAAGGTGTACACGAAGACTGTTGGTTAATAATCTGCGTAAAGACGTGTATGTTTTAATTTGTGTTAGTGGCGTGGGGGACATCTCAAATCTCTCGTGTATTACACCCTTATCTTAACCCTTCCGTAATCTTTTGGCTTCAAAGAGAAGTGTGTGTTAAATTTATATATATGAGAACTGGTCCCATAAACTGAAAACGATGGTAAAAACATGGAAATGCAGCTAAGGGATACTATAGACAAATATGTAAAGGAACAGATCAAAGATATATACCTATGCGATGTAACAGGTAAACGAAGGCGGTCTTCGCTGGGAATGTCCCCAAAGAAGTGGAATAAATCATGAGAGGTTCTGGTAGGTCTTTTAGGAGACGATAGATAACAACCGTAGAAAAGGTTCGGGAAAACGAAGAAGATAGTCCATATTCAAGAGAATAGGAAAACAGATAGTATGAGAAAGATTGCACCATTGTTTTGAACATAAAACAAAGTCATGTGCCGTGTACTAGCGATTTACAACCGCTGATTCGCGGATAACCGTAGGCGCGTGACGTATCTTTAAGAGGTATATAAATTCTTTGAGTTCGTTAAAGCAGTTTAAAGTAAAAATATAGTTGAAGTTGTTTTATCATATGTGAAATAAAACAATAACATTGTTTGCGTTGAAAATGTTTTTAATACTATCCATGATCTCCACTCAGCGTTGCTAAATGTTATCATAATTGAACATACATATGCAATATTGGCCTACTTTGTATTGTAATGTGCAAATACAATATAAGTGCATTGTATGCTTCAGTTCTTGTGCATTGTATTAAATACGAATTCCTGAATTATTACCTTCAGTAATTCCCTGATAAGGAAATATACACAGTAAGAAGGGGAAAAGGAAAGAAAAAGATGACATCCTATAAATTTGGAAAGAACTCTAAATAAAAAACTTATAATCAGGGAAGTGTAAATTTCATCCTGAAAGATTAGAATTAATATGTAATTAAAATCAATAATACATTTTATTTTAAATTAATTTTATGTTAGGAAAATGTTCAACAAAATTGGAGCAATGAAAAATCACAATAATATTGAATACTTTCTTCTAACTGTTGCGTTAGTTGCTGAGAAATTTTAATTTGCGAATTAAGTGGTCCGCAATATATGAAATGTTGACATCGTTGCTATGCACTATTCACATGAATTTTGAAATTCCTGTTGGCGGATTGTGCAGCTGCTCTGTGTTTAACGTGGTTTTCATGTGGACGGAAAGAAGCCATCCTAAGCACAAAATCTATCAAAGAACAATCAAAATGTATTCGATTATTACTTTCTCGCTACGGAGTAGAGAGAAAGTTGTATAGTGCTGCGCGAAAAAAACGGCAAATTTTCGGCAGAAAAACTCTCATCACAGGGTACTGGTACCGTACCGAAAAAGTGGATAAATCCAGTTGCTAAATTTAGAAAAAAATCCTCTATTACATGACGCAGCTAGAATCTATGTTTTGTGGGTCCTTGAAAACGAAAAATCAAATGACGGCAAAAGTCTGTCTCTCCGTCCGTCCGTCTCCCCGTCCGTCCGTCTCCCCGTCCGTCCGTCTCCCCGTCCGTCCGTCTCCCCGTCCGTCCGTCTCCCCGTCCGTCCGTCTCCCCGTCCGTCCGTCTCCCCGTCCGTCCGTCTCCCCGTCCGTCCGTCTCCCCGTCCGTCCGTCTCCCCGTCCGTCCGTCTCCCCGTCCGTCCGTCTCCCCGTCCGTCCGTCTCCCCGTCCGTCCGTCTCCCCGTCCGTCCGTCTCCCCGTCCGTCCGTCTCCCCGTTCGTCCGTCTCCCCGTCCGTCCGTTCGTTCGTTCGTTCGTTCGTTCGTCGGTGAAGCGACTAAACCGTTCAGCGGATTTTTCTCCAAAATTGATTTTCCCCAGTTGATCTGGCTGATGTCATGTCCCCTTAAATTAGAAACAAATTTCAATTTTGGGGGAATTGAACTTTACATGAATTCCCTGGCACATTTTCCAAATTTTCAAAAAAATGACTTCATCGTTTATGATTAAATTTTGTTGTGGAGAGCGTGGAAGCACTTAAAAAAATGATGCAGGGCTCAGGTTCGTTACGACCCCTGATGTTTCGAAAATTGCAGAAGTTCAAAATTGTTTCGACGTCTTCCTACAGCTAAAATATTAAAGAAAGATATTTTTACCTCAATGAAATCTGTTCCTTAGGAATGGTTTTTGAAATAAGATCATGTGAAATTTTTCAAAAACGTGATTACTTTTTGCGTAATTTAACGTGAAAGTACGGGCGATTAATTACGTGCTGCTTTAGCACTACTAGTTTCTTCAAAAGGCCAAAATCAATAATGTTAACATTATCATTTCAGTTAATACAGAATTACTTGTGACAACACATACATAGCTAGTAAAAACATGTTTCATTTTTCTTTCTAAAAAGTAAGATTATCAGATATTATTTTTAAATTATACGACTCCACTATTTTGGTTTTTAAATACGTCTGCTAAAATATTTTATGTTATTTGACTGACATTTTCTTTCACAGTACCTTGAACGGAACTGAAACGTTCGTAATCGGTGATATTTGGAAAGTTACCTATTTTCCAGAATATTGCAGCTTTTCGGGAAAATTAACTAAGTTAAACGATTATTTTACTCAATACCATAAGCGACTTTAGCTGCGAATTGTGATTACAAATGGAGATCCATTAATTGTTCACTGCAAACATTTTTGTATTGATAGCAACACTTCGACTCTAAATCTATTGTTATTATTATTGTTATTATTATTATTATTATTAATATTATTATATGTGTTTGTGAAGATATAAAGTATTACAAAAGTGTAAAGTAATTCATCTGAGTGCAAGTATTTAGTAACTGTATTTACTATGAAAGTTGTTTTTTCCGTTTATGAAAGATTACTTTTTGTGAAGCAGATAGACATAATTAAAAGAAAATTATAAGTATGTATTTTCTTAAGAACGTATCTCCAAATTAAATTATATTTTTGTATATAAATCTTTTGAAAAATAAAACAAGGTATACTTTACTACAAATCCAGGCTCAGTGAGCGTTGCAATTTTGCTAAATATTTCTGTTTAAATGAGAATTATTTGGTAATTTTTCAGGCATCTATTCTGAATGAACCATTTGAAAATAATAATTTATTTGTTCTAAGTATTTTTGCATGTATACATAAGTTTTATATTTGAAGTAGTACCAAAAATGTCTTAACTGTGTGGGTGAAAAATATGAGTAGTGAAAAATATATTTCTACACAAGTTTATTTGTAGTTAAAGGAAAGTGCGTAAAGGAATTCTGTAGATACTTGAGAAGAAACTCTAACGCATGCATTCATTCCGTCACATGGTTGGTAATTGGATGTTAAAAGGGTATAATAGACATTGTTTCCAATAGTATGTGAAATTGGTATGGATTATTATTACTTCTTCCTAGAATCACCAACAAATTCAAACTGATCGCACGATAGCAGCAAACAAACCGGATATAGTCATCCGGGATTTGGAGAACAAATCGTGTTTACTTGTGGATGTTGCTGTACCTTGCGATCAAAACGTCGTTACCAAGGAGGCAGAGAAACGTCTTAAATACAAGAGTTTGGAAATCGAGATCAGCCGAATGTGGGGCGTAAAAGCACAGGTCGTCCCGATAGTCATCGGAGCTCTGGGATTTGTTCCGCAAAATTTGTGTAAGAACTTGTCTAAACTCCCAGGTAATCCAAAAGACTGGGAAGTGTAAGAAATCGCTTTATTTGGAACAGCCCACATTTTGCGCAAAGTATTGTAGAGGCACCGACATTCCCTAGATCTACCCCTTAGGTAGCTGGTTGCAACCTGGAGTAGATTTTATATTCAGCCGACACATAACATCTTTAGTCGGGATTTAGAGGAATAATAATAATAGTAGTTATTATTATTATCATTATTATTATTATTATTGTTAGACCGCGAAACTTCATGCAATTGCAAATTTTTACTGACTGCATATCGAAAGGAAATGTATATAACTTTACCTATCACCAAAAATAAAACAAATCTACCCTATTTTTATTTTGCATGTGTGCAATTTTTTAGTTTAAATGCGTATTTTAATGTATGCGGTATATTTTAGTGCATTATTCCAGATTTTTGTGGGGAAGTGGATCGAAGTCAGATCTTTTCGGGTTTTTCTCTTTTAACTTAGAAGTGGCTTTCTTCTGTCAACGCGGGAATGGAAATTGAACCTCCTTAGTACCCTTCGCACGGTTCCGGGATTTACTTTCTTGCCAATTACAATTCATAACAGTGGAGTAACTTTTGGTTCATTCATACGAGAGTCCTTCTTTATTATTTTCACAGCAAGATACTCTTCTCGATCAGAAAGTCTTCGGACATTCACCTCCGGATTGCAGTTCATTCGCCTATTCATTGATGTACCATAAGGTTTTGTCACTCACTGTGCTTTTTTCATTAATGGAATTTTGCAAACGTTTGGGCATCATTATCCTTTGCATTATGGTAAATAACCAGCTGACGCTGCTCAAAGTGGGTGTTCATTCCTCAACGATTCTTTTCGCTTAAATGTTTAGGTTCCCACGTATCTGGTTCATCAACTGAAAGGTGACCTTGATTTGTTTTATTTTTGGTGATAGGTAAAGTTATATACATTTCCTTTCGATATGCACAGTCAGTAAAAATGTGCAATTGCATGGCATTCCGCGGTCTAATAATAATAATAATAATAATAGTAATAATAATAATAATAATAATAATAATAATAATATCTCATCATCATCATCATCAGAAAACACAACACACTCACCAATAAAAAACACTAAATTAATAATTTATATACAGGATGAGTCACGTAACTTTAGCACCTCCTGTAACTTTTGAACGGTTGAAGATATTGCAGTGCAGTTTTCACGGAAGTGCATGAGGGAAAGGGGCTAATTGATACGTATATTAATTTCTATTTTATCACTTGTATTTTACGAGATTTTTGAGGTAACTTTGTATTTTTAAATGGAAATATACATATTTTTTCAGTCCACCATGATGAGCGTAAAAAGACGAATCCAATGATATACATATTGTCATATGTTAGATAAGCATTTTTTTTAGTAATTTTGATTTTTGCGACTGGGGTTTAACGGACATTTTGAATAGTCCACCACACAAGGTCACGCAGCGCTCCACCAGCACACGCGCGCCCAGGGAGGGGAAGAGAAGGGGAGGGATCTTATTTGAAGATACGAAACATAGTATTCCAAATATTCACAAAACCATTGCAGTTCTTTCCTGAACTGTGCTTTCCATCCTTCCGCATTTTCAGATTTTTGTCTTTCTTTGATAGAAGGAATTGAAGGATGGAAAATAAGGATTTGTCATAAGTATGTATTGTAATAAAATTGTTTATTACTTCAACTCCATTTAATGGGGTTTCATAAGATACGTATTAATGGGATCTTGAAACAAAGCACAGTAAGAATAAATAATTAAGACTGTACAAAAATATTGCAAAATTTGAGCAAACAATTTCAATGTTAATAAGATTTTAATAATAACTTAGGAATAGAAACAATCTTATTTCAATACATACTACTTACGTATGACCAATCCGTATTTTCAATCCCTAAGAAACACAAAATATCTGAAAATGGGTCAGGATGGAAAGCAGAGTTCAGGAAAAAATGCAACAGTTTTGTCAATATTTCTCGTATCCTCAAGTACTAAATTCCCTTCCCTTCCCCGACCTCGCTTTTACTGGCGGGAGCGCTGTGTGACCTTGTGGGCCTGACAGTTACAATGAAAATATCCGTTAAACACTAGTCGCAAAAAATCACAATTACTCAAAAAAATGCTAATCTAACATATGACAATATGTATATCATTGGATTCGTCTTTTTACGCTCATCATGGTTGACTGAAAAATATGTATAGTTCCATTTGAAATAACAAAGTTACCTCAAAAATCTCGTAAAATACAAGTGATAAAATAGAAATTAATATACGTATCAATTAGCCCCTTTCCCTCATGCACTTCCGTGAAAACTGCATTGCAATATCTTCAACCGTTCAAAAGTTACAGGAGGTGCTAAAGTTACGTGACTCACCCTGTATATTAGGGCTTATAATTTGAAATAAAATGCATTTTAAATGAGTAAAATCTAGAGTAAGTAAATATTGTGCATTTTAAATAAAGATTACCATATGAACCCATTGCAGTCCCATTTTTAAACTTTCACCATCTGTTTGGATATATACAAGGATTATTTTAGAATTTTTTCAATTTTTTTGAAGATGAGCATTTTGAAAAAACTCAAAATCAAAATTTTAAATTCAAATTTGAAAAACTTTTTGAACGCAACCCCTATTGAGTTGTATATTGTATAAAAGGTCATAAAGAAAGGTGCAAAATGACACCTGTTTCAGCTCTCTATCTTAATTTGGTGAGGTTCTACATCAATTTAATAATTTTCGGGAACCGAATTTTGCAAAATTTTACATGGCTGTATTTCAGAAACGGGTGGAAATATTTTACTCAAAATTTGTAGTTTTCTTATTCTCCATTCATACTACCTATGTGTCAAATTTCATCTGAATCTAAAATGGTGAGGTAAAATTTTAATTAAAACTGTGTTGATTTAATATGGAATGACCCGTACGATTGTTACATTCCCCTGATTGGTAGGCAACTTGTCATGCACTACTGTTTCGGTTGTTAGATGAAATAGCTTTGCCTGCGTCAGAACGTGACCTGTGAAGCACCGGTGCATAATGAGTTGCCTACCAATCAGGGGCAAATATACGTAACTTCATTATAGGGAATTTTCTCCACGTTCATGCCCACAATGTGATCGTCTTCGTCACCCTCGTATGCTGTAGACAAGCAGTTACCAAACGTAAGAAGTTTTTGAGCAACCGTACCGTTCTAAAACCTACCAAAAGAAAATAGGTCAGAATAGGGAACTTGTTTCCAGTCTTTTATTTCTTTATGTACACATGAATTTCTAATAAATATGAAATTAATTTTAATACAACTGTACTGAATAAGAAAAAGAAATTGAAATAGAATAGTACGTACGAAAAATTGAAATAAGTTGGAAATATAAGAACAGATTTTTCATCAGATGAATTAATTTTAATGAGTTGGGTCGCCATCAGGCTGTTAAATGTTAGATATAAATACGAGATACTTCCTATTCAAATGTAGATTTCCAAATGATCATCTGTCAATCTGCTTCTGTAGTTTCTTAAAATAAATTACACACTGAAAAAGAAACGTAATCGCATGCTCACACAAGTAACTATGAGACGGACAGTGACGCTGGACTGATGTGCGGGAATATGCAAGCAGCCGTTTTCGTGAGTTATTTTTGAGTTCGGGAAAGCAACTCCAGGTTAACCAACTTGGGTGTGACACTGGGATCTATCAAAAATTTCCCCGCGAAATTTCCCACTAGAAGCTCGCGATCGACTGTTTGGCGATCTCTGCTCTAGAAGTTTTTGTCAATTATCCTAAGGCATTTTATATATCGGATATGCAAATGTAGAAAGCGAGGAAATGATTCAACGTGTTCATTAAATTCTTCTGTGGTTGCTCTGGAAGATAATTTAAAATAACTTACCATCATCATACTTAATGTAATATTATGGTAAAGCCCGTGCTGATCATTCCATTTGCTGGAGAGATGTTGGCGACCACAAGGGTGGAGGCGTTTCCCTGTCTGTTGATTCCTTCAGCATCTCTTCACGGTCTCAGACGTTCGGTGCAATAGGAGCCGTGGTAGGCAGTAGGAGGTGGTTGAACTGCAAACAATATTCTTGTGCAGAAGTTGCAACGACCTATTATTCGAAACTAATTTTTTTGATTGAGTATGTAATTTTACGGTTTTTCTTTGTAGGCGGACATAGTATTCTTTATTTTAGTCGTTCGTTCTAATTTATTTATTACTTGGTATCTATGTATTTGTTAAAGTGTATTTCTTTCGTGCATAGGAAAAAATTCCGATGCATTAAATTCGTTTGAATTGCAGTTTAAATGCTCAGAAATGTTTAAAATCCATTTTACAATTTCCCCGTAATTTCATTACTCTACATTCACAATAAAACAGACTATTTTTATATTTCTCTTCTTAGAAGTATCTTTGAAACTCCTTCTGAGAATATAATTGCAATCTCGAAACCATGAAATACATTTATTCCGAAAAAGGAAAATGAAATATTTAAACTAATAGATTTAATTAGGCAGAGATCAATAACATATTTTATTTCTTCTGGGTACCTTTTTTAAGGTAAGGCTTTTCATCTACTAGAGCATGCAGCGAGAGCTGTAATTACCTTTGGTTTTTTAACTTTGATGGTAACGGTATAGGAATACGGACACACACAAACTTCTATGCTCCGGATGGGATTCGAACCTGTGGCCCTTCAGTCACGAGACACCTACGACCTTTAAACGTTTGAGACCTCTGCTATCCAAGTTGGCTTCTAAGAAGCCCCTGTGGCTTTATCAAAATTGTTTGAAAAATGTCTGCAAATAGTTTCTTTACATTTTTTGTTCGAATAGAAGAAAATATATCTATAAATATTCCATAGTTCGGATTTTCATTAAAACCTCTAAAAATGTGAAATCTCTAAATTTTCAAATGTATGTTCGAACTTTCCCTACACGTCTAATATTAAAGTACTGTTCACTAGTTCCCTACACGTCTAATATTAACATTAAAATTACAAAACACAATAAACAATAAAAACAATATATATAAAAAGATCAATATAAAAAACAAACAAATTATCTTCATTATGTAGAACATGCAAATGCATTTACATACATATACAACAAATGACACTACTTATATACTAACATTTAAGTAAATAAACTTACTATATTACACCAACATTCATACATACAAACATACACGCTTACATACATATCATACAAAGACAGAGGAACACTCACATACACACCATCCTGTACGTATTCACTCACAATCATATCAGACAAATATAGATAAACATTTTTACCTACAACATAATAATATACAATATTTATAATAATGTTTTACATTTCTAACACGTAAAACACTCGTTAACATAAATCAATAAATACCAACTTTTGTCAGAATAGCCTATAAAAGACGCTTTAGGTTAGCGAAAACAAAAAACAGAACGAAATGAAATCACTTCACTGCACCTCATAACACTTTACCTAAATACTAATAGCTCAATACTTTTAGTAGACTACCCATAACCGCACCTTTCACTTCACTTCACTTCACTTCACTACACGTTTTCACCCTATTGATTAATTTCCTATATTTTTTTCTAAACCCACGCGCTGAGCAAGAAAAGTGCTCAAAAACTGCCTCAGGTAAATCGTTCCAATCTACGATAGCTCTGTTTACAAAGGAGAATTTGCCTACGTCCGTTCTTTGCATTCTAGTTTTAATTTTATATTTATGATCAAATCTATTAAAATAATCTGATTTAGCTAGCCTTCCCCGTATTTCCTGCTATGTAGAGCCACCAGTGTAAGATTTGTACATTACGCAAAGTCGAGCCCTTTTCCTCCGATGTTATAATGATTCCCAATGTGCAGGTATGTTTCTCCGAAAAGTGTATTTTTCCGCTCTGTTTTGTATCCTCGCTAAGCTCTGAGTCCTATTCTGTACGGATCCCAACAACTAGCTCCGTATTCCATTACTGGCCTAACAAGCGAGGTATACGCGATTTCTTTTGCTTTCGTATTGCATTTTTTAAGATTTCTCATGACGAAATGCAAAGACCTCCAAGATTTACTCACTACGTAGTTAGTTTGTTTCACCCATCCCAACTTGCTATCCAGGAGGATGCCAAGGTATTTACAGTTTGAGACTCGCGGAACTACGGCATTACCTAGTTGGATCGTTATTTAGCGTGCTCGCTTTTCACGGCGCAACCCATTCGCCGGCCAAGGCAAATTATAACTGTGCGCTTTCCTTACAAATGCCCCAGTATCTACTGCTGTGTGACGATGAGAAAGCCCACCCTAAAGTTAAGAAGACTAATATATACGGTAAAGGGATGTCTTCCTTCTAACCACACAAACCCCCTGGGAGGCTGGGTCAGCGCTGGTTAGCGGGCTGTCGAGCCAAAGGGCAGGACAGTCATTACAGATGTTTTAATTTTTCTTCCTTTATCTATTCTTTATATTTCGATATTCTTTTGCAAAGAGATGTCAAAGTATGAATTCGTACGAGCAGAACAATATTGTAAGCATTATCATTGTGTGCGTTGTTTATAATTTATAAGAATAAGATATGTTCCTGGAAGAATTGTATCAGAAATCTTGAAATCTGAAGTTTAAATTTGGTAGTTTATGTGACGAAAGTTCATACTCTTTATTGATTTGTATTATATTTATATACTAATTAAGTGAATACGTACCTAATGACTAAACGAAACTCTTACGTTTTATATGTATTTTTTAACTTCTTGTAATGGAAATTAGTATACCAGTTTAGTCTTTGAAGGAGACGCCACTCACAATGGTTAACGTATGTCTGGATTGTATACCCTCCAGGCGCTCTCTCAACTTAACGCCAGAAGGTTTCGAGAAAAAATGAAGCGTTAAATAAAAGGGTTAATAGAGTAACAGCGATACAAACGATAAACTGTACTCTGAATAGCTTCGATGGCTTCGGAGATGTGTTTGAAGAGTTCATATGTTCAATTTTGGAAAAAAATTATTATAACAATGTTTGTTTGAGAACAATTTACTGTTCAGCTACCTCTGTTTTGAATCAAATATGATATTGAATGAATGTAATGCACACACGATTATATGCTTATGAGAATGAAATTTTTGTAATACATCGGCATCAAAGACAGCTACGTACCAAACTTCCTTAAGAATTGGAGGATTAGGGATAAATGTGCGGCTACAAGGCGAAAAGTACAAAACGCAGCAATGTTCCAAAATTTATGAATGAAAAGAAAAATGAAAGAGAAATAGTGTGACTCAGTGCAGTAACGAAAAACTTTACGAGCATTGCATTGCGTGCGAATGTAAAAATGATAATATCATTGCAATGTATAATGCCTTAATGCACCGTATTTTATCACGAAATAAAATTCTGGAACGTTTCCTGCAACACGTTGTTAAGTGTTATATTTTAAGAGTTAAGATGAAGAGTTTTAGAGATTGTATTCCGATGAGTATGCTGCGTAGAAACAAGAATGCTAACTCGTTAGAAGAACTCGTGTCAGGGATGATGCTGACATTGGTATCGATATTATTGTTAACGTCGGTAAGATAACGTTATGGCATTGTGGACTTGTAAGACGAATATCACACAGGAGTTGGCCGAACCAGACATACTTGGCCTCGAATATTTGGGCCCTGGTCAATTAACGAAGAAGGGGAGTACCTAAAAAGACATAGCTACAAGAAATTAGAGAAGCGTTGGAAAACAGCTCTTGGATATCGTGACTGAAACACTAGTTGAACATGGAATTTGAACTACGGTTTACAGAAATAGTTTGTCCTTTAGTCATAGTGAATCATAGTGAATATCTCATATATATATATATATATATATATATATATATATATATATATATATATATATATAATCATATAGTGAATATACATAATAGTGAATATTAAATTTAACTCCAAATGCTCTAATTTCAAGACATTAAATTTAAGTTTCATGAACACTTAAATCGTGTAAGTTTGTGTAATTCTCAAACAGTCAATGTCTTATACCAGGAAAAATTTTCCTACACTCAATTTTAATATTTTCGTACATATTTATAGAAGAAAGTAGGCCCGTGGCTTAAGAGAATGGAACAGGTGATAGTACCTTGATATCCTGACGGGTTCGAGGTTTTGTAAGGCGTAGAAGTTTGGACTCGTTTGTCTGGTAAATGGCGACATTCGCAACCACGTATTTCTCCCCTGAATCTTAATTGTATTTTTCCAAATCCCTTTACCTCACCTGTAACTAATGTGCTATTGACGTTCTTTGCGCTGAGAAACTGGTTCCTAAATCCCTATAAAGTGTAAGTTCCGAGGTGGGCCCAAAGGGTTACCTAGACTTAAGATTCGGAAGTCTTCGTAGGGTAAATTGATGCAGGAAGCGGTAGAATACCGCAAAAGTCGCGAATGGTCACTCAGGCACTTACAGACGACAGCCAGGAAGGAGTGGGACAAACTAAAACCTGATTACAAATAAAGAGAACCCCTACCGAAATTCATAGAAAAAAGAAACCAACACATGGCCCATAAGGAAAGTTACTTGGTCTGCCACAATGTATATATTTTGGAAAACTCTCTTTCGCCTGTGACAATTTCAGTGAGTTATAATGATGGTAATGAATTATGGAGATTTAAAAGGAGTAAATATAGGTAGTGGAATTAAAAGATGTGTAATGATTTGAGTAGCTTTGTACGGCAATTTAATGTTTCTAGTGAAGTTCAATTTCTTCTGTGTAATAAAACAACTGAATTTTAATTCATTGGAATTCACTTAAAGGATGTTTTATATTTTATCTAACTGTTTAGGCAATGGTAATGAACAATGTAAACAACTATCATTTCATTTTTAACATAGGTCTGTTCGTTAGATCTAAATGGCGGATAAGCTTAGATTTTTCATCAGAGTATTGAAAAATGTTAGTCAAAAAGTTCTTATTTTATAGATTACTCCCAAGAAAGCAGGAAAAACCAAGACACCACTTGTACTCACAAAAAAAACGAGTTTTAGGGGTCAGGTAGCACAGCTTTAGTGTTAGGCACAGTAAAAACATGTGTTTCATTGTGACATATATTGCGGATTGCTCCTGTGCCTACCGACTCTTATCATAGCTTCGTCTCCAAAATTCTTTATGTTCGGTCTTAAATTTATTTTATACATCAGTGAGAGGTAACTCTTTATTCAGCAGTAGCTATAACTAGAGAAAGTATGTAATGATGTGGTAAAACCCGACAGTTTTTCGAGAGAAGTAGTATTATGGGTAACTGATACACAAACGGCGACTAATTCTTGTTTCCCCATGTAGCAAATAACCCCATCTAATACGTTGTGTAATCAGAATTCATGTTTTGTGGGCCCTTGATATTGAAAAGGTTGTTCACGGCGAAATTCTTTTTTTTCCGTCCGAATGTCTCTCTCTGAACAATGCCAACAGACGGACAGACGCAAGCACCTACGGACAGACATGTCTATCCGTCTGTCTACACGTGCGTCTGTCTGCACGTTCGACAATCTTTATGTCCATCCGTCCGTCTGGACGTCTTGCCATATGTGATTAACACTAGCAGCTAAACGGTAGGCAGAATTTTCATCAAACTTTATATTCCCCGATAGACCTGACTTACGTCGCGTGCCTTTAAAATCGGATTTTTTTATATTTTAGGGTACTTGCTAAAAAGCCTCAACATATTTCTTCTTAGGTATGAATAGTGCGGATTAGGAGCATAGTACGCTAAAAATTCTGCATAGTACTGATTTTTGTTAAAATCTCTAAAATTTTGAAAATTGCATAACATTTAGGCAGGTTTGTGACATGATTTCTTCGCGTTTTTCGTGTAATGCATCAATGCCCTAATACTTGCATAATTTCTTAATTTGACAGTCAATTTTCTGTGATACTAAAGTGCAAGTGAGGCGCAGTCTCCCGACTTTTGCCACACACAGCAAGACTGATGGAGACTGCTAAACAGTCAAAAGCCGAAACTGAAATAAATATAATAAGTTGACGTAGATGCCTTCCATTATTTCATATAAGTGCGTCAAGCAATACATCAGAATCCCCAAAATTAGATTGAAGTGCGTTTCCGTGAGGGAAATTGAGGAACTGGATCCTTAAACCGATACAATAGAACAAGCACCGAGAAGGGGAAAAGTGGCTTCTGTCAAATATGTGAAGGAACATGGCAGAGTTACGCCGATGCGATATTCGCGAAACGCGTAAATTTCTTTACTGGGAGTATCCCTAGAGGAACTCTAGGAACCACTGGAGACCCTTGTAAAGTCTTGTAGACGCCGATAGCTAAAAGCTGGGAATTGAGTCTGCCGAACCAGAACATTAGTCCAGACTCAAGAGATTAGGAAACTAGTAACAAGACGTCTGTACCAATTTACAGCACTATTAGATTTAAAACATTTCGATGAAAAATTCTACTATGTGAATAGCTGTAACAGGTTGGCAAAACAATCTCCACCATCGTAGTTTCCTAATCTCGTTATTTTTTTTTTGCACTTAATTTCCGGTTCTCTTCCTCTCAAAGGGAGAAAGAACATCTCGGAATCCCAGCCTCAGACTGAGGGAGCTCAAGGCAACAACTTGCGCCATTGCAGTGGACTTGTCCGGGAAGTCCTAGGTTTTGAATCCCAAAAAGTAGCGGATTTTTTATTCTAGCTATTTATCTAGAAGAGTATTCTCGTAGGCAGCTGCTCTGATCGATAGTTTTCCGAGGTTTCTTCGACGTCGTAAGCTTTACGGATGGGCGAGGTACCTGCGCGCAATAGTTTCGTCCCCATCCTTTCCCCACCTCCCCTCTTTCACACACGAGCAGACACACTTTCATGCACTACCACACATTTTAGGAGACCAGTCGGGTGCTTTGAGCTTGTTTCGGCTGTCCCGCTGGCAGAGATACCTGTAAATGGGTGTTAGCACATTTTGCTCGGCGCGGACAAGTTCCTGCGACTTCCGCCCACCTGGGCACTCTTTGGAGTGCTTCCCGCTAAATTATGGGAGTTCCATGCTAGACCAGGGTGTCATGGGGGCGCCAATTCCAACATTCGCGCGTCCCACTTAAAAAAAAAAAAAAATCAGCTACCCTCGCCGCCGACACCGGTGACGTCACTACATCACCACCGTCACCGCCGCCACCAACACCATCGCGCCGTCGCGCCCGTATCTCTCCCCCTGCCTACGTCCGCCCCCCCCGCCGCCAGCTAGCCGGCTGCCCGCCCCTCTGAGCCCTGCCCGGGGTCGAACCCGGGGCACTGCCCAGAGCATGTGCGGCCAGCGGGCGACACAGCTGGTGGAGTGTGGGCCAAGCGGATGGAGCTATGGTGGACCGGGAGCATGAAGCATCCACGGCGGTGAAGGGCATTTTTTACGATTTCTGCATTGAGACCCTCTACTGGACAGCGGTGTGATTTGTAGGAGCGGTGGTGCTGTGACAGTGGTGTGGTTCGACAACCCGGCCATGTGTGCCTCGTAACCTTTCAATGTTACATTCATTTGGTTTTTGTTTGCTGTGTTAGTCAGGTAGCATCGCTTGGTCAGTGTGAGCCTTTAATTTTGTGTTTCGCAACACTGCAAGAGTTTTGTGAAATTGTTAAAGTTTTGTGAAATTATTATTAAAGTTTTTTGTATTCTTTGACAATGGGAAACCCCGGAAACTCGTGTATAGTCCATTTCCGGATATCGCGTTCCAGTGGAGTTGGTACACCGCCATACATCAGGGTATAACATTTACTATGCGTACGGAATTCATAACAATAACTGTTGACGCCCCCGAAAACTCAAAATAATCTCACAACAAGGGTTATTCAGATACTAACCCCACATTAATATCTTCTTGATAGTACAGTATACGAAGAACACTATACTAATCTGTGTTTGAACACAAATTAAAATTTTCAGTTAAAAATCGAAAAATGATGTAAACCAAGTAATGATGTTACCATTGTTTGGCTTACTACGTTTTCTGCACTTTTAAAGACTTCAAGATATTCTTTCTGTTAATAGTGACACCTGCCAGTGTCAGTGTGACCTAATTCTATGTAAAAACAAACCATCTTTTAAAACCAATTATGCAGACTTATGTTACTGAATCTGAGTCTAATTAGGCGGACGTATGATGAAGCTTTTTTCATTCAGCAACAGTGTTAAAATTTTCTCACAGCTCACCGTCCGCATTGTTAGAAGTATCATATGTATAAATTTTTCAAGAAAATTAGTATTTCAACTAAATTGCTTTGCAACTCTAACTCAATTTCGCTTCTTCTGAATTAAATAACTGTTTTAAATTATTAAAATCTATATTATATCATTATATAGTTCATGTATTCACATTTAATAAAATCCTTTTAATAAAATATCTTTTGCGTACTTACATGACGTTTAATTACATTCATTTATTAATCAAGTACACACATTTCGTTTTATACTTTTGTGCATCTTCAAATACATATAGTGTACACAACGCCATTTCTATAAGAAATTCTTTACAAACTCGTTGCGGTTAAGATTTCCTCTTACATCTTTACCTATTGTTCTTTATTCCACTTTTTACTATAAACAAATTAGATCATGTTAATTATTTCCTTCCAGGTCTATAATAAACTTGTAAAAGAGCAGAAATACTTATCCTATTCTACAGTACCTCTATTGAACAAATTCTCTTTTGTATCGTCTTTCTTATGAACTCGGTAACTAAGGGGGTACATAGTTATAAAATGGTAAATTTAGTGATTTGTATATATTTTCTTTTTGCTAAACTGTGCAGGGTTTTATAATAAATTTTTTTCAATGCATTAACGATCATTCAGAGAATAAGAAAATTGTCAGTTTGAATAAAAACTATAATTTCAACAATCACAATTAACAATGTAAATTGTACGTTACAACAATGCTTCTTGATACGGTTTCCCCAGTAACTAAAGTTGTAATCAACTTTTATTATTTATTGTTAATTGGAAATATAGGTAAAACACCAGGTTTTAACATTTACTACAATGAAAAAGCTAGTTCTTCTGTAAACATTTAAAAAATATTATTCCTTTTTAGTTTACATTATTTACCCTTTTTAAAAATAATTAAAAAATTGTAACTTCTACAAATTTCTATGTAAAGATTTCATTGTAGTAAATGTTGTTCGAGTCCATATGTAGAACATTTCCTAAAAATTTGAAGAAAATCCAGAAGTTAGAAAAAAGTTACCAGGACAACCGTTTCAAAAATAAACGTATTGAGAAAATCTGTGTTAAAATTTGAAACTCATTTTACAGTACATTAAAATGATGTGTGTTGTTTAAAACTGGCGTGGTGCATAAGTTAGTTCTTGTTATTCCTTTTTCCGTGCTTCAATAACCTATTTGAGCCTTTTGCTTACTTTTCTGTCCTCTTTTGTTGACAATTTTTCTATTTTCTCTGACAAGTACATTCTTCGGCATCCTCATTCTTCAAGCATTTAATCATGTATTAATGTTCTAATGGTACTCACAGTCTTTATATTTGTTTTTGCTTTCACTCATACCATTGTTAAAAGTAATAACACCATCTTTATGCTAATTTCTGCAATTATTTTAAAACGTCTTTCGCATACTTTCCAAATTTTTGAATAGAATTTGCATTTTACATTTGCATTTACATTTAGTATCATACCACTAATATTGTTGTTAGAAGATTTGGGTCTCTTAGGTCATGGAAAACTGGTTTTATAGGTTTCAATGACTGCCACTGTTCCGTTGTTTTTGTGTCTGTGTTGGCAATAGTGTTTCCTAGCACTTCTTTTTGGTACGGGCACTAGGTATGTGGTCCTTTAGGACAAAGAGAATGAACTGATTTCTCTTCTGTTTATCTCTTGCAAAACCACATGGTCCACACAACTTGTTTCATATCTTCAACAGCGGATCTATTTACTCTTTTACTTTTCCAAAATAAATGTAATGACACTGTCAACCGGAATAATAACAAAAGAAATATAAAATAACAAAACAATAACAAAGTATGAGAAATTCCTAGTTCAAACAAACAACACTCTAGTATGAGAAATTTACACTCTTAAAGAAGATTATAAGATGAAAATAAGAATAAATTAACTGATCAGCACGAAGGGGGGCGGGGCGGTTTTACTTGTTGTAGATGTCGCCCGCACAAAGTCAGATAGTTTTCTTCATAACTCCCTAACCAATCAACTTACTTTTATGAAACCAACACGAAAATAAAGGTAATGAAACAGATTATTTTGGTATTATTTTGAAAAAACTCATTTTTTCGACCCCGTTAACTATATGTACTCCCTAACCTTTTGGGCATCTGAAGGAACGAACAAGTTTGTGAGGTTTGAGGGATGTATGATTACGCCGACATTTTTCGAATGGTTGTGTGAAAAATCAGGAAACGAGAGCACCGAGAGAAGCTGCCTCAAACTCACGCAAGTCAAATTTGAACCCCGGCCGGTACCCGTAGTTACAGAAAGTAATTAGTTTACTCTCTTTTCTTCAAAGGACGACAATCACTCAACCTGGTGGAAACGAGTTGACACAGTGGAATACGTCGTCGTCATTGCGGAACGAGATCCAGGTCGCCGTGAACCATTGACACCTGATCAAATCCGAATTTCAGAAAAGAATCATAAAGCCTGAAACAGTGTAACAACGAATAAGGTTTATAGGTTATTATGCGCTCCAAACATTGTATTTACAATCACAAACGTTACTTAATTCGAAGGAAGACGTTACGACATTCAAAGCTAATTTGATAATAGGTTTTGTATGATTAATTGTTTTAGACCTCCGAAGAATGATACAAAACTTGCAAGAAATCTTAGTAAGCAACACAGATAAGTATGTGATCATTTTTTTAATAGTTGGATAGGCAATTAAGAATTATTTTTGAATGCCAAATTACGTTTATGAACACAACCATTAACCACTGAAAATTTATGTTCGGATTATTTAGATTCAAACCATCCAGATTTTGGAGTTACTTTTATCCTTCTGGGATCAAGTATACATGGATTATTTATAATAAAATGGAAACAAAATGTCAAATATGCAACTAATTGATATACATTCATTTTTATTTCTTCTTAATAAAAAATTACTAAATATATTTTATAGGTTCTCGGTGCATTTTTCAACTTACAATTTACTACCATTTTACTTTCTCGCCTACTTACGTAATAAAGAGAAAGTATTGTAATGGTGTAGTGGAAAGCCGATATTTTTGACAGAAGAACTCGTATTGAGGGACCCTGATTTCGGAAAATAAGAAAAATCGGCTTCCTTCATTTAATAAATTACATCCTCTAACATGTGTAATCAAAGCCCACCGATCCCTTGATAGCGAAAAATTGTTTTAGAGCAAAACACCTTTGTCGGTCTATCCGTGAGTTCATCCATCATTCCGTCCGTCCGTCCGTCCTCGTATGTCTATCCAGCCGGCTGTAGTTCACACTAGCACCTAAAACCGTTCGGACGATTTCCTCCAATGCTGATGTTCCTCGATCCATCTGGCCGGACACGAGGTCCTGAAATTTGAAAAGAAATTTTGATTATGGATGGTACTTCATCAGAATTCTTAGCATTTTCAAAATGTTTTCAAAATTGGCTCTAAATTTTTGAAATAGTCTTTTATCTCAGCAAAAGACGCTTAAAAATAGCACAGGTTTATTTTCAATGTTTCTTTAAATTTAAATTGAACCTCAATGTTTTGAAAAATTACAAAGGTTTAAATTTTTCGGCTAAAACATACAAGTACAATATAGAAGCTAGGTTCTTTTTCTGAAAGAAATAAGACGACATACATTTTTCGATAGGATGAGAAGATTTGCGTGAAATAGCTATTTAGAAAATATTTTCCTAAAAACATGGCTCCATAATTTTTCATTATTTTTTTTCTCGAATAGGACAAAATACGTAAATTACAATGGCTCATATTCCATTTTCGTTGAGCACTGAACGTCCTCAAATTGCAAACAAATAAATTATGTTGCAAAATTACAATATGTATGATAGAGATTTTCCATTTAATGAAATCTGTTCTTTAAAACTGAATCTTGAAGTAATATAAATGAAATCTTTTACATTTAAATCTCTGAATTTTTAAAAATTCAATGTTCAACTTTTTTAAGCGTCGGGTTCACCTGTGAGGCTGGTGGCCTAGGGTAATTGAATATCGTGCTAAACATAAGAACCTGAGGTCAAATTCGTGAAATCTTGGTTTATTAAAAAGGCTACAATAAAATACCAATCAATCAAAATAAGCGAAAATACGCAAAAGATGTGAACTATTGTAGCGGCATTAGTTCATTAATTTATTTTCGTTTGTATAACATACTGTGAATTTAATTTTTTTTTCAGTTTTCTAATTGTTTTTCTCAATTTTGTAAGATTAGAATTCTAACTCATAACCTTTTGCGTAATTTTATTTATTTAGCTTCATTTACATTTCTTTGTAGCGTTTTCAATATACTAAAGAGATTTTTAGTTTATTTTCACAAGGAAAGTTTGAGAATTGTCATCTAAAAAGATGCACTGAAAGAAGTATTCGTGCAATATATACTCCATATTAATGATTTGACAACAAAATGTCATAAAATATAATATACGATCTGCGATTAAATTATGTTTATTTTTTTAACATTCTTGTTAAGTAGTATATTCTTTTTAAGAATGCGTCCAAATTTAATATACCTTTGCTTGAGTTATAGATTTTTATTGTAATGTAAATAAGCGTTTCGAGAGTCATTGCATGTGTAGAAACAGATAAAACTGATTAAGCGAAAAAAACATAACAAAAACTGTTAAAGATGCAAACAAAAATCACATAGTTTCTTGTTAAATACATTTTTAACAACCCAATGCTCATATGTGCCCTTTTTACTTTCAGTCGTCCAAAGTAAATTAAAGTAAAATAATGATGTGGAGAAATAGCGTGTGTCCAACTACTAACGGTCTTTGGGCGATACCGGGGGAACGAGAGTGTGAACTAATGCGCATACTGGGGTTCCATTTTCCGTTAAGCTTCTTTCAGTGCACTACTTTGCTGAAGAAACGGATTTCATTTTGTAGTCTCAGAAACTGATTTTTTATAATCTGCGACCCTAGTGCTATTACTCAAAAGTGGAGTGAAAGCAAATGCGACCAGTAACCAGTGCAAGCCCCTTACAAATAGAATTTCAATAAAATTAACGAATAGCACGTTGGTGTAAACCGGAACCGAAAGTAAATTAAAAAAACAGCCCGGAGGCCGGTGATGTGTTAGAAAGAAAAGTTCGTTACTGGGCGGGCAGACCCTCCCTCTTTTTAAAATTTCGGCCTACGGAGGGCGGGGAAAGGGGGTATTCCTCGGGAAGACGACTGGAATCGAGTGCGGGCGCGTCTCCCCCCTGTTGCGCCTCTGACTCATCTCGTCTCGTCAGTCCGCGCCACGCCCCCTTTCGCCGGGGTCGCCCCCGACGCCCTTTCGCCGGGCACTTGTCGCGCCGGACCACGGCCCCCGACGCGATCGAGCCCCGGGAACCTGTCAGGGGCCCCGGTGATGGTGGCGACGGCGGCGGCGGAGCACTGGTTCCGGGAGGAAGCGGGTTCGTTTCCGGAAGAGCTCCGCTCTCCTCGAGGCAATCCAGCGTCCACCCCTCCGCCGCCGCGCCCCTTTCACCGCGCCTCGGGCGAAGTCGAACCGGTCGGCCGGGGGTTGAACGGCGGCCCGGCCCGGCCACCCTCCGCGGCAGATGGCCCCGCGCGCGCCGCGCCCCAGCCCCGACGCCTGCCCCTCCCCCTCCACAAGCGCTCGCTCCGCACCTCCCCTGCGGCCCACGCGCTGCCTTAGCCAACGTTTTCACTTCGAATCAACTACTGGACTACTTGCGGGTGTCTCTAGTTGTGCGTATCTAGTGTGTACCTGCTTAACAGGTTTACTGTGTTCAAAACACATTGCTTCAACAGTGCTGCATCGTCATTCGAATCAAATCCCACAAATTTATTGATTCATCATCCCGTGCCATTTATCTGGCGTTTGTCCGAAAAGGCTTAGGATCCTACAGTGATAATAAATACATTCCAAAGAAATTACAATTTTAAAACCAAATATATATTTTGGCTCTTTGAAAATTGCTCGTTATTGTAATTTAAATGTTTTCCCCACATTTCTATATTCTTCCATTCTTCTTTCTTTAAATTTTATTCGTTCATAATGTTCGAATTCGTTCATAATTTTTGTTGCTCTTCCTCTGTTCCTTTTTCGCGTTGTGATACATTTAAATCCTTTTTCGCAATTATTCTCACGTGTTCATTCGTTTCTATCCGTTTTTTCTTTTAAAATTATAATAACGTACATTTCTTTGATTTAATCATTTATTTTAGAATGGTGACAACTCGTGTGTTTAGGAAATTTATCTTTTTCTTATCATAAGTGTAATTTGTGAGGATCAGCGGTTGGCGATAGTTCAGAGGGAAACTTTTTTCACACAAATATACGTATGATGTTGATTTTCAGCTAATGTTGATTATTCTTTGCAAATACTGAATTCATTGAAATCAAAGGTTCAAAGAAGGTTAATAAATATATTCTTCAAATGATCTGGCGCACGTTTTTCTTTTTCTAAGATTTTTATCGATATTACTCAAATTCCAAACCAACAACACATAAATTATTCTATATTAGCACCCAAAATGTGAGTATAGATAAATCAAAATATAACACATCTCTCAAAGTTATTCAAAATTTTGCGCGATGCTAGTATAATACCCTTGCGTTTCCTTTGCAGTTTAAACTAAATTTCACTATCAGTAGCTTTATTTTCTTTTGCCTATCTTCATCGTAAGATAGAACATACAAAATATTTGAGACAGAAATATTGACAAATTCTACAGTACTTCACTTTGAGGACATATATTTAGTTAAAATTGTGCTATATGAATCTGATAGAATGGCTCACTCCCTACTGGATCTCATTTAGATAGAAGCTTTATTCTGCCAATGAGCTGATGTTGCTCAGTGGCAAAATATAGAAACACGAAACTACAATTACAAGTAAAAAAAATATCAAAAACAACTGTCTACGTCTTAAATATTAACTATAAAGTGACAAATAAAAATAAATTTTATATTAAGCTTGAATGAAAAATTCATTATACTAAAACATCAAGTCGGCTTGACACCTATACCTGCAGCCCACCTGGTAACACTGGCTCCTGACAAAATTCTGGGTGCGTCTCTGCAAACAACCAATTTCTTTTGCCTTTGATCTGCTTTGCACAGCCTTCTATTTATTAGCAACTCATTCGGCTGAAGCCTTTCAGAGATTTTAAGTTTACATACCTGAAAAGATATAAAGTTGTTGGAATATCTTCAGGCAAATGTGGTACGTAAGGCATACCCCTCAGTTGTAAATTCAATTTTCAAAATTTTTGGAATTTGAAGACATGTATCAGGGCGTGAGGTGTTAAATATTGAAGGTATTTGGAGTTCCTGGTGGATTTTATTGGGGGGTATAAGCCAAGAGGCATTAAGATTCTGCCTTAAAAATTTATATTGTATTGTCTGAAGTTTTTGTAAATTGGTTGGTGCTATATTTCGCCAAGACGGGCAGACATAAGTCATGGTAGGTAATTTAATTATATATTAATAGTGCTGAATCCGTTCACAGAGAGGAATTACTGTTAAATAGTGTGGATATGTTTGCTTTGGTTTTAGTTACTATGCATTGAATATGTTCCTTTCAAGTCAGTCTTTTGCATAGTATCACACCCAGATATTTTACTGATGCGGAATTAGGGAGCCAAGAGATCGAGATATTATTAATTTGTAAAGGTGGGGAGGGGAGCCTAAGAAGGGAAAATATTTTTGCTTGATTTTGGGGGGGTTCAATTCGATACGCCATTTTTTCTTCCAGGCGGTATAGTCATATAAAGAGGATTGAATAGAATCGTGAACTGAATAAATGTTGGAGTTTAAAGTAAAAATTGCAGCATCTACTGAATACAATGCTTTGCTGACATCTTGGGGGGGGGATGAGTGTCTTGTGTATAGTGACAATAGGAGGGGTGAAAGTACTGGGCTCTGAGGGACTCCTGCTCTTATTTCATAGCTAGAAGATAGAGTATTGTTTTCTTTAACTTGGAAGATTATATTTTTCAAGAAAGCATTGAATAATATTATGAAGGTAAGCAGGAATGCTGATAGATGTAATTAGTAAAATAGACTGTTGTGCCAGACACGGTCAAAAGCTTGAGATATATCAACAAAGATGGCCAAAGCATGGTGTTTTGCTGCGAAGCTTGACGCAATAAATTCAACAAGTCGAAGTACTTGATGGGTAGTGGCGTGATTTGGACGTAAACGGAATTACGTTTTTGGAATGGGTTGAGTTTGATGGGAGCAGGTATCCACGCGAGTCAGAAGTAATTTTTCATACACTTTAGCCAAAGATGGCAATAGATTTACAGACCGATAATTCATGGAGAGCTTGGGGTTTTTTACTTGGTTTCATGAAAGGGAGAATTATTGCCATCTTCCACATGAATTGATAATAACCTAGTCTTAATTCGGCATTGAAGATAGCTGTTCGAATCACTTCTTCTGTTTTGGGGAATTCTTTTAAAGCGTGACTAGGTATATTGTCGTGACTGAGGGACCTTCTGGTTTTGAGGCGTTTAATGACTAGTTATTTCTGAGGGGGAAATGCATTTGATTCTGTTTGGAACGGTATAGTAAATTTGCTGTAGACGACATTCAATTTCTGAGTTGAATATAGGTTTCTTTGTAGAGTTTGGAGTGAATGATTTTTCTAAGTGTTCTGCTAAGGCATTTGCTTTGTCAAGATCAGAGTACACGCTTTTCCGTTTATTTACCAAGGAGGGAAGTGAGGTGCTCTCTTTTGTCATAGTTTTGATTGTCCGCCATAACGGTTTCGTAGTTGGATGGAATTGCAACAGGAATTGTTGAAAATTTTGAAAGAGTAGATGGTCTAGTTTATGTTTAGTTATTATTGAAATACAATTTAAAGCTCTTTTTGTTTATTTGGCTGGGATTGCCATTTTGTACATATTTTTCGCTTTCTTTTGATTAATTCAAGGATTTATTTAGGTATGAGGGTTTTGGAGATTTGTAGTTTGAGTCAAAGTTGGTGCTTGGGCACGGTTTAACGCGCGGTGGATGGATTTTGTGAATTTTTTTATTTCATGATGAATTGCTGCCGATGTACCCATATTTGAGGGAAATATTAATTATTGATTTAAAACTTCTTGAAAAATATTTCAGTTGGTTTTACTGTTGGTTTTGGTTACATTTAAACTGTTGGGCAGAGTCTGGCGTTTTTAATGCTATAAGAACTGGTGAGTGATCCGAGTCAAGGTCTGCTTGAGGTGGTGATAACGTGATGGACATTCATATGTCTTCATTGAACATCCAAAATACCAGCTTTCTTGTTAGGATCTGTTGGATAATAAGTTGGTTCAAGAGGGGCATGAAGTTTTAAGTTCGGGGTGCGTGACTTAAGAAATTTTAGGAGTCGATTACCTTGGCAGTTGGTTACATTGCATCTCCATGTTTTGTTCTTGCTGTTGAGGTCTCCTAACAGTACATCATTAGGATAATGAGAAAATGTATTATTACATGAAAGTAGAGGAAAGGTTTCGTACGTGCGTTTGTAGTCGGAAAATTTGATAGCTTAATGTCATTAAAGTGTGCACTAATTGTTTCAAGATCAGAGGAGCTGAAATCTTTGCACAACCTAAGTTCGTTCACAGGCTTATCGTTGATTCTACAGCGACTCTGACCGAAAGGTCCTAGTGTTCGAGTCCTTACGGTGGTGAATTTTCTCGCTGGATAGCTAGACCGACACTAGCTAGATATCTAGGTTGAATTCAGTCTGGTGGAAAATTCTAGTGGCCGGTTATTTGGATCGGTAGATTTCCGTGGTTTTTTCATTCAATAACCAGGTTAATGCCGGAGCAGCATCTTAACAAACGGACCAAGGACCGCGCATCTTTACTTCTTCAGCCTTGTCGACTTCCGTTACAAACACACATAAACTTACACTTATGTGCACTACATGACCACACATATCAGATGACCAGTCTGAAGCTCAGAGCTTGTTGCAGCTGGGGCGGCGCCCCATTGATGGAATGTCTGGAGGAGGAAACCCGGTAGCCGTCCTGTAGGACGGCTTCGGATCTAAAATTTCATCGGAAGAGAACTCCGCCCTCTCCCGCTATATAACATGCACTACTACTAGTAATTGCCATATCAAATTAGGGGCCCGTAAACACTAATCAGTCGATGCCTGGCCTCAGAGAGTTTGAAGTATTTTAGTTTTTTGCATATCTTATGATTCTTTTTATTGGTTTGACCTATCCTTGCTTTACCTCTGACTCTTCTTAATTCATTTAAATTGAAGATTGTAAATGTGTTGCTACCTCTTCTCCTTGTAGACAGGACACCGAACTTAAAAATCTGAAGTTGAAAGATGCTCTTGTAAATTGGGTTTGTTATTTTGTCCTCATTTTGCTTCATAGAGTCCAATCGATAGGACTCAATATTACTCATTCTCATACGAGTTTATTTACTTGTCTCTCCTTTTTTCTTTAAACGTTTGTTTTGTTGTCTCCATTTTTACCCATCTGCGGAACGCACGGATAAACTCTGTTCACGTATTCTCAAGCACATCATAGGAATACAAGGACCCCCTCGGTTTTTGTGCTGGTCAATATCAGTAAAATATTATACAGTACACTCACTAGAAATCGCATTCACGTAGAACGTTGCAAGTGGCAGCCAGCAATGCAGCTCTAGGCAAGCGAAGCCGTAGTGCGGAGAGCGATCTGGCGCGAGAATATAGGTTATGCTCTGACTATTGGGCGCGGAGTGTTCCGCCAGCAGAGCTCATCGGGATAGAGGCGGCCTCAGGGACCCATGCCATCGGATCGCTTCGCTCCACCCGCCGCTCGCTCGCTCGCCCGCCCGCCCGTCCAATCGCCCGCCCGCCCGTCCGCCCCCGCGCCAGGGCACTCTGCCCCTTGGGGCCCATGGGCGCGCTGCCCGCCGCCATGTTTGCCGAAAATAAGCAGCGACGCGCTGGTAATAATCGCGATAAACAAACGCATATTGCTGTGAAATTTGGTAACAAAATAAATATTGAACAATAAATCTATTACGGGACAGTGAGAAACGTGTAACATTTCAATCGTATAAAAATGCAATCAATTACATAAAAAATACGGTGAAATTATAACCCTTGTTGTATTCGTAGTTGCGTCCAACCAGATTAATAATAATAATGTAATTGGGAATCCAACAGACTGGGATAATGAGTTGCTTCCATGAAAAATACATAATTTTCCCGGGAACTTAGATTATACTTGAATAAAAATGCATAGTAATGATGTGACTAATTTTTTTAACATTCAGGGGTAATGCATAGTAATCGACCGAAACGACTTCATTATAGTTTACTATTTATTTTAAAACTGGAAATACGATTGGTGCGAGTTTAAAAACACTTGTAAATCCATAAGAAATATTTCTTCTCTCTAATTAGAATTGCGTTTATTTTTTAATGTTCGGAAAAATAAATTCGTGTTATTTATTTTTTATTAAGTGTTTGTGTATATAAAATGCTCCGTGAGAAATGAAGTGTTAAGTACTTCAAGATGTGCATTAATACTGATCATAGTACTCAACACAATACACCGACCATCTAAGAAAAATAGTCAATGGTAAAAAAAGAAAGTTATTCGTTCAAGCGATATTTTAAAATGAATTTGACATGAACGAACAATCTTTTTCCAATATATAAGTTGTTCATTACAGTAATATTTAAATTGAATTAATTTTGGTGTAGGGTATCTTTTGTCTTCAACTGACTTGGTTAAGAAATCTGAGCATTTTCTTTTACAACCAAATATTCATAATTAACCTCCGGGATACTTAAGTTTGAGTCTATTGAAATTCCATTATCATATTTTCCAAACTACCTACGTTGTTTTTCGTTTTATACTCCAAAACACAAAATACGAAATTAATTCTATAGAGTCTAAAAGAGTCTCATTTACAGCATTAAACCTACAAAGCCTACAACGGTGTTAAAACATAAATAATAAGTTTCGGGAATTTGAATCTGCGAATATATTCGTGAGTCGTGTTCTTAGTGGTCAGTGAGCACAAAAGAGTTTTTTTAGAATTAAAAAAAAACAAACTCCGAAATCACGTTTGCATCTTTGCATCGTGTGATGTGGAGCTTTCTCGCAATCAAGCGAATCTTTAACCTAGAAAGATATTTGCCACCAGAGCGCGAAATATTTAATTATTTAATGTTATTTTAAAATCATGAATGAATCATTTGGACAATATATTTATATGTATCCTTAGTAAGCTTTTGTTTTCTATTTATTCGAGTGTAATACACTTATTTTTATTACAAACCATCTGAAGTTACCCATGCTGCTTGGGTATTTATTGATCTGAAACATCTATTTGACAAAAAACAATTAATTTATCTGTAGTATATCGCCGCCCTGCTCGCCCAACTCTGCCACGTCCGCTGCAATCACTGTTGTCATCATCCTCGTAGCTGGGGTGAACGATAAACCAGTTACAAATCCAGTTACAAATTTGACAATTCTAAACAACACGAACTAAAACCTCTTCTCTAATCTCCCATCTTCACCTTACATAAATACATTTGGCCTTAGTACTACAAAAAATATCGCATACGTTCAAGATATCCAAAGGATATGTTCCGCCCACCATGAACGTTCAGAAAATTCAAAAATAAAATTTATAAATAATATTAAATTAAACACTGAAGGGGAAAATCAAAATTAAATAATTTTATTTCATTATTAATATCACATGGATGAAGGTTACTAGCCTCACGACTCAAAATGTTATTATAAAAATTGTATTTGAAAACTACTGTAAAACATTGCTGTTGAACAGGAAGAATAAATATTAAGAAAAATGAACAATATTGACCTGCAGTTAGACAAACCGCAATTGCGTTAAAATATTAGAATAGGAAACTTTATGGACTTACAGAAACATTGTAAAACGATGAACTTTGAGAAACGGCTTTGGAAACTTTGATTTTCTCCCTCTTTTCAAAACATTCGCAAAAATTAAATGTGTGAACATTTAATTTTACTCTAAATAGCAGGAAATACGCAATATTTCAATATATCTTACAGATAGTAACTTTTCTGTTTTGGAGGACACATGTGTAAAATTTCACAAATATCGGTATAAAACTGTAGATGGCATTAAAAACAAAAAAACTTTAAAACTTGAAAAAATAACTCTTGGAACAGGATAAAGGCTGGATTGATTTGGTATTGAGATGAACTAGAGAAGAAATGAATAGACTTGAGAATAAGATGGAAGGATATTACTGCATTAAGTAGCAAAAGAATGTGAGAGAGAGGGTCTAAGAATTACTATTGAAAAGTAAAAGCAATTGTACGCGTCTGTAAGTCAGTGCCCATCACGTTTTCGCTCTCTTGAGCGCAGACCACACTGCCTAGCATAGTGCACTTAGTTTATCAACATTGGCTGTACGTACACACAATGTACGTATCGTGACGTAACTCCATTTGATGTTTAAAATAAGCGAGTTACCAGAATATCGAATTGGGTGTAAGACAATACCATTAACAATAGTACTAATAAAAATAACTAATTCTGATTTTGACTTCGATCCCCGGCTCGTCTGTCCCTAAAGAAACTTTCATCAAAGGTAAAAATTCTAGGCTATGTTTTGCACGATGAGGCCAAATATCCTTCGTCGCGAGATAGAACGGATGCATCTTCTTCCATTCGAATCTCGTGCTTCTTTGAGGAAAATATTCCCAAACGAGAAATGTAAGAGAATGATAGAGGCTGCAAATGTTGTCTTAAATGAGTTGGTAGACACTCTCAAGGTAGATGTCTTGGTTTATGTTGGGGCCCAACAAGAACGCAGAAGGTCAACAAACTAAGAAGACAATTCGATATCCGCATGGTTTAGAACGGTCCATGGGTTAATACCTTGGTGCAAGATACGGTAACATTCAAAGCTGTACTTTTCCAGGAATAAAAAAATCAAGTTTGAGATTTGTTACAATACATTAGAATAGGATTGTGATTGATGAGAAATTCATTTAAAAAATAATTCTAATTGATTTTTCGAAACAAAATAGCAAATCTAGTGAATTTTTAAAGCCCTAAAAACCCGGGTTCATTGATAAATCCCTACATCTCAACAATTACTTAATACCAAACGAAAATTGTTTAGTATTATAAACAGGGCATGATATCTGGCGTAACGGGACGGAACGGGCTTCCGGTACCTCGGAAATAATTATTAAATTGTATTATAAGTATATTAAACTATTTCTAATAAGCTAATAATTAATTTGGGGCCCTTTCCTGAACCTAAAATTTTACAAATCAAGCATTGATTATGAGACATGATTTATAATGCTGATGCTGGTTATACGACAGACTTCCATTGCCCTATTCAATGCACTCTGGTTTTGAGCAACCATGACCTGAAACTGGTTATCGCAGAATTGGAACGCATCCGTTTGATAGAATATTTCTTGATGAAATTTGAAATAAAAGTGCATCGTCTCCAATAGTCGTAGAAAACTAATTTAACTGTATATAAGAGATTGTAAAATTCTGGCAACGTTCGTGATGACGGCTATGATGATGATTATGATGATGCTGGAGTTCATATAGTCTCGGAGCGTGTGATGATTGGGAACCTAATAATTGGTGAAAACTTGGGAGGAGGCTTACATCTTTAAACCTTCCTCCTATCTGGGCAAAATGATCAAAGTGGTAGATGACAATTGCTTTCTTCTGGACCAATGACTTGAGGAATGATAAAGAGAGGTGTGTGTTAATAGGAGGTGAATGGTTGGAAAAGGGGTGCCGGGTTAGTGAGGAAACTATAGTATAAGAACCTTGTTGTGACTACATCGTGAAAACGCGAATTTGGACCTGCAGCTTTTCGCTGTGCTGACCTTAACTCTACCGAAAGTCTCTGCGCCGCCTAGGCAGTTGAAAAATTCGAACTTCCCTGTTATTGTGTCTCGTAAGTGCTTCCTATCGCTAAGTGCTTAGGTTCCTCTTCGAATCGCTGAACAGTCAAGGGTCGCGCATGATGGATTTTACAAAACATTATGTCTTTTATTAGTACACTTATTGGTTATTTAAATAAAATTCAATCTTAAATTGCCAATGAAAACATAGTGTTATTGTATTTTGCGGAAATAATGGCAGCTGCTGCATTTTTTGTGAAAGTAAAGTTTCTGAATTCACGCTCTCATTTCCGAAATTATAGGGATCTCTTCAATGGCAGCTTGAACAAAAGAGTGTGGCGTAATAAAGGCATTTTATTTAATTTTTGATTCTAGGAGATGTCAACCTCCAAAATTTGCGTTTTGCCAACGAATACATAGATACTGAAATCGATTTCTGTACGCCAAATCATAGTTTATTTGGTTTTCATGGTAGGGTTTCTTATGGAATTAAATTGATCATTTCAGTTATTTTTATAGAGCAGGTGAACATTTTAATTTTACGAGGATGGCGAGGATTGGCGAGGATTACATTCTAGAGTAAGAAAGAGATAACTAAAAATATCGAGTTTCTCGTAGTAATAGGTGATAAATACATAATTATGTTGGTGTAGCGTATATTTGAAGATCCAAAGTTGCCAACATTAAGATTATGACTTTAAAATTTAGAAAACTACATTTAAAGATTCAACACCATTTCTTCTTGAAGTAATAAATTCATCTTATTATGCTTTTACATTTGCATTATTCAAAAAAATGTGTACATGAAATTTCTTTTTTTACCTGACGGCTTTGGGTAACTACGTGACTTCAGGCTACTGCGGTGAAAGAGCGTATAAATAAGAAAAAATAATGCACACTAATTGAAAACGGGATCAAATAGCGATGAAATATTATGCTAATACGATCAATCGCAAGGAATATTGTTATTCAGTATCGTATTTTGCATATTTTGATTCAAAGATATAAACTTTCTTTTGTTATTTAAGGTCGCATTGACTACTAGGTCATTAGCGACCACTATTGGATTTAACGTCATGGTATGAGGATGAAACGGTATGGTGATGATCGGAGGTGAAAGGACAAACACATACAACCATGTCCGATGCGGGGTCCGAACCCGCGACCCCTCGGTCCGAGATCACTATGGCACTACTGTCTTAGCGATCTCTGCCTCGGGGCCGACATGTAAACTTTAGTTGTATCGTTGATCTTTTTTAGTCTCAGTATTGAGGGAAGTATTGTCATTACGTACGTAGATATAGGGGAAACAGTTCTTCAGAATGTCACAGTGAGCTGCACTAGAAGAGTGGAAAAACACACAGAAAAGTTAAATAATTGAAGCTATTTCCAGCATGTGTCCTTTATTTCTTGTGACATAAACAACCATAACATTGATTTTCAGTATTTATTAGAATTTTAAATCCACATTAAGGTAATAAACTAAACGACAGCAGAATCTGACATACATAAGTAAAACTTTACAATAAATAAATTTGCATTGATGCTTCATGAAATTTAGTTTACTTTTAATATTTTTTCTTGATGAGTTATTGCAATACACAGCGATGAAGTATCCATTATCATTTTAAGTTAGTATCATAAACTTCACAGCTAAGAATTCTTTAATTTCTTATCTTATAAGTTACGGCTGTAGTGTTGATAATTTAACATAGATTGTCCCTCAGTCTCGATGAAAATGCCAACTTTGGATTTAGTGACTTTGAATGTAGTGAATGTTTGGTTATAGTGAACTAAACTCTCAGATTCTGGAAGAATCTGAAGACATAGTCCAACATTAATTAGAAATAAAGGGTAGGTAAGTTAGTTATAGTGAATCTCCTCATCGGCTATTCGTAAATTGAACACAGGTTATTCAACTTCCAGGGAATAAAAGTACTTTGCTTCAGAATTGCAAATTCCAACAACACTATCAGAGCGCACGTATGAGTTATTTTTGTAAGATTTAGGAGGGCTGAATGGGACTGAGAGAACATACCGATGGAGAAATTGTTTCAGTTCATCCACGGCAACTCTGGGGACCGTGAAGATTTCATTGTCGCAAACGACGAGACAGTAAACTTCTATCCGGTCGGTACTTCGGTAATGATGTGAAAAGACGTCCCCGAAAAGATAAAAGCGAGCATAGTGACAGGGGATACAAATAAAGACTTTTAACGGGGCAGGGTTCCTTTAAGGATTTCAAAACTGAACTATACTTTTTGATGAGGACACTGTAGAATCGAGAGTCGTGAAAGCACGGTCCCTGGACAAGGATATGAAAAACGTATTAATAAAATTAGTGAATTGTACTGTTTTGTAATTTAACAAAATCAATCATCGAGGAGAAAATAACTTATTTTTTCGTTATTGGATATGGTGAAGCTTTGATAAACTGAATTAAATGTTCTGAATCAAACTTAATACTCACATAACCGCAATCAGTTCAGTATAACCGCAATCGATCATACATGTTGCAATATTGAAATGTTCATTGGACGTCTCAAACAAGTCTTGACTCGCGCCTGAAGTTAAGTTTGATACTGGCGCCATCTAGCTGTGCCAAACGGCGACGCTTTCAGTTGCTTCGCATTCAGCCATTGTGCGTGCAGGATCAAGATCATCATTCGACTGTGTTGCGCAAATATGAGCACGTATATAGCCAATTCTTGTAGCAAAGCGGGTTTTGTTTCATGAACATTCAAACTGAGGAGAGAACGCTTCCGCGCAAGAGATGAAGCGACAGACTGTCTAAAAGGACCATTCACAATGAAAACGTTAACGTACACGTGGTGATATAATCTTGTGCTTTGATCGTAAATATGGATGATTAACGCAACAGTGATCGTGAACATTCATCGATATTTATTCAATGAATACTTAGTTCAGACAAAGAATACAATGGTATATCTTTAAGTAAAATTGAATTGATCATGCTTCAAAGCTAATTATTTCGAATACAATAAGTGCTATCAATTATACTAGTGCGCTTCATTAGCAGTTATGATAATTAATAGAAATGTATGTCTTAAAATTTGTATTAGTTTACGTGAAACGTAAATGCTAGACGTCTGAATGTTGGTGAAGTACAGGTTTGTGTTTGTTCTCAGATTACCTTAACGTGAACGTGTAGGCTTGTAACGTGAACTTTCACGGTTTCGTCTTGTATTTGTGATCGCGTTTACAGTCACATTAACGATGTTAATGAATCCATTCAGTACAAAAGCTTGTCACCAAGCTTTTGCGTTTATGGTGGCTTGTGATTTTAAGTTTCCTTGTGAATAAGCCTTAAGGGTACAGAGTGGATCCGTGTTCTAGCGATTTCGCGTAAACGCGTGTTTCGACGAAGATGGCCGTTTACACCAAATATTTCAATCACTAACAAGAGGGCACTGCGTCCGACCTTCCAGTCGACAGAGAGATATAAAATGAACTCGGAATATTCGATTAAATTCTCCAACATTATGGCAGGAAAGTGCAGAAGAGGTAGATAAAATGGGTTGCTGATGTTTCTGTCAAACATGAACATTACCTCACTTATGCGATAGGAATGTGAAGTTTCTTTTACAAATATTTCTCATATATCATATGATGTAGCCCTCAATAAGGAGTTTTAATCTTTTCGATTTCATTATATGACAAATCTAGATAATGGATTGAAGAAGAATGTCTGCAGTCGAATGCATTGTGGTCACAACCGTTCGGCACAAATATTACGCTATTCGCGCCCAAACTTTGCCGTACAAGGATGCACTCTGAACGTAACCTAAAGTAGTGAGAGACTGAATCGGAACATTTTCTCGTGAGAGAGCATACTAGAGAACAAAGTAATCAGATGAAACTTCTCCAATATACTTTAAAATCGTTATAAAAGTATATATACGTTTGTATTTTCGTGTGCTAAAAGTTTTGGTTTTCAAGGATTAAATTTGTGAATCCGGCAAAACTTCGAGGACATTCTTTGTCATTATTTTAAAATATAAAAATTATAAGTAAAATTTTATGCGTTTTAAAGATAGTGGTAATTTTTATTACCTTTTTGCTAGCTATTCAGAATATTCTAAAAATGATGCATGTTTTAAAATACGATATTTCTTGCTGTTTGTTGGAAATTGGGAATTAAATATGATTGTGTTGAAAATAGAAACTGGTCTACATAATAGGTGTTTGGCTTCAGCCATAATAGTTGTTTCATTCACTGATCTTTATACGAGATAAATATTTTTAAACCTACATGTATCAGGGAGGACTTCTGTGACTACCATAGTCGGCATACATTACTGTTATGTAGGTTCCTAAAATTGAAAAGACACCACTCCACAGGTATCAGAAGTCCAAAACATTCTCAATAATTGTATTACTTTTGTTGATTATTGATCTTATAGAAATGAAAAAGTGTTATTTGAATAATGAAGTTGTATTAATTTTTGAAATACCATGTTTGTGTGTTGGTGATAAAAGTGGGAAATGAATATCAAGTGAAGTATCTTGCATAATCTATCCTTTTCAAACGTTTCGTATAGTAACACCAATACTCAAAGCAAGAGGATGTTTTATATGTTAAAATATAAACATTAATTGAATCATTTTATTTTGTAAGCAAACAAGTCCTTCTGATTATATTAGTCCCTATTAATATTTTTTCATTTCAGATTTCCGAGTGGGGAATGGTATTGCAGTCTCTATGATAACTCTGATCCCAATATTTATATTACTGACAGATTTTTAATCATGTCAGGATTGAGTTTAATTTTTTATACCACTTTTACAATTTAATGACATCACCTTACAATGATATGGATGACGCACTTAAGCTTAAATGAAACAAGAACATGATGATCTGAAGGAAGAGTGTAATGCTGTGGAACACGTCTTCTAAAAATACTTGATAGACAGTGCCCTCATACATATGAATTTGTGCTTTGGAACTATTTTATTCGTGAAAACATACTTACAGACTGCAAGTTCTTTTCTTATTTATAAAATTATTACAAAACAATCATCCTTTTTAAATTATATACATTTATGTATTACATAAAATATATAAATTTGTGAGAAGACATCAGTAATGTCTTTATGACAGTAAGACATTATTAAAACTTATTTACCATCATCATCATCATCATCATCATCATCGTCTTCAGTGATAATGAGTATTAATTTAAAAAATATTTCGTGACAAAATAGTAGAAATAGATTGAACGAAAATTAAACTTAGTAATTTATGAATGGCGTAGATGAGAATAAAAGGTTGAGAAATAAATAAACATAATATTGAGGTTACTGATAATAAAAGGAAATAAATCAACCAAGAGCTGAATAAAATCAATAAACGCCGAAGCCGACTCAAGCACCAAAAGATGCTGTCAAATGCCCCGGAGAAATGGCGCGGCGCACCATGCCCATCTCGCCACCCGCCCCACCCCAGCGACTGCTTCTCGTGCAACCGCCCACGTGGTGCAGTCTCCGTGCGGAAGCCACAGGTAGTTCTCCTCCTCTTATTTTTTCCTCCAAAATGAGGTCACTACCCCGTATGAAGCGACCTTGTGACATATATACGACTCGTAGAACGCTCCTTGTTCTAATTTCTGTGTTGTTATAAGTCTTCTTTTCTCCATTTTATTGTCACTTTTCACTCCAGCCCTTGTACGGTACGTAACATTTTTTTTTTCATTTCGTTTCTCCCTGTCTGCCTCGTTCCCCGCCCTCCTCCTCCCCGAGCCCTCAACGCCGGTTTATTTATGCGTCTACTCTTCTCCCATCTCTTTTCTTCGTTTTCCACGCTCTCATTTTCTCATTCATTTGCCGGCCAGCCGGCCAGCCGGCATGCCTCCCCCGCGCTCCCCGTCCCGTCCCGTCCCGTCCGTCCCGTCCGCGGCCCCGCCGCCAACGCGGGGGAAGGCCGGCTGCCTGTCCGCCTCTCTGTCTCGCTTGCTCTCTCGGACGGCGCTCTCGCCGCCGCCACCGCCACCGCCGCTGCCGCCGCCGCCGTCTTCTCTCTCGCTGCCTCGGCGACCGCATCACCGGGAAAAAAGGTTAAAAGCACCTGCTCCGCCCGACGCCGCCCCGCTCCCGCCCGCTCCCGCCCGCTCCGCCCCGCTCCCGCCCCGCCCCCTGCCCAGACGGCGACCTACCTCACGGCGCAGCGCCCGTTGCTGCCTCCCCCTCCTCCGTCCGATTCTCTGCCACCCACCCCTTCCACAAAGCCCGCCGCTCGCGGCCTTCACGCCAACAGCCTCCTTGGCGCTCCCGTGTGATGAGGTGCCGTCTGCCTTCTGCGTCTAATTAAAATGAGCCAAATTGGCCTATGTAACACTTAGAACATTCAGCGGTTGATGATGGTACTTAGCGTTAGGGAAAGTGCAAGAGTCAGTCACAACTATTTATAGCAAACTAGTGTATTTTTCAAATTCTAGAGTTAAAGCAACTTTATTTCCAAACCTATGTTCCCCTCTTTACTCGTATAGCTTTCTCCTATCAGTCTGCAACCCACACTATCCACCCGAAGAAAAAGAAAAAATGCGATGTTTTCTTCACTCTCCCGTAATGTACCCTTTGTTAAATATTGCTGCGAGTGCCATCGATCACAAGCACTTTTCGCCAGACGTTTCGTTAATACACTTCACCTATTTCTTGCAATGTCACTGACTCCTGCTGTGTTCTTTCTCCTTTCTTTTGTTGCTTCATCACTTCCATCACTTCCTGTAAATATCACTGACTGTTCAGCGTCTTGCAAGCTTGTCTCACGCCGGTTATCAAATTGTAAATCTGCTCCGTTTTGTTAACATTGCTGCTACTTGTTCTATAGTTCATATTACGGAACCGGCATGATTTTGTTCAGAGGCAACATTGCCTCGGCCTCTACAGCAACTCCTGATCTGGAGTTCCTCGGGTTCGAGTCCCGACCGTGGATCATTTTTGTCCCTAACCTTTATAGTAGCTAGGTCGAATGTAGCCGCTATCCGGTTGAGAATTGTAGCAGGCCGTCTGCCGTGATCGGTAGTTTTCCTGTGGTTACTCCGATCAATACCAGTGAATGCCAGAGCAGTACCCTAACAAAAGGGCCACGAACCGTTCGCTATCTTTCCTTCCTTTTCCTTGTTTATACACTTAGAAGGACTACATTATCACCCTGCCGGGAGACCAGTCGGAAGTTTAGAGCTCGTCCTGGTTTGGGCGGTGCCCCGCTGGGAGAGATACCTGGCGAGGGATTCCCCAAGCCGACGTGTAGTTTGGTGGCAGATGTCACATTTCAGCGGGAATAGAAACATCACCACCTATCGCAATAAAGCATCAACTACACTAACAGGACTAATGACCATATCAGCGGACGTGTCAGAAAACATCAATCATACCTACCACGGCGCAGGTATTGGGAGGGCGGCACATTTGCAATCGGCGCAAGTCAGGCTCGCGAGTCACGCCTCCCATTGTACAGGTCACTCAACTCTTCTGTCTCGGCATCACCCACCTCCATTCCCCGTTCCTTCACTTTCCACACTACTTCGATACTTTTCGCCCAGAGCCTGATCTTTGGCTTCTAGCTTTGGGCTCACCCTGCGGCCTCTTACTCCGTTTGCACTTGTGCGACCGGCGAGGTTTTGACAAAGAGCTAAAGCATGTGGATAAATGAAACACGTGAGAGATGTGCGTACTTCATTCAACTGAAATACATTGACTCACAGCCCTCGCGTACTACTAAAGTAAGTTGTATCTGCAGTTTGGTGTAAAATATGTTGAGATTTTGCAATGCCTGGACTCAAAGATGTTTTATGATACATGCGGACCCGAAAGCCGCAGCCTAGCCATCGACTTGGAAATACACCAGTGAAAGGAGTCAAATTAGCCGTATCAAATTGTCGATCTTTTTACTTAACTTTCTTAACCCAATGACCCTAACATGCACAACGTTTTAAATCGCCACCCACTTCGTAACACTTTCCAAACGTGTTACATTCATCCATTTGCTTTAGCTGTTTGTAAAAAAATAAAAAATTAAAAAAATAGTGGCGCACCGCCACTGGTAGCGCAGGCCTAATTGCAAAACCGCGCATCCAGTTGCCCGCGGACGCCCGCAACTGACCGCGGGCGCTGTCTGGGACTCCGCGCGAGGCCAAACCCAGCGAGGCCCAGCCAACGCCCTGACTGCCACTCATCCGCGCGTTGGATCAACACAATCTGGACGAAAAACCGATCGAGACTAAGGGTGCAGAATGACCATAAGAAGTTTAAGAGACCGTACAATAATATTCTAAAAATCACTATTTCTCAGGAGTGTCAGTTATATCAGTTACCAACTATTTTACGGTGTTCCCCAAGACTGGGCCTAGTTTAATTTCCACGCTTGGGGGTAAGACGGGGGGGGGCGAATATAATGTAATTTCCTTCACCGCAACCAGCAAACTCCACCTGCCTGAGCTTTCCTTCGTCACGCAGCTACAGAAACTGTGACGATTTTAAAGTAAAGCTGCAACTTTTTTTGCCTGAGGTACTCTGTAAGTTGATTCAAATATTCCCATTAAAATAAGAATTTTGACTATTGCATTGTATACTTTAGAGTTGGAATTTAGGGCTTCTAAAAAGAAATTATTCTCTGTGCTTCCCGTGAATTGCCACTGAAGAAACCGCCAAATGACAAGAACGAAAACCTGTTTTTCTTTTACATTAAATACATCACAGTTGACACGGCGATTTACAAATAAGACCTTTTGAGCTGAATGAGACTTATGGAATTTACCCAATTAGAGATAGTTTATAGTTTTAAAGTTGGTTTATGTGATTCTAAATTTTTTTTAAAACAGAACTTGTGATTCTAGTTGTAATACTTCAGAAGATATAAACTACTTTATTTCCTTTTTTAAAATATCGCTTTTGTGGAAAATGTTTGTGGATTATTATGAAAATCCGCTGTCAAAATAATCAAATTCAATTTTTCCTTCAAACGCTTTTTACGTTTCCTGTAAAATTGTCATTTTCGACTTTGGATCCGTTCCCGCACTACTTGTGACATATTCGTTGCGAACATTTAAATAGTGACAAACATATTAAACTATAACTAGAGGCTACCGCATCTACAAAATTTATCTGTGCAACTATTATGATTCCCTTTCTGTTGCAAATACCTTGAGATATGTAGGACCGAGTGTAGGAGAAGGATTTCAAATGAAATGTGATATGAAAGGAAGAAAAATTATCAGACAAGACTGTGTGACAAGACGACTAACAACTCTATATTTTGGATGAAACCTCTCGCTGCCTGACTCTACCTTCCAGACACAATAAGAAAATAATAGAATACATACTTAAAGCGGAAAAATTGTCCTAAAATCACGTGTATTGTAAGATCGATATACATCGCGTGCTTTCTCGAAACATTCTTCGTATGATCAAACCGTTTAAAAGAAAAATGTTTTATATCAGTGATTCGATATTCAGAATTCGGAAGAACATGCAATTTGTTAAAAACTGTGTGGCAAAGAATTGGATTGGGTCTAAATGTGAATTGTTGTAAAAATTGTATTGATACATCATGCTATTGTTAACGCCCAATATTAAAAATAATTTAGAAATTTATGAGATTTATATTTTAATCTTCAACTAGATTGCTTTGAAGCATATTCCTTTTAGAATAGTGATCTACATTGCACGAAAGTAATTACAACAGAAAACGACCACATATGTGCTATACTGAAAATCGAAAGTCCCCAGAATATTGACCATGTAATTCAGCAGTTATTTATCCTAAACTAATAAAATGATAGAGGTGTACAAATCCTGGAACAATTCTATCACTAGTCATTGTGAACACTGAGTTAAATATATTTGTGAAATTAAAATATTTTATGTTTACCATATTTTCAAAATCTGTACATTTTATGCTTTATTGTATGCTGCAGTGGACTGTAGTAAGGTATCCTGCTATCCACCATAACATACAACAGTAATGCATCACAATAATAATGATTTCTGAGAACGTTTCATTAAGGGACACGTGTGTAAGACGATTTTTGGACACTGCGTTTACATACACTCACTAATCCTTGCATTTAAATCGGCCGATCTCCGAACTTAAAGTTATCTTCGCTACGTCAACTATGACCTCATGGTGCAAGGTTATCCTACCAAGACGAACTACAAATTTTCTGTAGTTGATCTTGAAAATGATGAAATGAACAAATGACGGCATATAAACGTTCACTCTATTAACATATTAAAATATACTGTTTTACTCAGTTAATAAAAGCAAGTTATAACACATCTCCCTATTTTTAGAATAGGGATCCCCCTAGCTCCCTATCTTTCATTTAAAGAAAAAAGCACAAAATCTAGTTGAGTAGAAAGCTCAATGTTTTTAGAAACGAAAACAATTAATTTTTTTAGTAAATGGATTTTATGTGATGTGCTAGCATTTTTTAGGAATGTTTCTTAAGGGAGTTTAGGGTTTTCGGAAAATTAGGAGTTTAGGAAAATTTCTTCAGAACCCCAAAGTTTGGGCTGGAAAGAGTTGTTTTTTCGTAACAGAATTGATTTTCAATAAGTATTAATCCAGTTAATGTATTTTATTCGCATAAAAAGTTATTGACAATAATTGAAGAAGACATAAGCAATAAGGATTCAATTATTTATGATTGATGTCCGAATTCTTTCAATATAAATTAGATATAAGCGTGTACCATGTAACATAGATGTGTAATGAGAAAACGAAATTTTGAACTCCAAATTTATATGACTATATATTAAACAATATACGTATGTGGACAATAAAAAATATTTAATTTGAATACTATTCTTGAATTAAGAATAAATTCCTCAAACTTTTTTATTACCAATTTAAATACAAGCAAGCGAAATATTTTGATGTAATCAATTGCAGTTTTTAGAAAAGTTTTGAGATTATGAATATGATGATCAAAGTTAAATTTTAAAGACACTATTTACGTTACATAATGTTCAGTTTCTTTAACAATCTCGCACATTCCCTTCCAACTTTTTATGTTAGAACAGGGTTTGTGTAACTCAAATACATACCCTAGTGTTCGGGAATAAATGTACAGAAATGATGTCCGGGAGTTAAGCTGATCAGGCATATCGGATTCTGATATTGATATTTCGTGGGTTCAGATTTTCTTTTGAGTGACTCCCTACTCGCAATTTTCTGCTCTACTTTATAAATGTCCTCCAATCTGAATACTTGAATGAAATAACGTATAATAGGAGTTCTAAATATCCTTGTAAATTGGTTATGAGTATAAATAACAGAGGATTTCAACTTCTTAGGAAATTTTATTACAATTATATTTAATGTTAAACTGTACCGTACCTTCTTGCAAAAATTGAAATACAAATTGACTTATTTGAACTAACGTTAACAACGTATTTCTAACTCCGTCATAAATATCAGGTACAAAGTAGTGTCGTTTGTAGCAAATTAATAAAGAATATTCAATACTGACAATTCGTGATGTATTGTGTGTAGGGAACAATTGTAAAATTTTTCAGACTTGATTGAAAAATCATCTTATTTTTTTCAGTTTACGATTGATATTGTTGAAAATTATTATTAGCAGTAACTGACATGAAAGAAGGCAGTTTGTTGCTACAGTTATGAATGAGAGTCTCTTTGTTGCTACAGTTACGAATGAGAGGATTATCAAAGAATATAGTAAATTAATGTACAAAAAGCTAAATATTGAAATAAGAAAGATGCGGTTATGAAGACTTTCATTTTATATTTACAGGAGGTAAACTATAGGGATATTTATGAATGTGCTGTGAATGTTTTCGAGTTTCTCTTTCTCAGGATATTTTCGAGTTAGACTTTTACACGTGTGTTACACATATTCGCAGATCATCGAATATTGTAATCGACCGCAAGTGTGATTTCAAATTACGAAGATTAAAAAATATGTGCATTTTTTTATCCTTTTCTTTTTTGCGATCTGTACAAAGAGTTCTTGTTCTTGAGATCTGGGAACTACAATCTCGTTCGTTTGCACTCTGCGGATCTGCCATCATTATCTCCATATTTTGGGCCATCTCCCGTATAATACTATCACTGTTCAATATCTTCTTTGTGACCCTCTGAATTGAAATGTAAAATAATTATGTCCAATAACTTATTTTTGAAGGTCAATATTTATAAAGATTACCGTTACTACTTGTGTGCTGAGTTTTATGTATTTAAATAATAAAACTTAGCACACATGTAGTAATGGTAATAAGTGATAATTGTTCTATATAATTACTATCGCTAACTCTAATAAAAGTAATTAAATTTAAATTCCAGTCAGTTGCTCTAAAAAATCCGAGAACATGCAAAGTAATACAAGCGGATTTGTCAATGTCATTCAATAATTACGATTAAAAAAAATAAATAATATTAATACACTAATGCAAGTCTGAGCTAGTCTCGATAGAAAACACACTTATTATACACTATTTTAACTATAAATATTCCAAAATCATAGGAAATTATGATATTTTTAGCATTTCCAGATTTTATCTGTCCTTTTATTATTACTGCTTTTTTCAGAAACAATGGTGTACTTTAGATCTAACATTTCGTAGAATGTATCATTATAGTCATACTGTATTTAGGTAACAGTGTTGTACTCTAGATTTAATTTTCCTCACGATGTACTTTCAAACGATGCGTATTTATCAATATTATTCTATTTGTTGCTACGATATACAACTTTTTCCAGGTTCGTTCCTTGCTAACATTACCTATCTTCAGACGTTTTTACGATGTCTCTCGTCGTGTCCAAATTTGTGTTTTATCAATACCGAGTGACGTAGATTAAATGTTAAACATTTGTAGGTCATACAAAGTGATCGAAGATGAATACATCTTGCCTATGGCGATGAGGTGGGAAATTTCGCATCTCAAAGTTTCACATGCGATATTTGCTCCTGATTGTTAGGCAATTCCACGTGCACAGATATTAGGCAGATAATACTCAGCGATACAATCTGACCTATCGAACACTAGTGCATGAGAAGTTGGCTTACAATCACGTCAAATACTGTAACTTCATTATATGAAATTTTCCACGATATTGAAAAAAATCCTCACATTAAAACATCCCCACAAAAATTCCCACATTCAAAAGGGATATTCCCTAAATGAGCTAGAAGTTTCCCGCATTTATGCTAAGACAACCTAAATATTTTTAGTACAGATCACTTTGTCGGAAAACAATTAGAAAATTGCTTTCACCCCAGTTAGTTGTTTGTTTCCATTTGTATTATATTAGACTAAGATTATCAGACTTTCTTCTGTGAATTCTGGGACGGGAATAATGCAATTGTTTTAATATTTAATTTTTGAAATAATGGTACACCATCTATCTAACAATCAACACTATTGAAATTAAAATTTGGTCTGCGGATTATTGGAAAAAATCTGCTAAACGTACTTCAAAGGATGAATAATTAAGAGTTGATTAATAATTCTACAACATTATAACATTATAAATATTAAATTAAATCCAGTAACATTTTCGGGAAGTTTTTGTAAATCTGTTGACTGTGCCCAAGATACGAGGACGTCTGGTAATCTTATAGTAGGGAATAGTATGATATATTAATGTTAAACAAAGTAAACAAAAAATAATACTCGTACATAGACAACAATCATGATCATCATTCAACATTCGATATCTCATCAATAAAATCAATGTAATTTCTTCTTCTTCTTCCCTTCAGGGAATAGGCATAAGTGCCTGTTCCGTCCTCACAATGTTCTTCCTTCTTCCTTTTCATTATTATTATCACAATTATTTCCATCTTTTCGTAGGTCATTCGACATGTCTTTTGCCAGTGGGCAATAGATCATTGCCAAATGGGGGTTTCTATTTGCATCCATTCTCCGTATGTGTTCTCTCCAAGAATCTTTACAATTTTCTAATTCTTCAATTATGTTATAAGTGCCCATTTTTTTTTTCAGATGTCTTAATTTCTTATGAGATCATATTAGGTGCAGACTTTAAAGTTCCCCATTTCAGCTGCTTGGATTTTGCTTTTGTCTCTCTCTTTAGTAATCCACGATTCACTGACGTACAAAAGAACACAGGCAGCCATTGTCTTGTAAAATTTTATGTTTGTATCTTTTCGTGTTTTATTATGGAGGGTTCTATTTATTATACCGCATACTGATTGAAACCAATTGACTTTATATTATACGTCCCTATCGGCGACATTACGTATTTCACATCCAAAATAGTTAAAATGAGAAATTTGTTCTACGGGAGTATCATCGATAACTATTTTCGAGTGGATGGGGTGTTTTCCGTAGTGGGTCTCTACTTTATATTTCCTTTGAGAGAGTCTAAGATTATATTCTTGTTCTCCAAGTGAATGCTATTTGTAGCTTCTCTGTAATTTATTAGTAGAACAACATTTTCCGCGTATTTGATGTCTTTAAAACCGCCCTGGGACGGAAACCATCAGCTTCCTTTCCTTTCTACAGTCGCTACGCAAAATTCGAGGCTGTTTATGATATGTGTTTTGTGGCTTCGTCTGACGCTCATCCATGATTTCCTTATATGGAGTCTGTTCTAATGCTGGCTCGAGAAAAAACGAGTTGTCTCTTGAGTAGCATTGCCATATTTTGCTGTCCCAGCTATGATTTAATCGAAAATATTAAAAGTGAAAAGTATGCAAAGGAAGGAGGTGCTTAATGATAATTTTTTACGGTGACGTTTATCTAGTGAAATGATTCTCAAATACTCTTCAGCTAATATTTCTTCGCTCCTTCGGTTTATAAGGAAAACATTAGTTGAAAGACACTGACGCAGAAGTTTTATCACCAAAGATGTTTCTTTATTTTGTAACATAGTACGAGTACATTTGTCTACATCGAAGATCCGGAGTATCTAAGGTGCTTTTAAAGATAAGCGTGATTTGCAGTATTTAGATTTTAGTAGTCAATTCAGGAAGGATAATATCTCTGCGGAAAGTCACTTATAGGAATGAAAAGTAATAATAATAGGAATAATCTTATAATATGAGTTTTGTTTATTTCAGTGATGGGTTACAATAACGACAATGTGCTCTACATGAAAGCATTTTCGAATTTTAGTAAAACAATAGAACATGCACGTAAGGATTTCTCTCCAGAATCACGAAATTTTTTTCATCTTTACTGTAGTAGAACAAATGACATAGAATTACATAGGTTTCCTGTAAACGCAATTGGAGCAGAAAACTGAAGTTTAACATGCAGAACAAGTTATTTGAAACCCTTCTTTGAATATTGTGACAAAAAACACAATAGGAAACCATATAACGTGTTTTTGAAAGTAAAGTATTAAAATGTAATTTAATTAATGTTCGACTTTTTCTGTGCATTGTTTTCCAAATTTTTCATGAAAGAAACCTTAGGAATTTTTCAATGTATTAAAAGTAAAAACCTGAGATACATTTTTGTGAATATTGAAAGCCACGCGTTTAGTGTCGATGCCAGTGTCGTTATAAATGAATGGGGCGGATTGTTTTATCGACAATTATAATGGATATATGATCTATATTAATTCTTACTTTGTGAAGTGGTTCGGTTTTATGAACGAATTGCTTCATCTCCTTCAAGAAATGTTTTACTGATGTTAATAGTTGAGTGAATAGTAATTATTAAAAATCATTCCATTTTACATGCAATGAATACACATTTACATAACAAACAGTATACAAAACGTCTCAAAATAAATGTTACACATTTCTAGAGCTTGAAGGGGTTTCACAAGTTGATAACTTCTTGCAAGCGAACGTGAGGTAGGAAATCTCTTCTAGCACAGCTACACACAGCAATTTTGAACTTTGTGCCCCAGCTTTGTACTAGCAAAACTCCTCCTCCAATGGTGTTTCGCACGTTCTGGTTCTGTTGCGACGAGATTTTGATAGGTAGAAATCATGCTAGTGTTGAAAATAAGCCATCGTTAACTACATAGGAATTAATAACTCTTCCCGATCAACAGTGATGCAGAGATAATGGTGTGGCCGCTTACCTGTCGGTCATAATTTTTACTGTGAATAAATTACTATGTTCAGTACCCGCTAAACCAAAGAAACCAGATAATAATAAAACATTCTGAAAAAATCCTTCTTCTAAACTAGGCCTTCGGTTGAGGCAGTTGCAACTAGCGCCAATGTACTGCGGACGCCGAAATTTCAAACGACGTTTGTAAACTTATGTAACATTCTCATTCTGAATCGTATTTAAATAAAATCTTTACACTCATAATCCATTTTTTTTCAGTAAAATCAAAGTGAAAATTATTTGTTCAACTTAAGTTTAATTTTTCGTATGTTTTGTGGATAGTGAAGAGGCGGGGGCCCCGAGCTAATATTTCATCCCCATCGCCAATTAACCGAAGGCCTCTCCTGTTCTGAAAAGAATTATTTTAATAACGTCAAAAATATCTGACGGCAATTGACTCTGTTCCACATGTGTGGAAAATCTTCCTGATCTCAATCCGAAGACAGCGGAGCTTGGTGGAAAAGGTGTTTTCATAACGCTTTATGTTTGACTTCTGAGAAGAAATATTATGTTTCGAGAATAGCATAATTTTCATAAAGATTATTCTTAAAACATATAATTTATAATAAAGCGCTGTTATCTTTGGAAGACAAAATAAACAACTCCGCTTACAACAATACTGATCGTCTGCAAGTTGAAATTTTGAGATTTGTCACTTTTCTTGTGCGCCGATTTTGTAAACCTGAGAAAAAGCGCACTTGGTTATAGGAGAGATATTGCTTTTTATTAACCATGACATAAAATGAAATCACACGTCCTTGAACGCCCATCTTCTTTTCTTTCTACCATTCGCACCTCTCATAGTGAACGGTTATCTCTTTGGGTGCACTTTTCCCTTTGAAATCCCACTGTTCGCCTTTTATGTCTTCATTGTTTCTCCCAGTTGCTTTAGTCATCGTATCTTTGTTTGACTTCTTTAGAGTTTAACTAAGACTTAGTGCTTTTGGATCTACCTAGTGGGAAAATTACACTCAACATGAATTAACCAATTTATTAACTAATTCTAGAGTAAGGTATCGTCCTTACATATCTTAACCATAAACTTATTGATTTTGTTTACTCAATTAATAAAATAATTTCTTACTAGTGACCTGCAGCAGCAAAACATTACTGGACAGACAAACAGCTACTAAACAAACCCACACAAAATGTACCATGCGCTCTGCTCAAGAACAACAACTGAAATACTTTCGTTTAACACTGCAGTTAATTAAATATTTTAACAAGGACAGTCTTCATTAATACTACAGTAACGTAGAGTACAACACATTACAGTTCTTTACACACTAAGTATATAAAAAGTTACTCTTCGGTTACAAAACACGTAAATAGTTAACATTTACTAAGAGAGCCTGCCTCTTCTGAACTTCTTTGGAGCCCCGTTGTTGCATGACGTCAGCTGTGACGAAAGCAGTGAAGCTTTGGATACATTTAGGCTGTATGCGCAGTATGAGAATATGCGCAATAACATTAATATTTGAATTTTTTAGTCAAAATTGAAACTATTTAATTATTGGAATTTCATGAGTTCCTGTGTATCTAACAAAATTAATGGTACCTCTGAAATAGAAGGAGTCTGGATAGTTTGCTTTCAATTTCTGAATGCATTCGAAGTTAGTAATAAAGACGTTTTTTAATTTTCCCCGAGTCCCAGGTAATCTAAAGAAACCATAGATACCTCTCACAATCACGGCGTGTCTATAGTTTTCTTTTAATTTCTACAGGCATTAAAACTTTAGAATATTGATAAATAGTGCGTATAGTATCGTTGAAATGTATTGAAACCTCGTTGCGATATGAATTCAAAAATACAATTACTCTGAAAATGTATTTAATAATAATTAGTAATAATTACTCGTATTAATACTATTATTGACGCATTCTAGAACCATTGGGATGGGCCATTTAACATGCGGTTTAACTTAACATAGACTTCTAGTTTCTACTCATTTCTGACCACTCTTCTAAGGACTACGAATCACCAGAAAATATAAATCGTCATTCCACCTGATCTCCGCTTATTTCCCATCATTCTTCTCGATGTATTCCGTTCATATGCCTTCCATATATTCCTCCACATGTTCACCTCATGTTCCTTCATGTTATCCGCATGTTCCCTCACATTTTCTTTCCATATGTAAATAGAGTTTGGGTTTTACAATAAGTTAGGATGTACGACAAAGTAGATTTAAATTAGTTCGTAAGTATCTAGTTTGAAAGCTACGACAAAGTAGATTTAAATTAGTTCGTAAGTATCTAGTTTGAAAGCTAGGCAGTAAGTGAATAGATGTATGTAAATAGAATATAGGAATAAATATGAAATGTTTACGAATTTTCTTTGACGTTTACATTCCTCTTGCATGTTCACACGACCACACGCGTGTTTCACGTTCTTAGATGTCCTCTCGCGTATGCCTCCACACGTTTCTCTTCTTCCTTTGGTACATTTCAATCGCACGACACAGCAACTAGTAGACACATTTTTTCTCAAAATCGGGGATAACTATATCCGATTTGTTTGACGATATTGTGAGATTAGTTTCAATTTGTGGGTCGTAAAGTATTGTATACAGTCAAACAGACGTCACCAGTTTTGGTGAGCGTTTGATGAGCGTACCTCTAGAAGCATGGTTTTGAAACTTCGAGGGCGGTACAGATCTGCCAATGGAGGAAACAACACACCCTGTCACATCTTTTTCAAGTATTCGGTCTTTCCTAAAATTGAACAATCTAAGACGATGTTTTCTACTTGTTCCTGGCAAATGCTGCATTTTATCATGTTGGGAAATTTTGAGAACCACTCTATCATAATGTCGTGTTCTCACCTCCTGATTTTGGGCAGCTATTAGTATTGCTTCCGATTCTGACTTCATTCTTCCCCAGCCACAAAAATGATGGATCATTTTTGTTTTCCACCTTGTCCATTGTTTTCAGATATTGCCCAAGGATTGGTTTATCTCCCCACGATTTCTTTAACATTTTTGGTGTCTCACATTTCACGTTAAGTAGTATTATAATTTCAGTGACTGTGTTATTCTCCGAGTCTTGCATAGTCTTCTTCACAATGATTCTTCCTACGCTTACAGTGCCTCCCTTTTTCGTTTCTTCAGTCATATTTCATGATATACCTCATTAGTGGGTCATCTTGATGAATGACTACATAATTTCCCATCCCGACTTTTGCATTGTGCCAAGCTTCAATTTATCTGACGCCTCTTCCTCCCTCCTTACGTGACACATAAAGTCTAAGTACATCAGCTCGAGGGTGGGCGACATGATACATTGTAAGAAGTTTTCTGTTTTTTCCATCCATGATTCGAATTTCGTGCTCAGTTCAGTCCACTAGTTGGGATCTACTCGGCTACAGACACCACCAAACTACCTATTGTAGATATTTTATTCCTGGAGTTGAGAGAGGACTGCAGGACAATTCTCACTTTTCTGTGATACTCCCTGCAAATTCTCTCTCTTTGCATTTTTATTTTTGTCAGCTACATCGAATTCAGCTGCTGTATGAATGAGAGTTCTAGCGGCCGGCTGCTCTGATCGGTATTTTTTCGTGGTTTCTCCGACCAATCCCAGGCGAATGTCTGAGCAGTATCCTAACAAACAGGCCGCCCACGATATTTCCTTCTTCTTCTTCTTCCTTGTCTTTTCCTCTCCACTCACGTACACACACTTACACTCACATGCACTACACTACGACACATGGAGACCGGCCGGAAGCCTAGAGCTTGTCCCGGCTGGGTCGGAGATACCAGGTTGGAGAAAACCCCGCTAGCCGGCGGTAGATCGGCGCAGGATCTCGCCATTCAGCAGAGGAAGATCACCGCTATCTCTCACGATAAAACCCTATACTACACTCTCGGAACTAATGGCCCGAATAGTTAACGCGCCAAGAATTACTAATCAATAAATGAATCAATCAGCAGCATTGAAATAGTTTCTCTTTCGACTGAGAAATGCAGATATTTGATTGTGTTATTTCCCCTATTCTGATACCGCGCTCAGTCTGTCGCTGCTTACGAGGAAGCAAGACTCCAAGAAAGAGGCTGGACGTCATTAAATATTTGTTACTTACATATTGCGTTATGGATCAGCAACTTTTTTATACTTTTGTATTCTTCATATTCTATAATTTTTCAGAAAACGTTTATTCAGCTTGACAGATATTCTTGGAACACCTCACAACAACACTTAAAATAACCTTGAAGTAATTATACAATCTTCCTTGACAGCTTTTCGCTTTTCTTGATAGTTACAAAAATATCAGAAAATCTTTTAATTCTTAAGAAGGGTGCATAAAGTTGTCCATGCGAAAATTCAGGATCGGGCAAAGCAACCCTATTCTTTGCTATATTATTTAGCTTTATTATCAAACAGAGAGGTATACCCGTGCAATTCATATGCATATAAAATCTCGTAATTAGTTTAATTTTCCATACAGTTGCAGATACTGCATGTCTCTGAACAGTTGAAGTCGTGTAGAGAAGCGCGGGACAAGCAAAAACGTAATAGAATGTCGAAGAAGGTCTAATCCTATAGTTTATGGTGTAAGGAACGTTTCTACGAGGCATTTGGTCTCAAACTTACAGATTTGAAGATCCTAAAATGCTTTATTTAGGAGTTATTTAACTATATATTTTTTAAGAAAGCTGCCAGAGTGTTGCGGGTTGTATTTAACATGAATTTTTTTTTTCTTTCAACAAATCCTTCATATTTATAAATGGCAAAATGCAATTCGTCATATATCCGTTCTTTTTATTTAGAGACTTCATTTATAAAGATTGCTTACGTGTGAGAGCAGCAAAACTCATATATATTATTGAAATAAAATAGAAGACGATAATGCTAATGAAAAGCCTTTTGTGACTTGTTGTTCAGCAGAATTTTCCTGATGGAAACCACTAGTCAAGATTTAATTACATAATTACATTTATAATACAAAAGGTATAAATACTTTTTATTAATTCCAGTCTATAACGTTTTTAATCTTAAGAAGGGAAGTACTACAGAATATACCAATTTACAATTGAAAATATTTCAAAAGAGCATGTATGGGAAGATAAATTGAAAGATGTTATTTAAAATTAATATGGAGTTCATAATATGCTCGAAAGGAGGTTAATGATATATCTATTACAATGTGTCCCATTGATTTTTGTATGTAACAGTACTAGTACTAAGTTATTCTCTTTTAATTTTTTGAAAACGGTGAAAACATTTTTCACTTTTTATTTTTCTCTTCCAGAAGGGTCTAAGTGATAGCTTGTGGGTTAATATTCACTCTAATATTGAAAATTCAAAACGGGGAATAAAAATAATTCACATCCAAAATATATAGTTATAATGTTCAATAAATATACAGGATCATTAGTTTTCGCTGAGGTATTTTTGAACAAGATATTTTATTGTGGTTTGTACGTACGAATCTAATTAATCCTATATCACAGTACAGTTAATGAAATTGTTTGTATAACATGTTACATCCCGCTCTGTACACAATTTCCTAAGGAAATATAACGGCTTTTAAAAAATATTCCCAAACTTCGTACATTTTCTATTGCGGGAGAGAATTTCCCCCACACTTGCATCAAACGAATTCGAGTTGCAAAATACAAGGGGTTTCGTATTATAACGTAAGGAAAACATCAGACGCTCATAAACTCACAACACACGTTACAGTGCATTTCATATTATCATCAAACAGAAATCTGAAACGATGCGTCCTGCGTCCTCGAAATTAAGTGTTCGTGTCCCCTACGGTACAGGAGTTGTTTCTTAGACATTAATCTACATAATGAAACAAATTGGACGTTCTATTATATTTCTGGACAGGAGCGGGCCGCTTTGTAGCACGGGTTGACAGAAATCCTCGAAACTGGTACCCAGTTTGTAGGAACTTTCTTATTTTGTATACTATATTTTCATATTTCTTAAACAGTAAACAGTAATACACAATGCGATTATTTGCCGGTCACGTTTTTTGTGCAAATATTGAAATATTTTGGCCCTTCTTTTACATTTTTTCAGTTCAACGTATGTAATTGTATTTCCAATTCAAGTGTATGAATGAACGTGTTAGAAACGTGTCTACAGCACATAAATAGATGTAAAAATGTAGGGAGAACATGTTGGGGAACGTATGAAGAAAATGTACTTGACATTCAGGAAATATATAAGAAATATGTAGAAAATACGTCGAAGAAATACGTCGTGAAAATAAAACGTGAAAATAGCATACAGGCAACGTGTGTGCCAGTATGTGACAAGACAGTGGTAGACTTGCGGGGTAACATATGAGAAACATGTGGGAGATGACGTGACGAACATGAGTGCAAACATAGAGGGGCACAGGTGAGGCCCAAGTTATGTTTATCGAGCCGAATTATAAAAAAATATAGTTTTAAACCTCCTAATACATTTTTTGAGAACGAACATTTTGAATATCCCCATATCTCAGCATTGACAAAAGTGCAGAATTGGGAAATCTATGTAAACATTAATTTGATTATTTTATATTCTGGGAAATTTAATCTCACTGCTTGGCAATATTATAATGTTTATCCACGCACAGTACCAGGCCTGTAATGCTTTATAGCACTGTTCAAGGTATGGCCGTTTGAAGGAGGTCTCCAGAATGCAAACAATGCTTTGCAATATTCAGATTGTTGGCACGGGTGCAATTAACTTAGTATTTCCTTCTATAAACTAAGCACTTTATTCATATTTATAGTAATCTATCGTTCATGTTACATTTATACTTGAGGTATCAGTAACCGATTGCATTTAATATTATTTTATTTTGTGTTTTAATAATACATTATTATTATTATTAATATTAATATTGTAATTATTGTATGCGTGTCGGCCATTTATGACCGAGGTACACGTTATTTTCCGAAGCCCAGTGAATTTTATCCCGGAGAGGATAACGTTTGTCATTATGAGGATCAGCTTCTTTCGGACATACCCCTTCGTAAGACAAGGTATTTACGCCCGGGAATTATGAATTATGGGGTAAAAAGATGATGATGAGGAGTGAAGTGACAATCACAAATACGACCATGCCTATGCAAGGCTCGAATCTGCAGCTTCTTCGGGGCAGACGATGGCTGCAGCAACGTCTGCGTCATGGGGGCCGGCATTACTATTATTATTATTATTATTATTATTATTATTATTATTATTATTATTATTATTCCACTACATCACGACTAACAGTGTTATGAGGCGGCTGAATATAAAATCTACTCCAGGTTGCAACCAGCTACCTAAAGAGCAGATCTGTCGGTGCCTCTACAATACTTTGTGCAAAAGGTGGGCTGTTGCAAATAAAGCAATTTCTTGTACTTCCCAGTCTTTTGAATTACCTGGGAGTTTCGACAAGTTCTTACTCCAATTTGGCGAAACAAATCACAGAGCTCCGATAACTATCGGGACGACCTGTGCTTATACGCCCCACATTCGGCTGATCTCGATTTCCGAACTCTTGTATTTAAGACGTTTCTCTGCCTCCTTTGTAACGGCGTTTTGATCGCAAGGTACCGCAACATCGACAAGTAAACACGATTTTTTCTCCAAATCCCGGATAACTATATCCTGTTTGTTTGCCGCTACCATGTGATCAGTTTGAGTTTGTTGGTCGTACAATATTGTACAGAGTTCAACCGATGTCACCGGTTTTGGTGAGTGTTCATACCACTTGGGGCAGGTGTTTGGGACTTCGAGGGCGGTACAGATCTGCCAGTGGAGGTAACTACACACACTGTCGTGTCTTTTCAAGTATTCGGTCTTTGCTAGAATTTGACAAGCTGAGACAATATGATCAATGGTTTCTACTTGCTCTTGGCAAATGGGGCATTTGTCATTTTGGGAAATTATGGAAACAGGTTTATCATAATGTCGTGTTCTCAACGCCAGATCATGGGCAGCTATTATAAGTGCTTCCGATTCTGACTTCATTCCTCCCCTTTTAAGCCACATATATGATTGATCATTCTTGATCTGTGCTCTGTCCATTCGTTTCAAATATTGTCCGTCGAGTGGTATCGCTTCATTCTTAGCAAACACTTTCAGATCATCCATATAAAACAAATGTGATACTGGCCTTTCATCACCATGGAGCTTGTAACCAAAGCCAGCTTGCAACAACTGTCTAGATAGTGGGATCAAACTATTGCAGAACAGCAGAGGGGATAGTGAATCTCCTTGAAAAATATCCCTGTTAATCTGAATACTTTTGGTTTCTACTGCTTCCTTTCCCTGTATATTAGTAACCTGGTATTCCACGACTTCATACTAGCCTTGGGAAAACCCAATAAGTCTAGGATGAAATCGATAGATCTCCAGGGTCTTCAAAATCCAATCGTGTGGTACAATATCAAAGGCATTTTGGTAGTCAAACCAAGCCATACTCAAATTACGTTGTCCTTTCTTTACGTCAATCCAGATGACTTTATTTAGTAAGATTTTCTTACAGCCATAAGAAACTTTACGTCATCCTTTTTGTTCAACTGGCATCAGGTGGTTTTTCTCTAGGTGTCTGTACATTTTGTCAGATGTGGCTGCAGTTACAACTTTGTGCAGTACTGGCAGACAAGTGATTGGCCTGTAGGTCTTCGCCAAAGAGCTGTCTCCCTCTTTGGGTAGCAGATACGTAATGACGCGTGTGAGTCATTCCGGGAGTTCCTTTGGGTTTTCTGAAATTTTGTTAACAACCTTTGCTAGATGAGAATGTATTGCTGTTAAATTCTTAATCCAATAAATCTGGATCTTATCCAGCCCGGGGGAATTTCAGTTTGCCACGTTCTTAATTGTTTGGAAGAGGTCCTCTTTCGAGAATTCGTGAACATCTTCCATGGTTTCCATAAGTTCATCGGCGGCATCAATTTCAGTTTGAAGCCAAGTTGCGTCTTGGTTGTAGGATCTGCTCTCTTCCCAGATTCCTGTCCAAAATGCCTCGACATCATCTTTTGAAGGAGTGACAGCATTACCATTCGGTTTGTGAGTCTGATTGCGATGGAATCTCTTCGCGTCTGTTTCAAACAACCAATTCTGCGCACGGAAATCTATTCTACGTTTGTAACGTTTATTTCGATGAGCCCATATTAAATTTTCTCTTTAGCTTCTCAACTACCATTAGCTTGCTTGTGTCATTTTCAATTTGGTATTTTTGTTCAACATTGAACATTTTTCGTTGAACTTTAGAGGTGTGCGTTGATTTAGAAGATTCCTCAACTAAGAGTCATATTTTGCGCCGAGTGCCGGCTATCCGTTTCATAATTATCTTCGTCCATCGGGGTACAGAGCTGTTTACTCTTTTCCTGTCGGCCGTCGGTGTTCTTTGCTGGCCCCAAAATTATCTGAGATAGTAGATATCCAATTGCATATATGATGTGATTGATTTCAGTATTATCTAGATCTCTACCTGGGGTCTGTACCACCTCATTTAAGACAGAATTCGCTGTCTCTATTACTCTCTTAGCTTTGGCATTATATTCTCCTCAACGGCGCACGAGATTTAAACGGATGTTGACTAACTCTTTCTATTTCGCGTCGGAGGAGTTTTCGCATCATGTCCTTATCGTGTAAATCATTACCAGATGAATTTTCGCCACTGCGTGTGTTTCATTGGAAAGAGATCAACCTTCAACGGGATAATCGTTTTCATGTTCTATATGTTCATGTGGGTAGTTTGATCGAAGAACGTACTTCGCATTTCTCTGAATGTCAGCAAGTTGTTCTGCTGTGAATTTTCCACTGCTGAGTATGTATCGTCGTTGACCGGCAAGCGTCTTTGAGTCTAGGTTAGGTCTCATATCTGGGTTCCGCTCTCTCGATACCTTGGAAACTTCTATTTCTGAGCCCCCATTTTTCGCTTTTGCATAGTAAAAGCACCACATCATCTCCTTTAATTTATTCCGGATACATCTCTGACGATGGCTTCGAGCTACTGCCGGCTCTGTGTTCCTGGGACTAACATTCATGGGATGGCCAGACGTCGACAAGGTAACATTAGCTCGGTTTCGGAGCAGGTATGGGACATTTGTAGAACAAGGCACGTTAAGATTCATTACATTTCTTATTCTATCCATTTTGCTCATTGGTTTTAAGTGAAGATTTGCAGGACGCAAGTTCGAGTTCACAGATCACACTTGACCCTCGGATTGTTTCCTGCCATCCGTTACTGCGACGCACAGTGGCCTCGGGACATCCCCCCTCAGGGCCCGGCAAGGGATCCCTCCGATCGCCAGTCGGCATTACTAAACCCAACGGGATTTTCACTGACTGCTGAAGGCAGCCTCCTTCCCTAGCCAGTGCAAGGTTCAGGCCTCCACTCTAATCAGTGGCCTAGTGTGCCAACCCAGTTTCTCTTCTGTACCCTCCATGGGCCGACAACAGGAAGTACAAGGTTCATGACCTTTCCCTCTCTTCTTACTTCCCACTCTCCTCAAAATGGAGTACTTCTTCCAACCCTCACATTGAACCTGTTCAGCAAGGGATGCCCTACCGGTAGCTAGGCTACCACTGACATAGCTCTCAGGTTCATGGGGGTACTCAAGCTCCACTACCAATTGCAAGGTCGTGTACTCCCTAGGTGTTGTTGTTGTTGTTGTACTTATTACTCTAATTAACGATTAAAATTGTTAAGAGTCAGTTGAATATAAAATCTACTCCAGGTTGCAACCATCTACCTAGGGAGCAGATTTATTGAATGTCCAAAACCGGTGACGTCTGTTGGATTGTGTACGATATTGTACGACCAACAAATTCAAACTGATCGCACGATAGTGGCAAACAAACTGGATATAGTCATCCGGGATTTGGAGAACAAATCGTGTTTACTTGTCGATGTTGCTGTACCTTTCGATCAAAACGTTGTTACCAAGGAGGCAGAGAAACGTCTTAAATACAAGAGTTTGGAAATCGAGATCAGCCGAATGTGGGGCGTAAAAGCACAGGTCCTCCCGATGGTTATTGCAGCTCTGGGATTTGTTCCGCAAAATTTGTGTAAGGACTTGTCTAAACTCCCAGGTAATTCAAAAGACAGGGAAGTGTAAGAAGTTGCATTATTTGGAACCCACCTTTGGAGCCCACCTTTTGCGCAAAGTATTGTAGAGGCACCGACAGTCCCTAGATCTACTCCTTAGGTAGCTGGTTGCAACCTGGTGTAGATTTTATATTCAGCCGACACCTATCATCTTTAGTCGTGATTTAGAGGAATAATAATAATAATATTATTATTATATATAATAATATAATTATTATTATTATTATTATTGTTGTTGTTATTTATTTTGACATATATCTGTGACAAAAATTCAATAATTAATAGATCATACTTCCTGGTCGTTTTGCAGTAATATGATTGCGTTTCGGTCGGAATTACCTTGCGGATTTTCCGGATTCTCTTCCCGGCTGCCATCAGCTGTAGAGCATACCAGGGTCTCCTGTGGTCATTACCGGTTCTCTAGGAACTCTTCGGATGAGGATCCACCTCGTGTTCTGGGAACATCACTCCGGGATAGCCCTTAAGCCCATCTCGGTCATGTTCTTGTACAGTTTTGCCTCATGTACCCCCTGGGCTAATCTCGGTGTGTACGCCATTCATGTGTCTTAGGGAACTAGTTTTGCATGCACGCACAGGCTTATTGCATACCTATTATCGTAGTGAGGAACCCTCTCTTGCTCTCTGAAAATGCCAAGATAGCCCCCTTGCTCAACGTGGTCCAGTACTTTTATATTTGTTTCAAGGGTAGTCCTCGGGTACGCCTCGGTGCTTGTGCCATTTTTCTGGCATAGGGAGCTAGTTTCTTATTCACGCACATAGAGAAGATAGCACACAGATTACACCCTCACCTGTTACCGGTCAGTATAAGGGCTAGGAGTAGGATTAGGGTTCACTTAGTGATACATAAGGTACTGAGAATGGTACCCCAATACCACAAACGCATCTGAAGGACCAGAGAGAATATTTATATCTACTCTATTCATTAAAAGAAATGAATTAGTAAGAAACTGTATGCACTATTAAGCAATGTCGGGGAGGGGCGTAGAGAACGCTTTAAGAAAGGGTTAGGGAAGTATGAATTCTGATAAAATGAATATTTACCTCTCACACACTCTCTATACGGTTGTGTAAGTCTAACAATTATTTCAATGATGCCGTTTAATTACCGCCTTTTGTAAAATGAGAATTTTGTGAAATGAAATTTGAATTTTGTGATATTGGTTATCAGATTTGATGATAATTATCTGACTCAGAAGTTCGCCAAAAGTAATTAATTATTTCTCTTTCTTCTCACTCCTTCACATATTTATCTTCTTATGCCGTCCACTTCATAACAATTATGCTCTCCCAAACACCATATTTATTAAATCTAGTGCTGAACTTATTAATTATATCATTTGAATGTTTTAAATGAATAATTTGTTTCAAAAATATAATAGTTATTGCACCCTCCAGATCAGTTGTACATGTGAGGAATATTTCTATCTTATGAGTAAGGCCATTAACGGTTTACTGTCCAAGGAATCATATGTGACGCAGACATCATGTCCAGGCGATCCCATTCGAATCCCATGCAGTAGTCTTCATACTGATATTTTTACAAATCATACTTGTAAACATCTTATACTAAAGGAAGAAAAACATTCAATATATTGCGACCTCCAGCGTCTTCGGGATAAGGGAGAGGGATTTTTTATTATCTCCCTAGGATGTTCGGTAGCTCAGTCGGGATGACGGTGGGCCACATAAAAATTGAAATTGGTGGGATCAAGGACGTGGGTTCTCTACACTACGGTCTCGCGAATCATTCAGATTAAAACACAGATTTATTAAAACCCTCACTATAATCTTGATATGAAAAAGTTTGTGGCATAGAAATCTCATACATATGACACTCATAAATACATAGAAAAACACAAAATACGCTGTGAATTGCTGAAAATAGAATACACAAGAAAATTCTTAAATCTATACACCCTTCTCTTTGCTACTTTACTAATTTACACTGTCTTTCTCATCAAATCAAAATTTTACTAGGCCTTCACATATTCTTTGGTACCATTTATATTCTCTTTCATGTAACACAAACAGTTTTTACTGTTTCTATTTTTACAAAGAATAAAGAAAGATTGATTCTGTAAGTTATAAAAAAATTACTCTCTTCTCTAACTAGCTGAACATTAATTCTTTTTCTCAGTTTACACAGAATTACTCTATCTGCTTTGTTAAACGAGTTCTCGGCACTAGAACGTTTGTAAAAGGAACTTTCTTACTTTGAAATCCTTTTCAATACGGGGTTTCGTTCGCCGTCTTCTGAAACTCGAGCAGTGGCGACTTCGGTGACCTTGATGTTGGGTGTTACCCTTCGCTGCTCGCTCCGCTAGTCGGGTACCGTTACCAAAGCTCCCTTGCAGCAGAGCTCTCTCTGGGCCAACAGTATGGTTAAATATTCGTCTTTTGCCAACGTAAATGTTTTAACCATATGCCGCTAGTATTTCCCATTTATATCCAATAGAATTCAATTCAATATAATAAGCGAAGAGCATATAAAGAGCATAAAAAACAAAAAAGAAAGCTCTTCGTTTTGTCTTTGAAGAGCTCTGATGCCTTTTCTTCGTCTGGATTGATGGCGTTCCACGTTGACACGCTACGTTCATTCACCCTCGCTGCTTGCCGACACGCTTCGAAATGGAACGGGATGTGCTGTATGTCTCGCTGTTACCCTAGTCAAGCGATTCTAGTGAACTCTTGTGATAACTATGAGAACTAATCAGTAGCTCTCTTCTGTCTGTGCGGCCCGCGCTATGAGTACCGATGCTCTTCGTGCGGGCGATAAATGTGCCACGTTTTCCTGAGTATTCGGAGGGAAAACGGATGGTCACAATATCTTACAACGTAATTTAATCTTTATTTTAGCTTTATACCGATATTATTATTTTGGTTTCCTGACTTAACTGTGATTGTTATCCGGGGACAATAAGTATGTTGAAAAGTACAGGTTATTTCAACAAAATTAAATAAACTGTAAGATTTTACAAAAGTAGTGAAGAACTTTCCTTTTATTAATATTTTATATTTAATTTTTTTACTCATCGAAATATCAAAATAGTATTACTTTTTTGGAATAATTATAGGTCTCTTTATTTTCGGAAAGGATTTATCAATTTTTTATTGTACTATTTTTGAAGTGTCTTGTAAAATGATATGTCTATTTGCTAAGGATGACAGTCAAATTTTGACGACGTTGATGGTAAAAGATAAAGAATAATTATCGTCTACTGTAAAATGTGCATATATTTATATGTTTTGTTTTAAATAAATTGCGTGTTCTTTATATTTACTGCAGTCATTATCTTTAATGAAATACTAATCACATCATTTCATTAAACTGAATGATTGTCGAAAGTATAATGAATAAGTACTTTTATTTATCAATAATATCGACAATCAGTGAGTGGATCTTTCCATCTAGAATTTCTACATGTACTATTTTAGTCTCCCAATTTTAACTCTATTGCGTTATTAAGTGATTGAGAATAAATAATGTGGTAACTAATTGTTTGTTTTTTGTTACAGGTAATGAATTGCTTGCATCATTTCGGTACCGGTTTCGTCGCATTTTTTGGGAAATAAATCTCTTGAAGGACTAGTGAGTAAATGCATCCTGAGCTCTTTCCCTACGCACAACATAGCTCTCAACCTCAATGTGTATTGTTATTACATTGAACTATTACATAGGAATTATTTAGATTACTGAGGAATGATCATCCATATAAACCTTTCTTCTTAAATAATAAAGAATAATTTATTAAATTTGGAATGGTAATTTAATGCCTTGATACGGCTGCGAATCGTGCCTTTATATTTTTACGTATCTGGTATACAACATCAAGATGAACTAGTGTGATAAAAAGCTAATATGGAAAGGCTGAAATGTAGTTCTAAAAAAGCACTTTTAGCCTACATTAATTGATGTTTTATGTATAAATTCTTCCAACAGCTTAGCGGAAAATCTTGAAATTCTCTTCGTGTGTACCAAACGTTCAAGATTTAACTGTCTTTTTGTAGACATTTCTATTACTCATTGACCTTTGATACTCTTATCGTTTCCAAAAGTTCGTTGGTTTCTCCAAAATGTTCGTATTTTTTCAGATTTTTCGAACTTTAATAGTACAGACAAAATGAAATATTAAAATTGAGATTGTCGGCTGCAAATTGACTATTATATCTTAATATATTCACGTACACCTGAAATATGCTTTCAGTACATCTCTGATCGTGATTTATAATAACTTGCTCGTCTTTCACAGCTTAATTTTGTTCTTATAATATTTATAAATAATAGTTTTTCGTTCAAATTTGTTGGCAATTAATCTTGAAAGAAGGGACATTTTGCATGTGTATGTTCCGATTAAGCGCGATCCCAAATTTCAGAGGAACCAAAACAGTTATACACACGATTATTTTTCGACACAAATTTTTTACTATCTCTTCTTCTACGTTCTTACGTAGAAAAGAGAAAGTATTCCAATGCTGCAGAGAAGTGGTTATTTTTCATCAGAAAAAGTTGTATTTCGGTGGGGATCTGATAACGAATAAATGGAAAAATCTTTCTACCATGAGTAATAAAATACTTCCTCTAATACGTTATATAGTGAGAATCTACGTTTCACGGGTCTTTGATAACGAACAAAATGTTTACGGCAAAATTGTTTACGCGTCCGTCTGTTCATCTGCCCTTCCACCCGTCCGTGGTCAACTCCAAACAGTTTCTCCAAATTTTCTCCAAAATTCTCCAAATTTTCTCCAAAATTCTCCAAAATTCATATTCTCCAATCAACCTGCCAGAGCTCGAGGCCCTGCCAATTTCAAACGAATATTTTGATTTAGGGAAATATTTTACATTAAGCTTCAACATTTTCAAAAATTTCTTAAAAAAGTTACAAATTATGGATTTTTCCATAGAGCTAAAAATAGAAAAACTTTAATTTTTTGGCTTCTTCCAACAACTACAATATTGAAGATAGAGATTTTTCCTGAATAAAATCTGTTTTTCAATATTAGAACTTTAAATAAGCTCACGTACAACTTTTCGAAATGATGAGTTGTTTTAATTGTGAGTAGCATAATTAATTATGAAGACAATTAAAAAATGATATCCTCAGAAACAGCTCAAAGTTTTTTCTTTCATATTTTCCCAAATAAATCAAAGTACACTTATAAAAATGTAGCAGGTCTCATTATTTTAGCCCGCAGTTTTCGAAAATTGCACTTCCCCTAGGTATTGCAGTCTTTGTTGGGTGTAGTTGATGAAATAAAAAGTGATGCAGTATAAATATGCGTTACAGTAGAAACGTAGGAGTTTTGAGGGGTTCTATCCAAAATCCTTACGTATTTTACGTAAACACGAGAAACATGTTTTCAATTAATTTGCCAATTTTGCCCCCTGCTTATTTGAAGCTGCTACTTATTTGAACATCTCGGATTCGAAAAGTAATCCATTCATATTCATTATGTTGTTAGTTTATTCGTATAATTATAAGTACGACTAGTTTTACAATTTGTCAGACCGGCAGAGTTAGCTCAGAGTCAACATTGCCGCTCCTTCTGCATCACTTCGGAGCGGGAGATCCTATCGTTATGGTCCCGACAGTGACGGATTTTGGACACTGGCTAGTTAGCTAGGTTGATTACAGCAGCTGTCTGGAGGAAAATTACGGTGGTCGGCCGCCCAGATAGCGTTCCATGATTTCTATGATCTAAACCCAGCATATGTCGTAGCAGTATCCTCACTCGCCTTCGTTATCAGGCAGAGTAACAGACCGACGGACCGACAGACCTATTCACTGACCGACAGGCAGTCAGGCAGGCCTACAGGCAGACAGACATGCCAACAGACGGTCCGACCGAGGTGGCTAAGGACATCAGTAGATGTCACTGCAGTGCTTCTGATCGGGAGGTCTTGGGTTTCGAGTCACGACGGTGGCAACATTTTCGACAGCCCGATCGCTAGATCGAGTCCTGTCGCTATCTGAAGGACAATTGTAGCGGCCGGTTGCTCTGATCGGTAGTTTCCCGTGGTTTCTTCTATCAGTACCAGGCAATTGCCGGAGCAGTAACCTACCAAACAGGCCACGGATCGCGCGCGATCTTTCCTTCCCATTCCTAGTCGTATCCTCACCCCTTACACACACTTTTATATGCATTGCACTACATACCGAGAGCTTAGAGCTTTTCGCGGCTGGGGCGGTGCCCCACTGGTGGGAGATCTCGGCACTAAATATACTAAATAGACAAACCTAGTACATCAGTTATTTTACAAAATCTAACCGAAAAATGACGTCAGTGTATGTAAGTTGATACTTTCTTGAGAGCTATGTGTTTCGGCAACTGCTTTCCAGATCAGATTTGCTGCGTCGGGCTTTACGGACTGGTGCCAGTGCTTTCTTCAGCATGTGCTTGTCGATGTGAAGAGCACCAATTGTTGTTGCAGCATTCACTTGCCATTGTAAAGCCAGCTTTACTTTTCCTGAACTGCTTGTTTGCAAAGAAGCTTCGGAGACTTTTTTCGTTAGTCAAGAGCCAAGAGGTATCGTGGATGAATGTGCTCCCACTTATTCAGTCGGAACTCTAGTCGGGAAGCCTTAGTTTGTCAAGATACTTCGCGTACTAAGGCTCTTTAATCCGGGCCTGACCGCCAATAGCAATCGTAAAATCCTCGCTTGCACCCAAAATGCACGAGGGTGACCGACGACGGGCATGTCCGTCCTGGTCGCCCTCATCGTGATTTCGCCACGCTGTGCTTCACTCCGCACCTCCCCAAGCCGCCATAACTTGGCCCCGACGCGCTCTGCTCCAAACCTCCTTGTCCCGCTCCACTCCAACCTCCTCGTCCGGCTCCGCTCCAACACTATCCATACCGCTCCGTCCCAACCCTCCATGTCCCTCTTTCCTCCAACACTCCCCGTTCCGCTTCGCTCCAACCCTCCCTGTCCCACTTTGCTCCAACCCTCTCCGTCCCGCTTTTCTCCAACCCTCCCCGTCCTGCGTCGCTCCAACACTCCTCGTTCCGCTTCACTCCAATCCTCCCTGTCCCGCTTCATTCCAATCCTCTCCGTCCCGCTTCTCTCCAACCCTCCCCGTCCTGCGTCGCTCCAACACTCCTCGTTCCGCTTCGCTCCAATTCTTCTTGTCACGCTGCGCTCCAACTACCCCGCTTCCCTCGCCATACCTCCATTCCAACGCCGCCCTCTACATTTCTTTCCAATCCTTCTTGCCCTGACCTGCCATGCCTGATCGCGCCATGTAACGCTTTGTCCTGCCTTGCACCATCCCTCCCTGCCCATCACCGTCCGCTCCATTCCTCCCCGCTTCTCATCGCACTCTCCCATCCGGCTTTGCCTCTCCATTCCGCTCCGCCTCGCCCTCTGCATCATACCATTCTACCCGTACCACCCTCCGCCTATTTCTATACCCAAGTTTTCAGTTATTTCTCACCTCACCTTTCCCTTCTCCGCATCACCCTGCACTGTCTCATAAGGCTCTGCTCAGTCTCAGCCAATCTGTCCCGCATTCTCCCATCCCGATTCAATCCGCTGTGATTCGAACCACCTACCCCTCTTCGCCCCATATTTTTCCGTACCTTCCCGTCTCGCCTCACCTTTCCATCTCTACCCCCTCCTCCGACTAAGCCATCCACCTAGCGCGGCCCTTCACCGCTCAACCTCGCCCCACCTCACCTTGCTTCGTTGTGTCACCCGCTCCCGCCCGCTCCCGACTCACCCCATTGCCTCCTCCCATCTCACCCTCTCCCGCTTCCGACCCCTTTTCCACTTCGCCTCACCCAGTCCCGCTTCGTTCCGCCCCGCCCGGCCCCGCCCCGCCTCACCTCGTCGGCGCGGCTTGCGGCTCGTTTCTGCCTTGATAGCGAGATAATTGGCGGTCGCGGCGCCGGAGCTGTTGCTGCAGTCGCAGCCGCAGCCGCCGCCGTCGCCGCCGCCGCCCTCAGCCCCCCCGACGCCGCCGCCGCGCTATGTAAATTCCTACCGGTCATTAGTCCTCACCTGTCCCCATGCTAATGGGCGGTCTAACTTTCAGGAAATAATTTGTACCGTGTCCGCATAATGGCTTTACATGACGTCGCTTGTGAAGTCCACGCGGAGGTCGTTTATAATTCGGATAATTGATAAATGAGAGGGAAGGGGGATAGGGTGGAAGAAAACGCGAGTAAGAAGTTGGTTGCCTCCCCTTCCTACATAAAAAAAGAGTGCACTTTTGCTTCTGTGCTCGGTATCGAACTTAGGAATCCTCGATCAAGGTGATGGACGACCTGTCGCGAAGTTTTAAGGAGTTTCACCACAACGAAAGGGAGAACGAATAAGGCGCTCCGTGCTTTATATCGTCTCCAAAACAAACATTTTGGGAACTCGTAAAATGCAAGAGTAACTTGAATAAACATTCAAAGGTAAACATGATAAGAAAGTTGTTTTTGATTCAACCCTAAAAATAGTATTAATTTTGAAATACGGAAGAATATGGTTTGTTGCTTGAATATGATTTTTTAGTAATTGATAGTAATTTTTATTTTTGAACGGAATAACCATTATTTACCGTAATAATACAATGTATTAAATTTAAAATGTTAAAGAGATTGGACAAGTATTTATTAATGCATTGATAGAAGTAAAATATATATGATCGAAATGCAATTTGAAATAATAATTCAAATGTCTAATAAATGTGTTAACTAAAGTAATAGAACAAATTGAGTCATTTGTATCAATGTAAATATTTTATGACCAAATATGTGATTGAAAGGTGATTCATAATGAGTTTACAATAATATTTAATGTTTATTACTCACGGGAAATTTTACAAATTTAGCAAATTAATTTTTGGATCAGGAACAAGGAACAAAATTAAAAGCTTTCGAGAAGTAAATCGTATTTTCCGTTACCGCATACGTACGCTTTCCGTTACCGGTATAAAGATCGCGACTTTTGAAAGATTTGCGGATTGAGAAGGATCGACGCGAAACTGTAAAACAAGGCGGTCGTTGCCATGACGATTCTGTATTACGTTTTGCATGTCTGTTACGCTCTCATGGCGACCACCGCACGGAACAAACTGACGACGCTCAACTTGGACGCGGCCAATATTTGTACCAGCAGCTTCAATAGTGAATAGCGCCCGCCCCGTCCCGCTTCGACCGACTACATCTCGCCCCGCCACGCTCCGCCTACTCTCCGCTCCGCCACTCTACGCCCCGCCCCGCCCCGCCCCGCCCCACCACACCCCCCTCTGCCCCGCTCCGCTTTGGCCCCGCTGCGTTTGCCTCCCCCGCCCCACTTGGATGCAACCCGCTCCGCTCCACCACGCTCCGCCCCGCCTCACCACTCTTCTCCCCGCCTCGCCCCCTCTTCTTCCCGCTTCACCCTTCCCCACTTCGCCCTGTTCCGATACACCATTCCCCGCTTCTCCCCATGAAGCCATTCCCACCCGTCATTGTCCGTTCCGTCCTCATCAACCCCTCCTCACCTCATCCCCGTATCATCTCGTCCCGACCTGTTCCGTGTTGTCGTGTCCCAATACATTCTGTCCCAACTAGGCTCGGTCAGATCTGTTCCGTCTCCTGTCCAGTTCACGTTCCAACTCGTTTCGCCCCTACCATTACCCCACCTCACTCCTTCTCGACCCTCCTCGCCACGCCCCGCCACGCCCCGCCCCTGCCCGCCCACTCCGCTCTGCCCTCTTTGCTTCCGCAACGCCAAGTGAATTCGAGCATTGTCCAAGAACGAAGCATCTGTTTGCATCCACCTCCGCTCATTACGACATGGGAACACCTGTGCTCGCTTTCTATGTCTGCTGTGTAAGATGTCAATGAAGGCACTGTGTTTATTTGCGGCGATTAGTTTCGATGAATTGCTATTGAAAAATTCTAGTCGATGGCGGTTGCTTTTTTAACGAAAATTCTCATCTCCATTAAATGAAGCTTGCCAATCATCCCCATGTTGCCTTGCAATTTACTTGCTGTGTATTCGTTCCAATAATATTCTGTGTTTTTTAAAATGTCACGAAAATATATAATTAGCTGCTGAATATGGGATTTCCAAAAGGAAAAAATTAACGTTCGCAAGTGGTAGTTGTTTTGACGAAATTTGCAAAAAGCGAATGCATATATTGCTCGACCACCATTCCGTTTTCAGAATTCGGAATGTATGGTGAGAGAACCACGCCCAGAACAGAAATGGCGCAGTACTGCAATCAGGAATGATTAGGCCACTCGAAACATTCACTTTCAGGTACACCAACATATTTTGACTTTCTCTCCGGGTCACTACATTCAACTAATTTGAGTAGTGGAGAAATTGTTAAGCAAAGCAAAGGAAATTTTGTGACCAGGTTTCTAGTTGAAATTTGTTAACCTAATTTAGTCATCAACATCGCTAATAAATTAAAAAGTGAATTTCAATAAACAAATAATTGTACTGTAAATATTTTTATTAAATATGATTTAAATATAACTAAAATTCAAAAGGAATGAATACCCTAGATCTAGTCTAGTATTATAAATAATATATTAACTAATTTACAATGTAAAGATTTATTTCTGATTTCGAAAATGTAATACTCATGACGCGTGATTTACTGGTGTTTACAATTTCTCTTCTCATAAGGTATTTGGAAACATTTATTCCCTGGGAACATTTTTGCTTATTCTTGGGAAAAAATTTAATGATGAAATTTAATAATGAAAAGATGATGATTCAACGATTCCATAATATTACATAATGTTTTGAAATGAAATGTGAATGTGTTAATTTTACATTGAATGTTTCCAAGGTTCGTTTTATCTTTCATAAGAGTGAAGTTAATATAAGGAAATGAAAAGGTACAAAGTACGAATACCTACGGAGGTACATGCTGTTTTAGTGTCCTGACTGTAGAAATTAACACTACATCCTACAGAAAAGACATTCATGAATATACGAGTATTTTGCCGCTTGAAATATCAATCTCAGAAGAGTTTTAAATGAAGAACAATAAATCTCAAAGTGCACCATTTCCTGTGATGTTAAAAATCAAGAAATGTAAAGTGTACTGGAAAAAAGGTTGAACAGACTTTTATGTATTAAATGAAAATAATAGGAAAGTGCATTCTGTAACACATATTTGTTAGTGAACATCATCATTTGTACTATCAATCTACTTACTCTCAATACTCAACCGCATCTACTTACTTTCAATGAATAATTTCAGACTTGTCCTTGAAACCATTGTGGAGAAACTTGTTCACATTTGAGAAGCAGTTTCTCTGTAACCAACATGTTGTCAACTTAGTTTGTCGCTGAAATATGTTTAAAAGCTCAATATGTGTTCAGTGATTTGTATTAATCTCATTACTAAAATAATATCATTTTTTTCATTCCTAAAATATTTCAGTGAGAAATCGGTATTGTATTTTTAAAATTCGTGTTTTCTAAATTCAGAATAAATTATTATTAAATATTTAAAATATGTTTATATAATAACGTAACAAAATTAAACCATATGCAATGCAGATATTACACCACTATAATATGTTTATCAGAATACTATCATGTGTAAATCAGAATATTGTTATTCTTTCAGACCAACGTATTAACAACATGAAGTAAATTATCATAATGGATGTGATATGTAGTGTTGAAAGATATAAAATTTGTATTTATAGAGATATTTCTTATGTAGCTAAGCCACATTTAAGAATATTTTCCTGGTTATCTTGCACAGATAATGGTTTGGATAAATTTTAATAACAGTTATGAATTTTGTTCGTTAATTTCAAATAAATATTTTTCTGGATTTGAGAGTTAGTTAAAGTAAAAACAACCAGTAAATTTCTAAGATGTTCACGGTATTTTTCTATTGAAATATAACCCGTAGAACTCTCACAAGGGTTCACTAGTCGGCCCTGTGGCCGAGATCGCTTACGCAGTATACCGCAGTGATCTCTGACCGAGGGGTCACGGATTCGAGTCCCGCCTCAGACATGGTTGTATATGTTCGTCCTTTCACTCCCTAGATTAAAAATTTGATAATGTACTATCTTCGTGACCAGACGTTTGAAATAGCGCCTTATTTGCTGGAAGTCATATCCATTAGAATAGTTTTATTTTAGCTACTTTTGTACTTTGGCGGCAGCTGAACAATTGTTAATAATTGATAACTTTTTATGGCACCGGCATGTGTCAATAAGTATTGATAATTGTTGATAAGTGTTGATAATAGTTTATCATTGTTGATAATTGTTTATAATTATTTACAATTGTTTATAAGGGTTGATTCTTAATGTTGATATTCGCAGAGTTCGTGAGAACTCTAACTCAACAAATCTACTTTCCACTAACTCAACTAACCAGTTACTCAAAAACTATCACTAACTCAACAACTATCACTAACTCAACAACTTACCACTAACTCAACAAATGTGCTTTCCAAGGAAGTTGATGTTGGCAATGAAAACAATCCTTTTTGGTCAAGCATATTCTTAATGAATAAAGTTAGATTTAGTGAGTTAAAATAATTCTCATTAACGGACGCATTAAAGAAGAAAAAATTTACGAGGCCTGAATTCAGTCCTGGGATCCAAATATAAGCAAGAAAACGATTTTAGGATACGAAAAAGAAACGATTTTAGGATATGTAAATGTATGTGTGATTGAAAGTTTTACATCGTATGGAGTAGACGTATGGGAAGAATATATTCTATATCTAGAAGGGGAAAATTAGAAATGAACGGGTTAGGAAAATAATGAAATAGAAAAGAAACAATTCACTTGGTTTGGACATGCACAGCGAATGAACAAGAAAATACCAGTGAATGGAGGGGAACGAGGAAAACCAAGACCAGGGTGAAACGACCAAATCAGAAAGACAATCCAGAAGTATCCACCTCCACGACCAAATCCACACGACAATCCGGAAGTAATAGTACGGAAATATTAATTTTAGAATATTAAAGAACACAAGAACTTCGCCACTAAATAGCAATTTTATTTTAAAAATTTGTAGCCGTTTTTAAGAAAATGGCGTTTAAGCGCTACCAGTAATGCAAAATTCGAAGTGCTTTTCCACAGAAAATTTTTGAGTGTTTGAAAAACTTCATTTGAAGCACATACACTCACAAATATAATAATGTTTACAAATTGCTGGTAATCTGCACATTAAAGATTTGAGAGCTATAAAAAAATTAAATTTGTGTAATTTTCGAGAAAACAAAAAAATACCCCAAAATGAACTTTACGAGTGCAATTAGCATTATCCCTCCAAAAAGTTGGAAGAAAAAGTTTGGAGCCATTTATGAGAACATGGTTTGGTTATGAGAAAATGGCATTTGAGTATTTCTGAAAATGCGGTAATTTAAGAACACAGAAAACGGTTCAGTTTTAGAAAAATTTTACTTGACATTATTTAAAGCACGTGTACTCATTAATATAATAATGTGAAAAAACCGCCGCTAATGTAAATATTAACGACGTGAGAGACTAGTCAAAAAAATACATTGGGCAATTTTTTAAAAAACAAAAAATAGAGCAATATGGCGTTTATGTTAGATGATAAAAAAGAAATAAAAAATATCAGGCAAACAAGTGCAGTAAAACTGCATAAGCGCTACTACAAAGAGAGTTGACAATTAACATCCCAAATAGAAGAAATAAAAAAAATACAACAATTATTTCAAAGTTGAAAGTGATTGGGTGTAGGATTATTTTTGTTTTGTTTTATCACCCTCCTCGTTCTAATATCCAAAATATGGAGGAGTTGCTGCTTCTCTCTTAAATTTCGAATTTTTTCGTTTGAAGTTGCTTCAGGACGCAGCTTCGCTCCCGTTAGTGCATCATTACGTGCGAGGACGTTTTCTTCGCTGATGATTTCCTGAAGCTCCTCTTCAGTGAGGTCATTATAATGAGAATTGTACATGTCCTGAATGTTTTTTCTGACCACCTGGCCAGAAAACCTTACCTCCAATTTGAGGTAACTTTAGCTCCAGATTCTGCCGTGCGCGGTTCCCAGATGACGCTGATAAAGGAAATAAAATGATGCTCACTTTCAAAAAAAAATGTACGACCAAAAGACGGACTCGCGTATGTTGAAGAAACCGGTAACATTTCTCCAGTCGCTAATGTCCGGAACTCGCGAATAGCGAATTCGCAGATGTCGAGGGATTACTGTATTAGAGTAGTTGCTTATTTAAGGCAACAGAAAATCACTGTTAGAGCTTGAAACCTTACACCTCAGAGGCGTTTTACAAATATTTTGTTGTCATAAAGGGAATAAATCATTTGATGAATAAGTATGCCAAGCACAGGAGAAGAAAGGCAATAAAAACAAAAGTTATCTTTCAGAGGAAAATAAACATGTGTTTTTCAATACAGAGGATTACTGAGACGCAATAAATTTGGAGTCCATAAAAAGAAACATAAATCTTAAGAGGGAAAAGAAAATATGTGATCTATTGAGAATGTCAGCATTTTCTACCTTTGATGTCCGTCTTATACTTTTTTTATTAAACACTAGAAAATTCTTATTCAATGATCATTGAAAGCTTCTGTATTAGAGAAAGATATTCGTTTTATCAATACAGATTCACCAAAGTTCTCCTATTAACTTTTAATTGGAAAGCATCTTATAGAAATTGTTCCGAGGGTTCACGTCCTTAGAATTTTCCATACTTCGCTTACATGAATTCTGTGGCAAATGAACAATATTTGTGGATATGTCAAGATGAATGCGATGTTTTCCTTGCGATTATTTTCTTACAAAAATATCTTGTTAGGAGCATTTGCTTGAAAAAACCAATAGTTACCCAGAAGCGACAGTTCCTATGCTTGTTTGTGCCTTCCGTAAGATCAGTGCTGCAAGCTGGAAGTTGTCGAAACGACTCCTCACAAATCCATTTGAACTGTCAAGTCAAAAATATCAATATTCTATCAGATCACATGTGCCAGGATCACGGCGGTGATACCAACCATCTAAGTTTATTTTAAATAGGAGACAACTTTTTCATTCCATTTTGAAACAAACAAATACAATATCAAAAATAATAATTTTTTTCTACAACAATTGTATTAAAGGGCAGATGCTCCGCCTCGATACCCGTTCGTGAATTTGTTCATTTTTAATATCAAAAAGTAAGGTGTTTACAAGAGAACTGTTGCGGCAATGATACTGACACACCCAAATAATTAGAAATAGTATCACAAATATTTGGTTCAATTTTTTGCACTCACTACATTCTTATTTACTATATTGTCTATAGTGTAGTAAATATAAGTTATTTCAGATCTTAGAGAAGTGTGTATGAAAATTGCAGAGACGAGATAATTTGATTTTCTTCTTCGAGATTTTTAGCACCTTTCAGTTCGGGGGAGTAATCGAAATGTCCTGGAGCAAGACATGAGTCAGTAAAGAAAACAAGGCCTCCGCAAGTATTGGACTCTTGAATATTCCACTTTTTTCAGACCCTTTTCGAATGTGAAAGTTATTTTTGATTTTTGAGTCCCATGAATACCGAAAAACCAATTGAAAGGAAAACGTCTGTCGGTCTGTCCGGTGTGTGTGTGAACATCAGCATCTAAACCATGTGTACGATTTTTTCGAAACTAGTGAGAACTAGTTAGTCAAATAACCAAACTGTTTTCTGCTTAAATTCGTTTTTTGCATTGCAGCATTATAAACGACCTAACCTCACTAAGATCGCTAACCTCTCATATTTCAAGATTTTTATTCAATGTAAAAAATCACGTTCAATGTACACAATCTACGCTGAACTGAAACAAACAAAAATTCTTGAGATTGCAACATTCAATTGTCCACCGCCACCGTCCGACAGTGTAATTTTCTTCCGAAAAATCGCGCGGCAATCAGAAATTACAGATCCTGAATTACAATTTTTTTTAATATTTACGTATATTTAACGCACTTTTTCAATACGAATGTCCCATGCGTAGCTGAAAAGAAACACAATTTCTCAATCAATTGCTTCTTTATACAGATCGGTTTCGTATGTCGCCCAATTTATTGAAAAGACCAAACAGCACTTTGAGAAATCATATATAAGATTGAAGAAACCCCTGTCCATCTGGCCTGAGTCGAAGCTCTAATATTTTGAAAAACATTCATTAATTTTTGGGGGTACTTTACATGAAGCCCCAGGGACATTTTCGACATTTTCTCAAAAACGGCTCCAAAGTATTATTAAGGTAGTTTGGTCCGAGTTTTACCGTTCAATCGGAAATGTCGAAAATTGCAAAAGTTTGAATTTTATTCCTACAACTACAAAATTGAAGACAGATATTTTTCCTCCAAATAAAATTTGTTCTACATAGAGAGTTCTTTCTTTACGATCCTGTACTTTTTTGAAAAGTTTAGTAGTTTTCGCGCAATGTTGCGTGCAATATGTGCAATATTAAAAAATACAAAAACAAGATTTTCTCTAAAACGGCTCGAAATTGTTTCTTTAAACTTTTGGTAGAAATAGTGGTAAATGTACTCTACGACATGACATAAACGCCATATTGTTCTATTCTTTTGTTTTTGCAAAAATTGCAAAAAAGTAATTGTTTTGACTAATCTCTCACGTCGTTTATATTTACATTAGCGGCAATTGTTTACATTATTATATTAATGAGTACATGTGCTTTAAATAATGTCAAGTAGTTTCTCGAAAACCGTTTTCTGTGAAAAGTATCTCAAATTTCCGCATTTTCAGAAACGCTCAACCGCCACTTTCTCATTGATGGCCCCAGATTGTTTCTTCAATCTCTTCGAACGGAGAGTGGAAATTGTACTCTTTAATATGATACAAAGTTGTTTTTTTAGTTACACATATAATTTTTTGAAAGATCTCTCACACCGTTTATATGCACATTTAGAGCAATTTGTAAGCACTTTTGTACTTGTGAGTTAAAGTGCTTCAAATGACTTCAAAGGAAGTTTTCCGAGAACTCAAAAAATTCCTATGAATAAGAGCTTCAATTTTCGCATTTATAGTAGCGCTTAAACGCTGTTTACTTAAAAACGGCTCCAATTTTTTCAAAGAAAATTGCCATTTAGGACGTGGTTTCACTGTAATTTCATGTTCTTAAAATAATATTTTCGTTTGACTATCAGGAAACCTAAAAATTCTGAAAATGTAAAAAAAATGGACTTTTGGCAGCGATAGACGGCAGCTGGCAAGAGAATGTGTCAAGTGCGAATAGCTAGCTGAGACCAAAGGAAATAGAAAACTAATACGAGAAAGTCTGTGCCATTCTGTAGCACCACTAGTTGTTAATTTTAGGGCAATATTTCAATGGAGCCCTTGCGACATTTTCAAAATTCTCTAAAAAAAGGCACCAATTTTTTTTATTACATTTTGAACATAGGATAGCGTAATAGACGCTTAAACGAATGGCGTAGGTATCATATTTGTTAAACTCCCTGATTTTTGGAAAATTGAAAAACTTCAATTTTTTCCGGCGTCTTCCTAAAAATACAATATGAAATTAAATTTTGTTTCGTAATGAAATGTGTTAATCAAAAACAGACCTTCAAAAAGGGCTATGATCAATTTTTCGAAAATATGAGTATTTTTGCTTTATTTTAAGACAATCATAGGCTGAACATAAACTTGAAATCATTATTTTCTCGGAAGATGCTCCAATTTTTTCACATACGTAGCAAAGAATGGTAAATAAAGTGATGCTGGTCCCATTTTTGGCGCACTCACTGTATTTTAGAGTTGAAAAAAATCGAAATGGTGAATTCGAATTTACCGCGTTTTTTGAGGCGTCTATCTCAATTTAAGAAGTGCTTGGAGGCAGTTGAATAGTCCGAGAATCCTTTCTTTTTGTTTCACTTTAATTTAATCAACTTAATCAATTAATTTATATTACATACTTTATTAGTATTATATTGCTTATTTTTAAGCAATGTTTTAAGATAATATTTCACTCAGCGTTGCCATTCAAGCTGCCATTCACGCTACGTGCAAATATCCTTGCTTGTTTATATAATATGTTGCAAATATTGCAACTGTTGAGATTTATTGATGATGGTGCCTTTTCTGATGGTGCCTGCTGTTCCTGACTAGCGAAGTAATAGCAAATATCTACCTGACACACTTCTTTTCAATTGGTTTGAATTTTTTTAAGTTCTGAAGTAATTTGGTATCTTGTAATATTACGTAACCGTTTCCAATAATGCGAAGAAGTAATATGTGCTTTGTATCACTTCTAGTTCTCTCGTAAAGTATCACAAAATAATTTAATTTTCTACACTATTAATTTTGATTAAGATTTTGGCAGCCCTGAAAAATTTTTAATTACCGAAGAAATTCAAGGATTTTAGTATATTTTAGTTTTAGTATTTAATTATTTTTAATCAAACACAGTACCAAGCTAGTGGAGCTACAGAATTGCACAGACTTTCCCGCATTAATTTTCTATTTCCTTGGGTCTTCCCTAGCTATATGTAATTGCCACATCCACTTTCTTGCCAGCTGCCATGTATCATCGCCAAAAGTACATGTTTTTGTATACCAACATTATAAACAACCTTTTTCCATTAACAAAATCGTTCATAATATGGCATATTATTGCACGAATCATTACGTCATTGCTATTTCTGCACGAAATATGAGCCACAAGGTCTGCTTTACACCTATTTTACTCCACCTGCTTTTGTAATATTTTTATTTTCCCGTATACGTAAGTATACACGGAGTGATATATAGGGAAAGTTATGTAATGCTGCGCGAAAAAATGGCCAATTTTCGGCGGAAATTCATTGCCGGGCCGCGATAAGGAAAAAGTGGATAAAACCAGTTGCTAAATTAAGAACAAAAAATCCCCTAACAAGTGGTGTAGCCAGAAACCCTCTTTTCTGGGTCCTTGATACCGAAAAACCAATTGAAAGGAAAACGTCCGTCTGTCCGTCCGTCTATCTGTCTGTGAACACTGCTATCGCCAAACCCATACGTACGATTTCTTCCTAAATGGATATTCTCCGGTCGATCTGGTTCTAGTCGAAGCATTGAGATTTTGAAAAAGATTCTTTAAAATTTGGGGGTACTTTATATGAAGCCACCCGGACATTTTGAACATTTTCTCAAAAACCGCTCCAAATTTTTTCTTTAAATTTCTTGTATGAATAGAGTAAAATACACTTATTAACATGGTATAGGTCCGATTTTCACGGATAACTCTGAATTTTCGAAAATTGTGAAAGTTTGACTTTTTTCGGCGTCTTTCTCCACCTTCAAAATTGAAAATAGAGATTTTTTCTTCAAATAAAATTTGTTCTGCATATTGAGTTCTTTCATAAAGGTCATGTAAATGTTTTTCAAAATTTTAGTAGTTTTCGTGCAATACGTGCAATTTTAAAAAAATTACAAAAACAAGATTTTCTCAAAAACCGCTCCAAATTTTTTCTTTAAACTTTTGGTAGGGAAATGGGTAAATGTACTCTATCAGATGACATAAAATCCATATTTCTCTATAGGTTTGTTTTTATAAAAATTACAAAAATGTTAATTTTTTTTCGTTTTTCACGTCAATAATATTTACATTAGCGGCGATTTTTTCACATTATTATATTTACGAGTACATGTGCTTTAAATAATGTCAAGTAAAGTTTTTCGAAATTTTCTGTGAAAAGAGACTCAAAATTTCACATTTTCAGAAATGCTCAAACGCCTTTTTCTCAAATATGGCTGCAATTTTTTTCTTGAAACGTTTGTAAAGGATAGTGCAAATTACACTCTTTAGTATAGCGTAAAGTTTATTTTGAGTTATTTTTTTTTGTTTTTTCAAAAATTACATAATTGTAATTTTTTCGAAAGATCTCTCACATCTTTAATATGCACTTTACCAGCAATTTGTAAAGATTATTATATTTGTGAGTGTACGTGCTTCAAATAACTTCAAAGAAAGTATTTTGAAAACTCAAACATTTTCTGTGAAAATGAGTTTCAAATTTTGCATTTTTAGTAGCGCTAAAACGCAATTTTCTCTTAAACGGCACATAATTTTTAAAAGAAAATTGCCGTTTACGACTAGGTTTTTGTGTTCTTTAATATTCTAAAATGAATATTTCCGTTCTACAAATAGGAAACCGAAAAATTAAGAAAATGACAAAAACATGTACTTTTGGTGGTGATAGATGGCAGCTGGCAAGAGTACCTGGCAATTCCAAATAGCTAGCGGAGACCCAAAGAAATAGAAAACTAATACGGGAAAGTCTGTGGCATTCTGTAGCACCACTAGTTATCTCTTGTAGTTTAATCCTTACGTAGTGACTGTTGAATACTTGCATAGTTTCAAGTCTATTAGTTGGTTTCCTTGTTTAACTGTAATAAGAGTACACATTGTGTTTGTGGCTGAAAGACTATTGCAGTGCGTCTTATATAAAAACGTTCAAATTTCCTAAAAAAGGAAAAAAGCTAAGGGATGACTGGTTGAGAAATATATAATGCGACCGCTTATTGTGGATGATAAAGCTATAAATTGGGTTCATTATTTTAAATAGTTCTTAGTTAATTTGTTATCAATAAATATATTATCTCTGTTTTAAATTTAACAAACAATACGCCTGCCTCATAAAAAACAAAACATGTGAGCAATTACTGTCTTGTGATTTTTACACACCACTCGAGTTACAATATAGCGAAACTTAACAATGTAAGAAAAAATTCTGAAGCGTGAAGTACATGGATTTAATGCTGCAAAACATTTTAAAATCTGCTTATGCATTAAAAGGTCAGTTAATTATATTTATAGTTTTATCAAATTATTATTATATTGCATAACTCTACAAATATTACTGTACAACGTTCTGTTTATAAATAGAGCGGTCATGTAATAAGGTTTCGTCAGACCTGTGCATGGGAGAGATGACCCCATGAAAGTGGACCTAAAGAAAATCAACTATGAATTCGAAACTCGCGTACGACGTGAACGTTTAAAATTGTGTGTGTAGCATGGGCGGGAGGGGGGCATTCCAAGTCCCTTGTGCAGGTTTTACATCTATACCCTAATCCATCGATAATATCTTGCCCTGATAGACCTCTACGTGTGCAGTCTGAGTGTCTAATTGAGGAACTGGGTCCCAACATCCAGAACAATGATACAAGCAAGATGGGGTCAATGATTACCATAGACAATTATGTAACCGTACATGAGAGAGGTAGTTCTATGCAACGTTCGAGAAGCGTGAAGGTGCTTTTACTGACTATTTCACTCATGTCTGTCCGCGTCGTAAGTAGCCAATGGTAAGCCTGGATATATTCAAATTAAACCAATCCCAGATGTTTATCGCCATCAGCTTGTTTACCTTTTTTTATCGCTGTAAAACCTTTGTTTACCTTTTTAAGATAACGATAGCAATTGTTTCACCTCCAAAATAGCTCTTGTGCATCAATATAATATTAAAATGTGTGGTTTTGGTAATGTTTAAAACTCTGAAATAAAATCTATTATTAAAGATTCAGTGCCGAAAAACAGCGAAAGGTACAGAAAAAGTATGTAAAAGAAAATTTCAAGAATTTTGTCAAGATAGAAAATACAAATGGACAGCACAAACTACAAAGAACTACTGAAGAAATTACACATGTTTTAGGCAATTAATATTCGAAGATAAGATTGTGAAGAGTACAAAGAATATGCCATCAAAACTACGTGGAACGTTACAAGCAAAATTATTCAGGAAAATATTTTAATGAGTACACACGTGTGTTCAATCCATTCGAAAATGACAAATTCCGCTGCTAATTCATCTTGTACATCTTCCATTTCAAATACTTCTATGGAAGACCAAGACTTGGAAACCAACTTCCTACAACTTTAATGATTGTGCTTTTAATAAATGTTCTTTTAAGTAGCCTTGTTATAATTGTTTTCCGAAACTTTTATTACCATAAAATTGAAACATATTTGAAATCATTTTTTTTAATTTATTTCTACCCTGTTCGACATATTTGTCTTTCAGGGGTTTGGACATTACAACAAATAACTGGCGATTTGATACTCACTGGAACCTGTAGTAGGAATTATTAACAATTAAAGTTTTGAAAAGGTTATGCTATGAAAAAAAAAGAAGTTTGTAAAAAGGATTTTGAATAGAAGGATAATATGTTGTAAATGTAGTAATTATGGTGGATGAAATATATCTTTAGGAAATTTTGATAGTATACGTCGAGGAAGATGATATGTTTGACCTAAATTGAAAGTGAGGGTCTGTTGTAAGTCATCTAAGGAGTTGAAAAATTTAAGGCTCTGTGAACGAATTAGGGAGTTGATAGTGTCAATTTTCAGTTCATTATGGAGTTGAGAGTTGGGAATATACCAGGGGTGCGTGAAATATTTTCCTGATGAATTTATTTTGGAGAATTTGTATTTATTTATATGGGTTTTGGCAGCATTGGACCAGATGGGGCAAGCATAAGTAAGGGTAGGACGAATAATTGTGGTATATATTAATTTTGCTGAGTGAATGTTTATAGGTGATTTATAATTAATAAGGGAGTGTAGTTAAATTTTAGTGTTAGTTTTATGATAATGTTTTTAACTGCATTCCATTTAAGTTCTCTCGAAACACATTAAGATTCATTATCATAGATATTTCCATATTGAAGTTTCCTTCTTAGATATTTGTTTTCATGACTTTTCTTTTATTTGTTTCATTTTCTGTAGACCACAAGGATACTTGTCTCTTCGTGAACTTCCTGTATACTACAGTAGGGTTTTTGGACCTGAAACATATTGACGTATACTGGAAAAACACACACAAACACAATTCCAAGGCAGGATTTGTACTCCGGAACCGTTAGAAATACCATCACGATCTCGGTTACTTCAGTTTACGTTTATTATTATTATTATTATTATTATTATTATTATTATTATTATTATCATCTATTATTAGATCTAGGGGATGTCGGTGCGTCTACAATACTTTGCGCAAAAAGTGGGCTGTTCTAAATAAAGTAATTTCTTGCATTTTCCAGTCTTTTGAATGACTTGGGAGTTTAGCCAAGTTGTTAATAAAACTTTGCTTAACAAACCCCAGATCGTCGATGGACTATCTGTACGACCTGTACTTACGCTCCGCATTAGTCTGATCTCCATTTCCAAACTGCCATTGCATTGCGCCAGGAAGGCTTGAATTTGTCTGAGGCCTCTTCCTCCTTCCTTACGTGACACAAAGTCTAAGTACATCAGCTCCAGGGAGGGCGACATGATGCATTGTAAGAGGTTCTCTGACTTTTCGATATATGATTCGAATTTCTTGCCTCAGTCTAGTCTACCAGTCCGAACTCGACTACAGGTAAGTTTTACCTGGCTCAAGATCTTGAATCACAGTATGCATATCAACTTCAATGTTTTCTGACGTTGTCACTTTCCCTCTCTTTAAATTGCTTTTTGAGCACTTGTCAAGACCAAACTACATGCAGATGTCATTGCTAAAGTCATTCACGACAGACAGCATTTGGGAGAGAATCGCTTCATTCTTTGCAAACACTTTAAGATTATTCGTGTAAAACAAATGTGATACTGGTCTTTGATCACTGTGGAGCTTTTAACCAAAGTCAGTGTGCGACAGCTGTCTAGATAATGGAATGAAACTAATACAAAGCAGCAGAGGGGATAGCAGATCTTGAAAAAATACCTCTGTTAACCCGAGAGAGGTGGCGCGGGGTCTTTGTGACCCCACGTATCTTTGCTTAGCTGCAGTTGCCTAAAGTCAGAACCTTCACATTTCATATACCTTTCACCACATTCTTTAGCTTTTGTCTGAAAATTTTTCAAAATTTTATATATAATAATTCATCTATAAATATTTGTGAAACCAATACAAACACCTTAAATTTCCTACTTTTTATAAGTTGTGTTGATTGGCTTTGAATCATTTTCAAGAAATTGTTTGTTCTCATGTGAGACAATGTTAGAAAATGAAACTTACTGAATTTTCAGATACCTTTGTCGTTGAAATATTCAGAAAAATGTAAATGGAGTCACTAGATAAAATTAAAGATAAATGATAATTTTGCCCTTTCATTTGTTTCAATTCCTCATTTGCATGTTTGTTTATAATAGTGCATTATGTTTATACGACCTTAAAAATGATTGATTATTATTAAAATAACTAATTTCGCACTTATCCCTTGCTAAATATAGTTTTATAAAGAAATAACTTAAATGGGTCAGAAATGACCCCGCGCGACCTCTAACATAACTCCAGCAACAGCCACCTCTCCAGGTTTAATCTGAATACTTCTTATTGGAATGAAACTAATGCAAAACAGCAGAGGGGATAGCATATCTTGAAAAAATACCTCTCTTAATCTGAATACTTCTTGTTTCTACTGATTCCTTTCCGTTTATTGTAACCTTGTTCTCCAAGACTTCATACCAGCCTGGCAAAACTAAATAAATTTAGGATAATATCGACAGATTTCCAGGGTCTTCAAAATCGAATCGTATGGTACACTGTCAATGGTATTCAATCCAAGCCATGCTTAAATTACGTTTTCATTTCTTTACATCATTCAAGATGACTATATTTATTTGTAAAATTTCCTTACTTCCGTAAGAACCTTTACGACGTCCATTTTGTTCAACAGGCAACATGGTTCTTCTCAAGGTGTCTGCACATTTTTGTCAGCTATTGCTGAATTTGTAACTCTGTACATTACTGGCAGACAAGTGATTGGCCTGTTGTTCTTCGGCAAATAGCTATCTGCCACTTTGGGTAGCAAATAAGTGATGCCGCGTGTGAGCCATTCCGGAAGTTCCTTTGGGTTTTCTAAAATTTTATTAACAATCTGTGTTAGATGAGAATGTATTACTGATAATAGCTTACTCCAATAGTTATGGATCTTATCAATCTCGGAGGATTTCCAGTTACTTAAGTTCTTAATTGCTTGGAAAGTGCCTTCTTCCAAGAATTCATGAACATGTTCCAGTGTTTCCGCAAGTTCATCAACTTCAGATTGAAGCCAAGATGCGCCTTTGTAGTAGGATCTGCTTTCCTCCCAGATTTCTGCCCAAAATGGTTCGACATCCTCTTTTGAAGGAGTGACAGCATTGCCATTCGGTTTTTTAGTCAGATTGCGATAGAATCTCTTCGCGTCTGTTTCAAACAACCGATACTGCACACAGAAATCTACTCTACTTTTGTAACTTTTAATGCGTTGAGCCCATGCTTGGATTTTTACTTGTAGCTTCTCAACCATCATTAGCCTTGTGTAATTTTCAATTTGTGATTTTTGTTCAACATTGATTACTTTTCCTTGAACTTTAAAAGTGTGTGTTGATTTAAATGATACCTCGGCTAAGAGTGATATACCACGCCGAGTATCGGCTATTCGTTTCTTATTGTTAATATTATAATTTTTATTATTATTGAAGTTATTATTATGCATATTTAGATATTGTATATTATGAATAATTGTTCTGGCTTAGTTTTTGTGATTTGAATCCCTTTTTTAATATAAACCTATTAACCAAGATTTTGGCTACATCTAGAATGGTTTTGTGATTTCAGAGATAGGTGTTAGTGATGTTTGATGATATTAGTAATTACTTGGCAATACCGGAATGAAAGGTACAGAATAATGGAGAATACCGTGAAGACCAGTCGCGAATACGCTTCGACCACGTCAGGAGTTGTCAGGATAGCTGCCCCCAAGACAAAGAAATGACGCGCTAGCGCACTGGCCTTTGTGCCACGGTTTTTGCCTCCGATTTGGACTGGAGGAGAATAAACAGTATAGTAAACTAGTTCTTCATTTACATCTCACCAGCTTTCTAGATGTTGACGTTCTTCACTTCTCTGAAATCTTCACTGGGGTGATTTTCGCGTGACATTTTAACTATTTATGTGTTCTTGAAAACGATGAAAGACTCCCAAAATTATTTTATCCTTATAAACAAATGACACCGTTTAGGCCGTTTATAATATTATCCTCTCAAGGCCTGAGAAAAATCTCGCGTACTTAAGGGGAATGGAGTATTGGATGCTCGGACGTGGAAGTGCGGTGGTATCTGAAGGCGCGCGGACACCAGCGGGTTGGAAGGGTGCGATGGCGCAAGGAAGCTCTTGGGACGTGAGTGGGGAGCCACGCAAGTGGACCGCCTTCGAGCACGGGCTGCGTTCGGTGACGGGCGAGAGCAAGGGGGTCAGGTGGAACTGGTTCCTCCAGGCACCTGCCGCTCGGCGGCGAAGGGCCCGGCCCCGGCCCCGAACCCCGATCCTCAGCCCCGGGCTCGATCGAGCCCCCATCTCACTCCTCTCGCCCGCTCTCTTCCCGCACCCCGTTGATCCCTCGCCCCCTGCTTCCCTTGGCCCCCCTCGCCCCTCTCACCCCTTGACCACCCTAACACCCCTCGCCCCTCTCTCCTTTCTCTGTCTCTCCCCTGCCCTAACTGGCTTTCTCTCCACTATGCACCCCCCCGATCCTCGTCCTCTTCACCATCCTCGCCCCTTCACCCACCACTCCCCCTTGCTCCCTCACCACCTCGCTCCCCTGTCCCTTTCCCCCTGCCTCTAGTCACAAGTCCACTCGTCCCCCTACTCCCGCTCGATCTAGGAAGTTCTCCCCCTTGCGAATCTATATGAGTTTCTGCCTGCATCCTTCTTACTTCTTCAATGTACCCTAGTGATCTTGCTTGGTTGACAACGACCTTGACATAGTGAAGGCAGATTTGCGAGATCATGAAATCACGTTTCATTGCTTTAACTATGATTCCACGTAAATAGATTGTGTTTGTGCTTTCGGATGTTTGGTTGATCGTACGAAATGGACAGAGAGAGATACTCATGAGCCACTAGCTTGCAATATTTGTGAACAACTCATTGAATGTGCGGCCATCAATTAAGGGGTAGCCAAGAAAATCATTAGGTATCATTCATCTCAGGAGGAAATAAGTACTTGAAATATTGAATGAAAACTGTTATTCGGAGAGTTTGTGGTATGCTCAACTGTAAATTGTGAACTATAAACTTTTCTCACTGTATCATTCGTATAATTTTCCAATTAGGCCTCTGCTTAAGGAAAGTATTCCAAGAAAGGTTGTATTTTTGCCTGGAGTTTGCACAATGTACGTGCCCTAGAAAATTAAATTAATACATTTTACGGAAGGTTACCTTTTAATTAAGCAAATTCTCAAATTAATTAATTTGATCGTTAATTAATAATTAATCAGTGATTTCAATTATTATACATAATTATAAATTATTAATAAAATAAAATAGTATTCGTTAACGTCCATGTTTCCCTGAAATTAATAAAAACGGAATATAATTTAAAATATTTTTGAACTATGAGTAAGCATGAAAATCTTATTTTAAAGAGTAAAATAATTTAAATAGGGAGCATGACGGCTATGCTGAAACACAAGCTGAAAATAATGATCCTGTAATGATAAATAACGGTAGCTTTTTAGCGAATTATTTTTTTTTTTTTTTTTCAGTAACGGAAGTAATTGTATAATTCTTCGTGGTTAAACAGTTTAGACATGTGGGTCTGTTCGTGCCATCGTAACATTCTGAGAGTTTGGTAGCTATATTAATTCTTAATAAGGGTGTAAGAGTTGGTTGCATCGAGCCTAACATGCACTAACATCACCGTATACAATTCCAATTCGGTTTCTTTGCTCGTCTTCGATAGAGTGCTTTTAATCCTTCCATAGATTTCTTCGACATTATTATTATTGTTATTGTTATTATTTTATTATTGTATTATTATTATTGTATTATGGTTATTATTATTATTATTATTATTATTATTATTATTGTTTTTATTAGAAGAAGAATAACGGCTACTGAGTTAAGTTATTTTTAAATCTGAGATGTAGAGAGCGGGCGTGCTGTGCAAGGCTGCTTAATAGATAAGCTGATAAAGCATGCATCTATCGCGAGTCATGAAACCCCGCGTGGCGCGGCGCGACGCGTTACCTCGACGTCGCCACCCGCCCCTCGCGGCGCCCACCCTCGCCCCCCACCCACTCCCACCCGCCCTCGCCCGCGCCCGCGCCGGGGGTCAAGTGGCGTCGCCCTCGCGGGTTTTCGGGTATCGGCGGCCGGGTGCACGGTTCGCTTCCGTCCCGCTCGACGACGCGACGGCGCGGCTGCATCTCCCCGGAGTCCCCCCCGCAGGACCACACCGTGCAACCGGCTCCGATCATTGTTTCGCCTGGGCGCGTCCTGCCGCCGCCCTCCCCCTCCCTGCCGCCGCCGCCGCCCGCACGGGTCCTGGGATCGAGGGAGTGCAGCCACGCGACTGCGACCGCGGAGGTGGCACGCGGGCGGGCGGGGACGCGCGGCCGCTTGAGACGGGTCGGAAGCCAATGATGCCTTTTTGATGGGCGGCCGCCGGGGCGCCGGGCGGCGGCTGCCGCTGCAGCAGGAACCTCCCGGACCTCCCCGCCCCGCCCCACCCCCCCTCCCCACCCGCCTGCTCCGCCACGCCTGATTGACGTCTCCGCGTCGCGGGCCGGGTCAGGCGCCTCGGCTCGCCTCGCCTCGCCCTGCCTCGCTCCGCCTCGCCTCGCTCCGCCTCGCCTCGCCTCGCGGGCCACTGCGTCCCCGTCTGCCCGCCCGCCCGCCCGCCGGAATGTGACACATTGCCAGCGAACGCAACATCTAATGATTGTTTTACCACACTAATTATTGCGAACGCTTGCCTCTTTGTTTATCCAGATTAACTTAATATGGCGACACATATTGGCGAAGGTTCTATCCACTTTTTTGGGAGGCAAAATGGTAGGGCGCGCAGGAGGCGGTGGCGCGGTGGGAGAAGGGTCGGTTTCCACATTCGAAAACATTATTAGGCAATCAGGTAACTTAATACAATGTCGGCTCTCAGCCCTTTGATCTGCCAATAAAAAAATACAGTGACAGCCCCCGCCCCCCTCTCCCACGTGGCGAAGTTTGAAGGATGGCGGCGGAGAGGGGGCGGGGCGGGCATTGTGACGTGCGCCGGCGCCGGGGAGGGGATGGGCGCGGGGCGCGGCGCGGCGCGGGCGGCGGGCGACGACCCTCGTGTTTTCATGGCTGACACACACAGCCTCTCGCGCGTGTATGTACAGCTGACAATGTGATGACGTCACAAAAGCATGCTCTGAACCGATTGGTTTTTGGATACAAAGAGTTGAACCGTCGCTCTCCCTCCCCGGGCCCTCGGCCATATAGTTAACGCATGCGCCGTTAGTTATGGCTGGGTGTAAAAGTGTGTGCCAGGACGCATGGTCGCGGCGACGGCGGCGGTGTGCGTGTGTGTGAGTGTGCGTGAGCGAGTGTGAGCGTGAGCGTGCGTGCGTGTGTGTGTGTATCAGTTGCGCAGAGCTATCGTAAAGCGAACGATATATATTTAACAAATCTTGCGTCTAAATATGCGGGCATGTATATGTCTGTTTATGTGCACTTGTGTGTGTATTAATATCAGCGCAATACAAGCCGCGCGCGCGCGTGTGCCGGCCCGGGGCGTGGGAGCGCGGAAAGTGTGCGTGCGCCCGTTTTCGGAAGGGCCCTCTTTCGGGAGGGGAGGTGACCAAAGGGGAAAATGTTTTTCGGGGGGGGGGAGCAGAGGGCGGAGGCACGGTTGCTCGCGAATATGAATTTTAATATTATTATGATGAAAAATGCCGTACATTTTCTGGTGGTCATGATAAACAATGCCCAATTAAAACATTTTGTGATGCATCTGTTTTTTAACGAAGTCATGAAGTTTCATTATTAGGGTGAATTATTTGTACTAAGGCTGTTGTCATTTTTATTATTTCTCGTAATAACTTGCGGTGGGAGCGATATAGGCGGGAATTCCGGCGAAGGGTGTCGTCCTGACGCGTGTTTTTCTTCAATGAGCTCGTGCGAGGCGAAGAGAGGAGAGGAGAAGAGAAGGGCATGACTGGTTCAAGGTCGCTACGTAATGCTCCACATTACTCTGTCTGCCTCCCGGGGAACTCCCAACTTTGAAGCAGTTAACTCGTACATGAGGTGGGGGTGGGCGACCTGCTCTGTTGGTGGAGGAGAGTCTTGACTGGCGAGCTTGCTGTGCTTTAATCTTAGACATTCTGTCCATTCCATGTTATTGGATTCTTCGATGCTTCCTGATATATTGTTATCTTTGTGATTTATTATCTACATTTCAGCGCCCAATTTTTATTTTTCAATATTTGTAATTTCTCGTTTTTGGAGTCACACCTTGAACATGACTAGAATTATTATAGAATTTTTTCAGTAACAGGAGTCTGTACAGTAGGACTGTCGAGATTCATCATTAAGCTTTTAAAACACTTAACAAGTTCTCTTTGATTGAGCTTCGTCTATTTATTATTGTACAAAAAGTCCTTTAATTTGAAATTTCATTTCAATTGAGAGTTACATTTCCATTTATGTATATCTCTGTATTCAGCAAGGGGCTTGGTCCATCAAATGTTCTTCGTAAATTTTCTTTAGAAAATATGTGAAATTTAGTGCTTTCATCTTTTCCCAGTGCTTTTATCATGTTCCCATTTTTACCTTGGAAAATATGCATTTTAAAGATTAATGAAATTTATACATTTGTTTTACTTATGCCTTTAAAATATTCTGAATTTGGTATTTGTTTTGTATTTTAGAAATATAAATACTGTGTCAATCATCGCCATAGGTTTTAATGGGAAGTGTGTAAATATTCTTTCAAATTTTATTGCTGTTTTACAACAAGAAATATTATCCAAAAACGTCGAAATGTGTTCTTAGGAAGATAGAAAAAATGTTATAATGAAATTAGAACAAATTATTGCTTAAGTATATTATATTTCAACAATTTGACAATTCGTTTTAAAAACATTGCGTTTATATGATTTTATTGGTAGGTCATAAAAATGCGTGATCGAACAAATAAAACTTTTGCGCGTAAAAGCTGAAAGAAAATTATCTCTGAAATGCGGAGCAACTGAAGAAAACGTATTCACTCTGTCAGAAAATATAATCCAATTTCAGTCGTTGTGTTACAAGTTTTAACATTTTCTGAGATGATAACTTTATTTTATCCATTGTTAAAATGAACCTAATATTCTTTGATCTGGTGTATACTATATGTATGTATAGAAAATTTTAAATAGATTAAGGATTTGCCTCAAATTATATGTAAATGAATTATGAAGTTAACACATTTTGATCTGATACTCCGCATTAATTCGCATTTGAAACTGAATGACAACTCATTCTTCAAAGAATATTATCTATTTTAACTTGCTGCAGATGCAAGAAGAATATAATTACAAACCATCGAAAGTCTTATTGTTCGGTGGAAATATCTCCAGCCATGAGAAACGACTATTCCAAGTAGGAACCGCTAGTGACCTACAGCAACAAAAATACTGTTTTGGAGTGTGTCGGAATGCTTTAGAATGTGAGGCGGCCCCGATGCACGCAAAATTGGCTGTTCTGAAACGGCACACGTGACTACTGAAATTCCTTTCTTCCTCGTTGCATTATGTCAACTGCATGGTATGCAGTGATACACTGAGTATGCGAATATAGTCTTAGCATCAGGTGTGAGAATTGCGGATTGACATATTCAAACATTTACATTTTACTTTCTCGCTACGGAGTAGAGAGAAAGTTATGTAATGCTGCGCGAGAAAACGGCGAGTTTTCGGCAGAAAGTTCTTTTTACGGGGCCCTGGTGACGAAAAAGTGGATAAATCAAGTTGCCAATTTTAGAAAAAAACCTCTAACACATGGTGTATCTTGAATCCATGTTTTATGGGTTCTTGATACCGAGAAATCGAATGATGGTAAACCTCGGTCTGTTCGTCCGTCCGTCTGTGAACATCGATAACGGCTAAACCGTTCAACCAAAATTGATATTCCTCTATCAATCTAGCTGATGTCGTGGCCTTTCGAATTTGAAATTGTATTTTAATTTTGAAGGTTATTTATATGAAGCCCCTGCGACATTTTACAAAATTTCAACAAAAAAAGTAGTCGTTATTGGTTTCAGATTTCTGTAAAGGTATTGGTAGAAAGGCCTGTTCTCGTTATGGAAAACGGGAAAACTACTTTATAAAAGAGCCGGTAGCAAAATTTTATTTTTAATATTTGTGTTAAGTAATACAATTTTTAAAACCAAAGCAAAGTGTTTTTTAAACATATTTTATTATCATTATTATTCTAAAACTAAAGCATTTTCACAAATAAAGCTTTTAAACAGTTAAACTAATACAGTTTTTGAGAAATACAGGTCTCTTTATATTTCAATTTCATAGTAATAAAAAAATTATAATATTAAAATCCAGTAAACGTCGAAGGAAAATTATTTGAACTTACTTAGTTAAATTCAATAATAATATATTCTAATGTATCATTGTAAAAACAACATATTCAATTTTATAAAATATCTATAATTTTTTACGATGAATATTTTCCAGTTTCTTGAAAGTTTTTGAATGTGTTTATATTATGAAGGAAAAGTGCAGATGAGGTTTTGATAAACTATGCAAGAGTTATTCAGAAAGTACTTTGTAGTTAGTTGAAACAAAGGTAAATTAAGCAATAAAATTGTGTTTGAATTGAACGTAAAGAAAACTAAGTGACAGCTTGAATATTTCTCACCAGTTTCCATTTTTATCACTCTCTTAACTCTCTCAAAAGGTGCCGTGGGGTAGGTTTGGAAAGGATTTTTATGCCTGTATTTGTAAATGTTCTCTTGTTCTGACCAAAGACGGTTCTAGAGAGAGGTCATGAGCCCTCCTTGGAAATGTATATCATTTTTGAACAATTATAGATTTTTCAAAACTTCATAAATTTGTGGATTTTTTATAAAATATTCTATGGCACACAGGCACTATCTTCAGAAATGTTTAATGAGTTTTTTTCCGCAATAAAAGGTCTTACAGAGACGTACAAATTGTGAAAAGTGCATAATTGTCAGTTTGATGAATGGAGAATAACAGGAGAAACAATTTTATTTAAGAGCCATGAAATTGTTGTTGTGACTGTTCAAACGTTACATGATCTGTAGCGTTCTCAATAAATAATCCTATCAGTAAGGGTCAATTTGATATCGTATCGAATAATGTAACAAGATTAGGTAACAACATTATGAACGATACTTCTTCTTTTCTCGGCTAGATCAAATAATAATCGGTTATTTTAAGTGCATTATTTGTACTGACAGTCATGAAAATTGTATATTGTAAGTTAATGTCTTCTTAGTTTCACTGAACTTTTTCCATCATTGAATTTGATTTTTCTCCATGCCTCCTTGGAAATGTATATTCATTAAAAGGCATTTTTGAACAATTATAGATTTTTCAAAACTTCATAAATTAAGCAGCATTGACATAGCAACAATGCACACAGTAAGAAAAATATATGCTGTAATAAATTGTATTGTTTAAATAATGATTATCATAATTATAATAATAATATACAAGTCAACAAAATTATAAAAGAATAAAGATTGCGAAATAACTTGCCTCTCATGTATAATTTGCAGTGTGCAAGATGTTTTGCACATCAGTCATTGGTATTAGAATTGAACAAATATTTCAAATAAAATATTTAAAACGTATCCGTGTAGTAAACGTAACTGCGCAGTAGGTTTAGTAAAAAAAATCAATAAAATCATTAACATTTTGAATCGCCATGTAATTTCCAAATTGTCTGTAATATAAAATAAAGGCATGAAGAGTTGCGGGTACGAATCCCAGCCCTGACATGAATGTCACCATACCCAAAAGTTATAAATCCAGTGTTAAATTACAGAGGTGATTATATGATCATAGCAGTTTGAAAGCCACCTGAAATAAGTAAAAAATATAGTAAACTATTTCATTATTTTATTATCCTTTGTTGCATTGCCGGTAATAAACTGTACTTAAATTTGTGTCTATTTCCTTTCTACTTTTTCGCCCTTAAGAAAGAACTTCTTAAGAACAGAAAGTTATGTACTCATGCGCCAGAAAACGGCGAATTTTCGCCAGAACTCTTATTGGCGGGCCCTGGGAACCAAAAAGTACATAAATCCAGTTGCTAAATATAGAAAAAAATCCTCTAACACTTGGTGTAGCCAGAATCCATGTTTTGTTGGTTCTTGATACCGAAAAATCGATTGACGGAAAAACGTCCGTCTGTCGGTCTATCTGTAGTCAACGCTAACGCCTAAAACGTTCAGCTGATTTTCTCCAAAAATTATATTCTCCAATTGTTCTGTCTAATGTCGCGGTGTCTGGGATTTGAAACCCATATTTTAATTTTGGGGGGTACTTTACATGAAGCCCCTCGGACATTTTCAAATTTTTCAAAAAAATGGCACTAAATTTGTTGATTACATTTTATTGTTGAATATTGCAAAGGACGTTTAAGTGAACAGTGGAGGTGTAATTTTTGTTAAAATACCCGATTTTTAGAAAATTGCAAAAAAAAAATTTTGAAACAACAAAATTGAAGCTAGAGATTTTTGCCTTAGACAACGTCTGTTGTACAAACTAGCTCATTAAAAAAGGCCAAGTTTTTGCATAATTTCCGCTTGAAATGTCAACAAAAATTCACAAAAACTGCTCAATTTTTTTTCTTTAAATTTCCTCCACTTATGTAACAAGGGATGGTAAGAAATATGGTGCCAGTCCCATTTTCGGATATTGCTATTTTTTTCGAAAATTTCAGTATTTCAGTATTGTTTAGCTGTTTCTAATAACGCGAGAAAGAATGTCCTGTTGGATCACCAGTTGCTTTACAATGACACCCCGTTTTTGTTTTTTGAAACCGCATTCTTCTTCACTGACTGTATTGTTTTCGTTCTTACCCTCTACTAACACAAACGATCAGCTGAAAAAGCTTTGTCGTAAGAAGCGAATGTGGCGTATCGCCACCCGCTCCTTGAAAACGATAATTGTGAGCGCGTGGGCGTGGCTGGCCGATGGAACCGTGGGGGCCGATGAGCGGCGCGCGATGAAATTCCTCTCGTGGCGCCAGCCGCGCGACCCGCCGCCCATATGTGCGCCCAGCCGCCGCCGCCGCCGTCGCTGTTCACGTGCGTGCGCGCGTGTGAGTGCGTGCGGCGCCGGGCGGGCGCGTTGCGTTGCGTTGCGTTGCATTGCGTCGCACAGCTGCGTGCGCGCTCGCCGCAGTACTTGGCGGATTTATTCGCGCCCTGTGAGCGACCGTCCGCGCGGCGCGGCGCGGCTGCCTCCCGCCCGCCCTCTCCGCCAACGCTGCGGGCCGCGGTGGTCGTCGATGCGTCCGCTCGCTGGCGGAAAATTGCAGCGGAACGCTCGCTTCGGGCGGGGAAGTAATGCTGCGGGTTTGTTGTTGTAGGTTAGCGCTGCTCGTCTTGACGGGAGTGCCAGGGAGCTAGCCTAAAGAGAGTATAAAACTAAGGCGAGAAAGTCTGTTCCATTCTGTGACTATTACTTTCCTTTTTTGAAGAACCTTACTTTTCCCATGGAGATCTTTTTGTGGCATTTGTTTTTTGTAGAGCCACATGTGGTCGCTGGCGTCCTCAATAGCCTACTTCCTCACTAGCGCTGTCGTGATTGAGGTGATCTCAACCCACGCCCTGGTAGTGTGATCAAACGTTTGCGTGAAATATTTTTCTACTATTGAATTTTATGAAGAAATAAAAGAAGCCATCCCCGCCAACTTAATATAATTATTATTATATTAATGTATTTATGCTTAATTTTATTCTAAACTTGTATATTCAATTCAAATTTTATTCGAAAGTTACACAAACACTGTAAAATACACAATAATTCTTAGCCCTTAAAATTCTTAAAAATAGTTTAAATCAGATAAAGAATTAATGTAGTATTAATATAAGAAAACACGTAATTGAAACTTACAAGGGTGCAATACATCATTCAAAAATGTCTTCGTCAGCACAGTCAATAAGTCAAAGGTGTGTTTTTAGATGAACAAATTCAAACGACAAGGGGATGTTTTTTTTTCGGATACTACATATTACAGAGAAGGTTATGTAATGCGACAGCGAAAAACACTGATTTTTCGGCAAAGAAAATTCATATTGAAGGTCTCTGAAAATGAGAAAGCGGATTATTTCTATACGAAGAAAATTACTTCCTCTAACATTTTGTGAAGTCAGAATCCGCGTTTTGTTGATTCACGTTAGTGAAAAATTGGTTTACGGTAAAACACCCGTCCGTCCGTTCGTCTGTGAACGATTCCAGGGACTAAACTGTGAGCAGAATTTCAGCAAAATTAATATAACCCGCTCGAGCTGACTCATTTCACGGCTCCTATTTAAAAAAATACACAAATGAAAGTTTTTTTATATCTCTCACATCGTTAACATTTACATTACGAACGTTTTTATACATGATTACTTTTGTGAGTACAAAGGCTTCAAATGCTTTCTGATGAATTTTCTGGAAAACTAAAGTTTGACAACTAATTCTATAGTAATGAGCTCAAAATATATGTTTTCTTGAAACTTTTGGTGTTGATAATTTCACACAAATGTATCTTTTTAAATATCTCTCACGTTGTTAATATATAAATTATATATATATATATATATATATATATATATATATATATGATACTTTAGTACATTTATTATACATTATTGCATTTGTCTTTTTACTTTTTATTTTCCATTTTATTAATCCTTGTTCAGTGATTCAAAAATGTTGAATTTTTATTTGCACTTAATTTCTTTTCAATATAATATTATTGTGTAAAGAAAATACACTTTAAAAAATAGAGTTTCAATTGAAAATTACATAGTTTAATCCATTTAGCGATCTCTAACTTTTTTAGTAACTATAATTTTTCTATATTTTAATATACATTTTACAGTATTTTGTTTATAGTTTGAAATAAATTGCATTTGTGAGCACAAGTGCTTCAAATTATTTCTTAAGAAGTTTCTCGAAAACTTAAAAGTTTTTTGTGAAAATGAAAATTTATGTCGAAATTCCGCATTTTCAAAAACGTTCAAATGACATTTTTTCAAGAATGGCTTTAAATGTTTCGAGAAAAGTTTGAGTTTATGACCATGATTTACACTTCTAAAATATTCTTTAAGTCATTTTTCAGTTTTACTATAAAGGGACCCAAAAACTGGGAAAATGTAAAAAAAATCTCTCTCAGGACCCCTTAAGTTGGAAAGAGTGAGGAAATACCGGAGAGCTAGCCTAGTCTAAAGAGATTATAAAAGTAACTAGTGCGAGATAGTCTCTGCCATTCTTTGACACTATTAGTTTCCTTTTTTAAAGAACCTTACTTTGTCTATGGTGAAATACACAATGCCCCATCCAGATTAGAAAAGTTTGTTTTTGTCAAAGAGAATTTTTTTCAAAGCAATTTGTTGGGGAAAATGTATAATAAAGCAAATCTTAAAATGAAAGAAAACTCTCTCTGCATTTTTTAAGAAAAAATAATATTGTATTTTTACTCTTCATTAATCCTACTGTTTAATTTCTTCTCTTAATTTTTGTCGGATAATTCTTTTATTATTAGGGGCAATTACAATTGGTGTCTTAGTACTCATGTCCAGCGTCTGTCTTTGGAATGAAGTGCTCAGATTGATGCCTCACTCCCAGAGCAATTGGTTTGAAGGCAGGGGTACTACGGAGACCTATCTCTGTACATGATAAGTAAGGAAGATCTTTTTATTTATTTAATTTCTTTCTATTCAACAATTTGTCTTTAGGTTTTAAAGCTGTTTACATTACTATAACTTTGAAATATTGCGCCAAAGTATAAAGAAAATTTTAATTGAATCCTTTAATTATTTTTTATTTAATATTTAAAATAAGAAATATGGTATATAAATTTGGTTTTAAAATGTTGAAAATATTTTTTAAATGTTTGTAATAATTGTTTTTATTTAGGAGTGTTTTTATTGTATGTCTTTTGGATAAGAAATGCGAATTCATATATCTTGATTATATGTTTTATCATGGTTGAATTGTAGTTGATGCTCACTGTGTATTTGTTTATTGCAGATAAATTATTCTTCATTCATTTAAATCAATAATAATAATAATAATAATAATAATAACAAAACAGACTGAAAATTTATAAGCCATTAGAATGTGAATATTGTAAATTGTGATGTTATTGATTATATTATGCATGAAGTATTATTTACGTATTATGATCCCTTATCGGGATTAATAGGCTATAAATAATAATAATAATAATAATAGTAGTAATAACAATAGTAGTAGTAGGAGTAATAATAATAATAATAACAATACATTTTGTCATATCTGTATGAAAATATTGTGAAACATGTGGAATACTTATTTCAAGAAACTGAATAATACGTAAGTGTGTCTGATCCTAATTTCATTAAAATAAGGTTATGTTATTTTGGTTCTTCGAAAGTTAAATTTTTGCGGAAGATCGTTTTTTCCTCAGTACTTACGTTCACTGAATACACAATGTGATCTAACTCTCCGCATACCAAGTAGGGTACATGTGACCCCAATCTCACTTTTTTTCTTGTATTCGATTCGCTTATTACATGATATTGAAATTTCGTCCCATTGCTCAAAATACTTCAATAGACAATGACGTATTAATGATTGTAATAATATAACAGTGTTTTACGAGTACTAACCAAAAACTAGAGGTGCTACAGAATGGAACAGACTTTACCGTATTACTTTTCTATTTTCTTGGTCTTCGCTTCTATTCGGAATTGCCACATACTCTTTCTTGCCAGCTACAATCTATCATCGCCAAAAGTACATTTTTTTGTCATTTTCATACTTTTTCGGTTTCCTATTGGTAGAACGGAAACATTAATTTTAGAATATTAAAGAACACAAAAACCTAGCAGTAATGGCAATTTTCTTTTAAAAATTATGTGCCGTTTAAGAGAAAATGGCGTTTTAGCACTTCTAAAAATGCGAAATTTGAAGCTCATTTTCACAGATAATTTTTGAGTTTTCAAAATACTTTATTTGAAGTTATTTAAAGCACATACACTCACAAATATAATAATGTTTACAAATTGCTGGTAATGTGCATATTAAAGATGTGCAGAGAGATCTTTCAAAAAATTTACATTTATATAATTTTTGAAAAAACACAAAAAATAACTCAAAATAAACTTTACGCTATACTAAAGAGTGTAATTATCACTATCCGTTACAAAAGTTTCAAGAAACAAATTGCAGCCATATATGAGAAAATGGTGTTTGAGCGTTTCTGAAAATGCGAAATTTTGAGCTACTTTTCACAGAAAACGGTTGTGCTTTCGAAAAACTTTACTTGACATTATTTAAAGCATATATACTCGTAAATATAATAATGTAAAAAAATCGCCGATAATGTAAATATTAACGACGTGAGAGACAAGTAAAAAACTTTACATTTTTGTAATTTTTGGAAAAACCAACCTATAGACCAAAATGGCTTTTATGTCATTGATAGAGTACATTTACCACTATTCCTACCAAAAGTTTAAAGAAAAAATTTGGAGCCGTTTTTGAGAAAATCTTGTTTTTGTAATTTTTTAAAATTGCACATATTGCACGCAATATTGCACGGAAACTACCAAAATTGTGAAAAACATTTACATGACCTTTATTAAAGAACTCAATATGCAGAACAAATTTTATTTGAAGAAAAAATCTCTATCTTCAATTTTGTAGTTGGAGAAAGACGCCGAAAAAAATTCAAACTTTCACAATTTTCGAAAATTCAGAGCTGTACGTGAAAATCGGACCTATGCCATGTTAATAAGTGTATTTTACTCTATTCATTCAAGAAATTTAAAGAAAAAATTTGGAGCTGTTTTTGAAAAAATGTTGAAAATCCCCGGGGGCTTCATATAAAGTACCCCCAAATTTTGAAGAATCTTTTTCAAAATCTCAAAGCTTCGACTAGAAGCAGATCTACGGAGGAATATCCATTTTGGAAGAAATCGTACGTATGGTTTAGGCGCTAGCAGTGTTCACAGACGGAGACGGACGGACGGACAGATGGACGTTTTCCTTTCAATTGGGTTTTCGGTATCAGGGACCTAGAAAACTGGGTTTCTGGCTACACCACGTGTTAGTGTTTTTTTTCCTTAATTTAGCAACTGGTTTTATCCACTTATTCGTTTTCACGGCCCGGCAATTAATTTTTTTCCGCCGAAAATTGGCCATTTTTTCGCGCAGCATTACATAACTTTCCCTATACTACGTATATCACTCCGTGTATACGTACGTATACGGGAAAGTAATAGACACTGGGGTACCTCACTTGGCTAACCATGTCACCAATTTTTATTCCTTGTGAATTATTTTGAATATTACACTTCTTGAATTCGTACGCCATTCTTTTGGTTCAAATGAAAATAGTATTATTGAAACGCCTTCAAGTTTCTAGTAACGCATTTGAATCATTACGTCAGTCTACATCAGTGCTAGTGAGTGTATGTTCCTAATACGTGTGCTTTTGGATTCCAAAGAACAATGTGGAGGCAACTTAAAACTTACGTTAGTTTAATAGATAATTTAAGAACTTTCACAAGAAATCTTATATTGGAACAGATGTGAACCTTTCTTCCTCTTGATGGTAGTCTTTATTAGCTGTAACGGTGTAATATAATTAGGTATGATACACAGAGAAATTAAATTTTACATGAAATGCGTAAGAGTTGTGAGAATCTATACAGAAATCTATGTTGAAGTAGTTTTTTTTTAAATGTTGTAAATAATTACAATATTTTATATATAAACGCGCGCGCAAGACGCAATTATTATTTTTGACCAGGGTATTTTTCTTTTTTTGATTATGATTTAACACTTTCATTGACTACAAATATCCGAGAATCGATTTATAAATCATACGAATTCGTTAGGTTATTTAGATGATGTTATAATCATTTACATTAGATTATGTTACAATCATTCTTCGTGTGAAAAATAATTAGAAAAATTAGAATAAATAATTAATAAAATGATATTTAAAGTGCTAAATTACTTAAGATATATTACGAAATAATGCAGAGATCTGTGCAAGGAAACATGGGATAATGAACTTTGTGAAATACACCGAGGAATTTAAAAAATGCCAAGTTATTTGAATAAAAAGAAATGGTGGCATGAAGTCCGTAGCTGCTTAATGACGATATTTTTCATTGTTTTTGTAAGTAACCCGTCAGAGCAAGTGACAGCTTGAAAACAACTTCTTCAAAGGAAAATTGTTAATTGAAGTATATTCTGTTTATTGCTAGAAATTACACAAAATTAATTAATAAATACAGTTTTTGCAAAAGGGTTATTTATTGCTTTACTACTAAATGCAATAAACAATAAAATACCAGTTTTCTTTATGCACTTCTTTTCAATGTATTGAAACTTCGGAATTATGTGGTCTTTGAGTACTTTTTCAAGTATTTCATCAAATCTGTCATACGATTCTTGTTGTGAAATTCGAAATCCACCTCAATATTGTGTTGCAGTCGAGAAGAACTTTCTTTCTCCTCTCTTGATTCTCCCTCTTTTCCTCCCGCCCCCTCCGTATCTCTCTCACTCTCTCTTTCTCCTGTTCTAAAATTATGTTTAGATGTTTTCGTAAGCCAACGATCTTTAAATGAATAACAGAAATACATACTCATTTTAATAACATGATTGGTGATTCACTTACCACAGTAAACATTTGTTTTCTCACTTTTTAAAACAACTTTCTCAATTTCTGTACCGTTTTAAGGACATTTTACAAATTATATTTTTTCCTTTTTAAATATTCATTAATACTATTGTTTTAAGTAATACGTTAATTTGGAAATATTACACACTACATACGAGCATATTCCCCCAGAAGAGAGCTTTATGAATTTCATCTTGAATTGTGTTAGCAGTGTATTCTGTTAAAAGAGTAACAACAGCACACATTTTCACCTTTGTCTGCTTTTAATGTTAGAAACATACTGACAATAAAAGCGGTACTTTGTGTCCATGATAGTGTTGGCTAATTTGCATAAACAGAATAGATTCAGTGCCCACTGTTTTCAAGGAATAATGAGTATTGTGTTTCAGAAAACGGGGTTTGAACAAAAAACTTACATCAGGGGCATATGATTTTTGTAATAAATTATTAATAATACATAAAGTAATACCGTAACATAAACTGTTTCGGAAACAAGTTATAATAATGAAAGAAACGTCAGCCGACGGAAGAGCGTGAATTTAAATCCCTTGTGAACGCACTGTGGTGCAAAGGGAGGAGCGGCTAAGACATATTAGTGCAGTCCTCGACTGAATTAAGGTTTCCAATGTTTTCTCTTTACCCAAAACTTATAAAATAAGAGTTTTTCTGCCGAAAATTCGCCATTTCCGACGCACGATTACGTAACTTTCACTTCTTACGAAGTACCTAGGTAAGGGCGAGAAACTAAAAATGAATTTACTTTTATTTCAAACTAACCGCTAAAAAAAGCTTGAAAGAAGAGTAGCGATTAACTTCTAAATAAAAAGTCGTATATTTTTTATCATAATTTACAATAAAGCTTTATTAGTGAATTGTTTAATATATAGTAACCATAAAAATATACAAAGTGTATTTTCTTCAATAACAATTGTTGGGAGAAAAATAATATTTAGTTAACTTTAGACAAATATGCAGTGTCTATAAGTTCCTAAACTCTTGGAATATGTTGATCTCTAATGGAAAACAAATAAACTTGTAAATCAATATATGACTACTGAATAATTTTCAAAGAATAGAAGCTTGAATATTAAAACTTGAAATGCTTTTATAACCTGCAATTAAAAATATACTGGTATTTAACTTTCACACTATAATAGGTTATCCATTTCGGATTTGTAGTCTCAGTTTGGTTGAACTAAATAATTGGGAAATGTATTTTTAATATAAAAAAGCACATAAATGTACGTCAAAATCTGACGAATTTACGGTACTGAAATATCTGTTTGACACGATTTTTACCTTCCCTTTTTTGTTCTCTAGTAATCTCAAACTGCAAACGGAAAATGTAAGATGATTGTGTCGATATCTGAAACGGAAATATTCTGCAATTAATGCCATTTAAGTCTTATTCTCAGAGACTTTTGGATATCGAGAAAATCCAAAATATGAGATTTTTCTTATTTCCTTAGTGCAATTGATAGTACAATGAATTTATTTGTTGAAAAAATGTATTAAAATAATCAACTGTCTCTTAATTGAAGCATTATGAGATTAAGGGATGTGAAACAAATTATAAATGGAACAGTTTGAATAAGTAGCGTAATTCGTTTTAATATTTTTTTTGAAAAACATTTTATTGCACTTGCTATGTCTCTCGCGGTCATCAACTGTATTCTCAAAATTACTTACTAGTAATTTGCAACGCAATGTGAAAATAATTCGAGCGCATTATTTGAAGTGTTCTCTGGCATACTATGAGGTTTTACGAACGTGAAAGACACCCGTATATGTATGGGCGGTATCTTTTGTTTAAAATAAAGAGCCCTCGTAAAACTACTGCATCCGGCTCATGATGTTGGCTCTTCCTGGGACGCGAAGGCACACACTCTCAACAACTGAGAGTGTGTCCTTCGTCTTCCTAGCGTCTGGTAAATATAAATATTTATGAAGTATTTCATAGTTGTACTTCTCTTTTACCAGAAAAATCTTGTAATCTGATATTAATTCGCATTTACACGGTTAAATTATATACATGTAGAGCGAGTCTCAATATATTTTTGATGTTTTTTGTGTAAAGGAATACATTGTGTATAATTTTAATGAATTAATTTTTGTAATATATTCGAGTACTGACTCACCCAATACACATGCGCAGGGTTGGGCAAAATACTTCAAATTTAGTATTTAAATACTTTGCCAAAATATATTGTAAATAAGTATTGAAATACATACTCAAAATACATTAGGTTTTGAATTGGTAAATACGTACGTATTTAAAATACTTCAAATACTCAAAATACAGTAAATACAATAACTTTGCATTACAACTGTTTTATTGGTATTTTGTAATTTTCAATTACAATAAATTACTAATTGACAGTCATGCATTTTTGAACAACAACTAAAAACTTTCAAATAAAAAATACTTTCACTTACACTTTCATAAAAATACGTTCAAATATAAAATATGGAAAATATGTCTAACTCAAATAAACGGAATTTTCTTTTAAAATGCCTAGTTTTTAAAACAAATCATCAGACAAAAGAACCCTATGTGGGGAGTGTATAAAACTCGCAAAGGAAAACAGTTGTGGAATTGGCGCTGATGAACATAAACTAGTATTATAAGGAACAAACGCTTTTTTATTGTCAGATAATCGTCCAGCATTTTTAATGATTTAGCTTTATCATTTAAAAATGAATAGAATTCAAGTTCAACAGCTGAAAGGAGCTTTTATTTTTGTTTCAAAGTGGTTCATTAACTAGCAACTAAAAGTAACAATCCTCGTTATTTCCATCTGTATTTAAAGTATTTTAAATATTTCTTTCTTTAAATACACGTATTTTACGTATTTAAATACATCTCTAAAATACATGTCTAAAAAACTCAAAAATATAGTTTTTCACGAACAAAATATATTTAATATACATATTTCAAATACAAGTATTTAAATATTACACAACCCCTATATAAATATAATGTACGTGGTTTTGCTATCAAAACTAGCTCATTTTCATTGTGTACTAAATTCATTTTTTGCAATTTGCATAGTTGAGAGATTCCTTTACAGCATCGTTAAGGAACGTTTTTCAATTTTAGATTGTTCCCACCTAAAATTTACAACATGACCTGTCCATGTGAAACTGCGAGTAGGTGACAGAATTTTTTTCTCGTGTAAAATTGAAGCAAATAGAATGGACTAGTTCTGAAAGCAATGCCTCAAATGATAGGCTATCATAACGTAGATCTTGTTCCTCTATAAATTAATCTCCAGATATATTTTCGTTAAGGATTTGTGCTTTTGCACGTGTACGTTTTCCGTGATCCGACCAGTGTGTTTTGTCACTGTAAACTAAAGCATGCATGCACCCTATTATCTTCAGTAAGCACGCACTCTCTTCTCTTCAGCAAACTACACAGACTGGAAGTAATGAGTTATCTACCCACGGCGAGATTTGAACCTGAATGCTGAACATTTGATTTTATTTGATTTGATTTATTTCGACCAAGAATATTAAAAAATGTATGTGACGTATGAGGGAGAAGTAAAATATAACACCTTTTCTTGAGCTCCAGAATCCCTTCCCCAACTTTTAACCACAATTAATTGAATGATGAATAAAAGTACTAACAAAGCGAGGTTAGCAACATTTGAACTATAGGATTATGAAAAATAGTGCATCTGTAAACTACGTATTTAATTTTGTAGTATTGCTAACAAAATAGTAACCTATATCCCCGTATCTATTTCTGCCACAACTAGCAAAAGGAAACCTAAAAAAGCGCATAGTAGCTACATTTACGTTGAGAAACAAAACAAGGGACTGTCTCAGAATTTGCTCCGTGGATAAGGGAAACTGGCCGAGAACCTGATCGAGTTGAAGGTCATTGATCCTGAAGCTATTTATTAATTGAAGTTTGTGTATCATAAAACGGATTCTCCTACAGGTTTCTGATGATGTGTTTTCAGGGGTTTCGGATATTTGGTTATTACAATTTCATATCAATATGATATAATGATTAATTATAATTTAGTTGAGATAGATATGCGACATAGACATAGACAATACTACTTTCGTAATTTCGTTTTCGTTGTTTTTGAAAGAAAGATTTAATTAAGATATAAAAATGTAACGGATAATAAATAAAATGAATATTCTCGTCTAAATTGTATATTGACATAAACAATGTTGAAGCTCAATGTACAACAACATATTTAAAGATGTTTTAGAATCAGTTACTTCTTGAAAGAACAGTCGTATTCCCTGAATTCCTTCAAATAAATATTTCTGGAAGAAAGATAATATTGATGTTGTTGCCCCATCATTTTTTATTTATTACTCAGATTAAACGTATAATTTTAGGTTGAGCATAATTTTACACCATAGGTTCGTATTGGTTCGAAAAACTTCAGTAGTGTGTCAACACATTTAAAAAACGATTCTTGGAAATTCCTTCAATTTTTGGTAATATCTTGCTTATTCGCTGTAGATACATTTTCGTAAATTCGTGAAAGTCAGTGGGATCAAATCTAGGCTCTTACATCTAAATATCTAAAACATACTGTATTTCTCTTCGAATATCCTCCTAATACTTCTGAAACTTCTTAAGAGTTCTACAAATGTCTTTTGAAATTGATTTATTTATTATTCGGACACATTAGATTCCAATTGGATAAGTAATTTAATGTTGTCCTATGATGTGAGCTTCAAGGAAAGTTTTTAAAAAATGTTCAATTTCTTAAATTGTAATTTCATATGACATTCTTTTAATTTGTATAGTGAACATCGGTTCAGTAAAGAAAGTTAGAAAACATCAATTATTCATCATATTTATTCTTTCAAAATGTATAAATTTATGAAATGAAAAATATACATGTACGTTAGTAGAGTCTTATTAAGTGTGTATGAATTTCTTGCTCATATGGTTTTCCAAAAATATTTTTCAAATAACATTTTTCAAAATGATAAGATACTGACAAAATCCTTGAGGCATTTTCTTAAAAACTCAGAATATGTTAGAGTAACACCTCACAGAGAGGGTTAATACAACTCATTAGGTCTAAATGTTTTATCCAACTGTGATTACTTATGAATCTAGACGATTCATTTAATATTTACCTCCAGGTTCAATCGTGGAGCTTCTTTGCTTGTTATACCACAGTAGTGTGAGAATCTTCAAGAAAGAAACATGAGCACACTCTATACAAATGAACAAAATTGTAGTACGCCCTCTAATTTAAATTGAACATTCAGATGGCAAGACATCGCACCAGAAATTGTCCTTGAAGAAAAACGCTTGAAGTAGCAATGTGTTTAATGTTAACAATTTAATAAAAACATTTAGACCCCTGTGACTCAAAGATATATCGGGCCATTCGTTCAGAGCTTTCGAGATAACTGTATGATCATATTTGTACACCAAGTATTCTTGGAGAGATGTGGCTCGTTGCAACGACACGTTTCGCAGATTTTTCAAACGGTCAGCCACATGGCTCAGCACAGAACTGCAGAAGTTTGGCTGTGAGGTGTTTGACCATCGCTGACGTACCCCAGATCTCGCCCATAGCTATTTTGATCTTTTCTTATTCCTCAAGAAATTCCTATTCGGCAAGGATTACGCGTATCACTGTGACACGGAATTGCTAATAGCTGTCAATCACTATCCCAGGTAGGAGACTTCTACGAAACACGGATACTAATGATGATCCCTCGGTATGACAAATGATTCGATTCTGGTGATGATTATGTGAGTAAGTAGTGCAACCTGTGCTGCATTTGCTTTAATAAAGTTTTTCCATGGAATTATGTTTTGTTTTTGTTGACGACCTAGGGAAATGTTCTTTCTGAATGCGCCTCGTATTATTTCGGCATTAAAATACATTATTCTTAAAGTGCATTATTTTATATAAATTTGGAATATAAAAGAGTATAAAATAAATATAAAATATCCACTTACAGTATTTTTATTAACATTAAATACATAGTTTGAGCAGTGAATTCACAGATGGCTGAAAATAAAATTAAAGATATACGAGTAGTTGAGATAATTTCAAAAGACATAGGTAAATAACTAAAAAAAAAAGATGTAGGTTTGAGATTATTCGGCTTCAGAGTTTTTCATTTCACTTCCTCGCTACCGCTACCGCGATAGATAGAAAATTGTGTAATTTCAAAATGAGAAACGATCTCAAACATAACTGGACAAAACTACTGGTCATGGTTAACTAGTAAAGAAATGACTCATTTTTGAAACTGCTTAATTTTTTAGTAATTTAAGGAAAAACAAAAAAAAATATATTTCAACAAAGAAATTAAATATTCAGTATTCCGAATTTGCAAAGAATTGAATAATTTGTTAAAATTGCATTCTAAAATTATTACAAAAACATTTGGAGTCTTATGGAAATTAGAGAAATTTGTTGTAAAGCAGTTTAGGAAAATAATAAACACTCAATTGTCAATAATTTTATATTTTTTAAATGTGTGACTTGAGATATGTTGCAAAGTGTGATACAAAGATGAACATTCATTTAGAGAATTTTGTGAATATTTTATTGACATTAATTGTTAAAATCTTTAGAGCTAAGAAATATATGAAAGGCGAAGGAAGATTATATATGAAATCTTTTTTCATGGAAACAATAGAAATCGAAATGTTAACATGCAAGTTACTCTCCTTATTGACAGAATGTCAACAGTACGTACCTATTCGCTGTTTTAATATAGTATTCTCATCCCGTTTCATCGTTTAAAAGAGTGATATAGATTGGTTTATTATTTTCCATTCTTAAGTAGCATTTTTGTCTGATCTAGTTCAGACAACTCCAAATCTGTTGACGTAGCAGAAACGTGCCTAAAACTTAAAAAAACATAAAAAACTAACTAAAATAAATTGTCTCGCATGTGTGCACACTTTTAGAACATATTTTGAATTGCTGCGTAAAAATAAAATATAAACAAAACATTTTAAATTTAAGTTATTTATATTATGACTTTTATTTTAAAATTGAATAGAAATTTTTTTATGCTAATGTATTTTTCTATGTAAATGGGTTCTGCCAATTGAAATTTTTAGTCAAATTAAGAACATTTATCTGAGGTAATCTGTAATGGCGCACTCTACTTGAAATTCAGAATGAAACCATTATTTTAAATAGATCACTCACATTAATTAGAGAAACATTAATATATTGAACGTGAATAGATTTTTAAAATAATTTAGAATTCATAATTTATTCGATTGATTTATTTATTTCATGACTGCAACTTAAAATTAAACAATTTTCTTTAAGAACAAAACAACATTAACATCATAACATCTTGGGTATTTTGCCGCGGGAGACTTCCGTGCATCTGATTATATATCCGAGAAACCCATGTATTAATATTAGTCAGTACTTTTAACTTCAGAGGACTCATCCCCTCTCTAGGGGATGAGTTTGACTTCACAGGACTCATCTCCTCCCTAGGGGATGTAGAGGCAGTTATATTCTGGATCTTTAGCTCTGAGAGAAAAACTTATAAGAATTGCAGTGTAAATGTATCATATTAAAATATATCCTTTCCAAAATATTTCCTTTATCACCCTTTATGACCGGCTTAGATGACTCAGGTCATCAGTTGCCACTGCCTTTGATCAGGAGGTCAGAGGTTTCGAGCCTTTACTGTGGCAAGATTTTCGGCACTACGTGGCTATCCAGGAGGAATTCAGCCGCTGTCTGGAAGGGAATTCTAACCGCCGGCTGCTCTGGTCAGTAGTTTTTCAGAATTTCTCCAATCAACACCAGGCGAATGCCGGAGCAGTAACCTAAGAAACGAACTACGGACTCGGACTGAGCGCGATCTTTGCTTCCTCTTCCTTGTCATATCCTCACCCTTTACTTGCGCGCGCGCACACACACACACACACACACACACACACACACACACACACACAATCATGCACTACACTACCACACATGTCAGGAGACCAGTCGGGAGCTTGGAGCTTGTCCCGGCTGGGGCGAAGCCCCACCTGCAGCGCGCTGGAGGTGGGAGCTAACTGGTCGGGAAAAATCCCCACAAGCCCACGGGTAGGTCGACTCCGGATCTCGTTATCCAGCGGAGGAGGTCACCGCCACCTCCCATGGTAAAATCATGCGCTACTTTTACGAGACTAATGACCTTTTCAGTTGGCGCACTCGTAATCGTTACTTAATCAGTCAAACCCAAGAAAAAGTAGTGTACTTTGTTGCGCCATCTTAAGCGAAAAGGTAGCCTTCTAAAGTTATGTACTCGTGATTTGGAATGTACCATTATTTTGCTGTCAGTTTATGTGATAGAGTTTTGTTCTTTCACAATTTCGGAAACGCTCTCCTAGGGTATCATCTGTGATATCTTCGCTGATCTTCACTCGTTATTCAGAATCCGCTTTACACGGATATTTGTGGGGGTTAGATTTCGCCGCCTATGATCAACGCAAGCAGAACTCTACGACAAGGATGCCCAAGTAGCAAGAATGCCAATTGGCATACCTTGGCTCAGCGCTCATTCGAGGGCAACCGATGTGGCCTGTTGTTGATAGTCATTCCGATGGGAGAGGAGAGGGAGCGCTTCTATTCTAATGAAAGACAAGTGGCATGCCGACATTTCCAGCGAGCCTACGCGGACATCTCTCCCGGATTCTTGCATCTAGAGTAGTGCTGCTCAAGTGAGTAGGGCACCTGGCTCAGTGCTTAACCCCGGGCAACCGATGTGGCTGCCCAAGTCACCCCGTGGGGATGGGAGGGGAATGGGAGGCATGTAGCATGATCGCCGCGGGACACTGCAGGCAGTTTGCCCCGAATTCGTGCATCTAGAGCAGGGCTGTGCAAGTGAGCCGAGCCCTTGGCATACCATGGCTCAGTGCGTATCAGCGTTGAGCAACATGGCCTCTTGCTGCTAGAGTCAGCCCGTGGGATAGGGAGGAGTGGGGGAGGGGAGGGGATGGAAAGGGGGGGAAGGGGAGGGAAGGAGAGGGAAGGGGAGGTGCATAGCGCGGTCGACTCTATTGTTTTGAAAGGCGAGTGGCACGCGGGCGACTGCAGCTGACCACCGTGGGTAGTGTGCCTCGACCACTACGGGAAAAAGAATGCATCCTGCCAAGATCTACCAATGTTGTTTCTCTCTCTTCTACCTTCTGCAAAGAAGGTAGTCTTTTTCTGGTGAGTTCGCAGTTCAGGCGCGTGACTCTCATGCCCACCGTTAATGTCCCATTTAAGAATATTTATGCGGGCCTCTACCTCTATATTTCTGCTCCTTTACATGCACCTTTTCTAAGTCTCAGTGATGAGGGACTGTATCTAAGATTAGAGCAATTGGCGGATGAAAATGATTTTCACTCGTAGTTCGAAAACACGCTACATGCTTCTAAGGGAGACACGTGTCCCTGAAGAATTTGAAAGATTTTGAGGAATATGCTTTGGAGGATTTGTATTATTTTCGCCAATTAGGATACACTTCACTGTGATTCTTTCTTTCCTTGAGCACACCCACAAACGCCCTCTTCAGAGCATCAAATTATACTGTAGCTCAGGACTCGGGATCTTAAGTCCAGACTGCTTGTCTTTCATCGCTAGGTACGGAATTTGGCCAACGTCCGATCCAAGTTTTCTCCGGTTTTCTCGTTATTCTCCTGTCTCCCATTACACCTTGTTATCCATCATCCGTGTTATCTTCCGCGTCATTATGACTATCGTTACGTCTCTTCGCAAACTTCTTACTCAAGAGACCCTATGTCGCCTTTGAGCCATCTCTCTAAAATTTCATGCAGTACAATAAATACCCAGTATGGCCAGATCCTCGCTTCTAATATAGTATTATGACTTCCATCATTAGATTTCAGTTTTTGTTCTATGAAACCCAACTGCCTTTAATAATCAAGTTTAAAAAAGATAGTTTCTTCTAAAAACGATGAACTTGGAAATAAAAAATGCAAATATATAAATAAGAATATAAATTTTCAGCATTTTTACTACAAACTTACCCACGTATACAAATTACAAAGAAAAATTCTCTCTCCTTTCTTTTCTCTGTCCCTTCTCTCTTCTCTCTGTCGCTTCTCTCTTCTCTCTGTCCCTTCTCTCTTCTCTCTGTCCCTTCTCTCTGCCCCTTCTCTCTGCCCCTTCTCTCTGCCCCTTCTCTCTGTCCCTTCCCTCTCCCTACTCTCTCCCTTCCCTCTCCCTTCCCTCTCCCTTCTCTCTCCCTTCTCTCTCCCTTCCCTCTCCCTTCTCTCTCCCTTCTCCCTTCTCTCTTCTCTCTCCCTTCTCTGTTCTCTCTCCCTTCTCTCTTCTCTCTCCCTTCTCTCTTCTATCTCTCCCTTCTACCTCTCCCTTCTACCTCCTCTCCTTTCTACCTCCTCTTCCTTCTCTCTCTCTCCCTTCTCTCTGTCCCTTCTCTCTCCCTTCCCTCTCTCTTCTCACTCCCTTCTCTCTCCCTTCTCTCTCTCCCTTCTCTCTCTCCCTTCTGTCTCCCCCTTCTCTCTCCCCCTTCTCTCTGAATTGGTGTGCGTATAGTTGCTCTTATTTCTTTTCGCTTCTCCTCCTTTCTTTCGTTTTCCCAGTTGCCGTTGTTTCTCGTTCAGATTCACTCATTAACAAAATATTTCACTATTACAGTGTCAAATCTAAGCACTACTACTTCGCACTGATGAAATTGATGAAATATTTACACTGATGCACTACTACTAATCTAAGCACTACTACTTCGCACTGATGAAATATTTACTATGTGTAAAATGAACCTGCAGTAAAGCGAGCAAAACATATTCGTCAATATCAAGCCCAAAATAAACAAAGGTCTATACATAAATAAATACCAAGCACATATGACTTCATTGAAGTTAATAACTCGCTGCAGACGCATGAATTTCCCTAATGACGAACAATTTATGCAGTGAATATACCCCAAAAGTTATATGTACTTACATTCTAGTATTTGCAAACGAACAGTGTTAAGATATCTTAGGCATTATACAGCAATTTCAACCATTTATTATGATTGTTATTTATGTCTTGGCTATTTCCTAAACTTATTTATATTTATTTCTTCTTATCCTGTTCTCCAGTCTTAGTATTAACAGTACGTATATATTGTCATGTTTTAATTTATCGATGAAATTTAACGCTTTACACATAACCTTGGAAATTCTTGAAGAGTTTTAATGTACAGTTGAACCAAAATTTCAATAAAATTTGGTTGAAGTTTTATGAAAACGATTGCATTTTTCTGAAGATTTTCAAAGCAAATATTTAACAATTAAAAGTTAGTGAAATGAAATATGGTTAATTGTTTACAAAATTCCAAATGTTTAATATTTACGTTATTCATTGAGCACACACATTATCATTATTACGGACAGATGGACAGACGGACGGAATGCCGTCAATCGATTTTTAAGTATAAAGAAGCAACAAATCATGGATTTTGACCACACCACGAGATAGAGGATTTTTTTTTTCTTAAATTAGCAACTGGTTTTATCCACTTATTCGTTTTCACGGCCCTGCAATTAATTTTTTTCCGCTGAAAATTGGCCATTTTTTCGCGCAGCATTACATAACTTTCCCTATACTACGTACATCACTCCGTGTATACGTACGTATACGGGAAAGTAATATACTTATAAAGGTGGCATATGTCTGATTTTTACTGTTGACTCTGAATTTTTGAAAATATCAAAATTTTCAATTTTTTTCCGGCGTTTTCCTACAATTACTACAAAATTGAAGATATATATTTTTCCTTCGTATAAAATGTATTCTCAATATTTAGTTGTTTTATTAAGGTCCTGTACATTTTTTGAAAATTTTAGTAGTTTTCGCGCACTATTGCGTGCAATACATGCAATTTAAAAAAAATTACAAAAACAAGATTTTCTCAAAAACGGCTCCAAATTTTGCTTTAAACGTTTGGTAGGGAGAGTGCCTAATGTACGATGACATAAAAGCCATATTGCTCTATTCTTTTGTTTTTTCAAAAATTACAAAAATGGAATTTTTTGACATGCCTCTCACCCGTTAATATTCATATTAGCGGCGATTTGTTCACAGTATTGCATTAATGAGTTCATATGCGTTAAATCATGACACAAAGGTTCTCGAAAACTCAACAGTTTTGTATTAAAATTAACTCAAATTTCGCATTTTCAGACACTCTCAAACACCATTTTTCCATAAACAATTCTATTTTTTCCTTCATATTTTTCAAACGGAAAGTGCTAATTGCACTCTATAACACGACATCAAGTTCATTTTGAGGTGTTATTTTGTTTTTTCAAAAATTACACAAATTTAATTTTGTTTGAATCTCCCACATCTTTAATATGCATTTTACCAGCAATTTGTCAACACTATTGTATTTGTGAGTTACTGTGCTTCAAATAACTTTAAATGAAGTTTTTTGAAAACTCAAAAATTTTCTGTGGAAATGAGCTTCAAATTTCGCATTTTTAGTAGAGCTTAAACGCCATTTTCTTGAAAACGGTTACAAATTTTTAAAGCAAAATTGCCGTATAAGACAAGTTTTTTGTGTTCTTTAATATTTTAAAATTAATGTTTCCGTTCTATTACTAGAAAAATTAAGAAAATGTCAAAAGCATGTAGTTTGGGCGGTGATAGATGGCAACTGGCACGAGTATGTTGCAATTCCGAATAGCTAGCCGAGACCGAAGGAAAAAGAAAACTAATACGGGAAAGTCTGTGCCATTCTGTGGCACTACTAGTTATATTTGTGATAAAATGTGCTTCAAACTATTTCTTCAGAAGTTCTCGAAGTTTTCTAGGAAAGTGAGCTCAAACACACTTTCAGAAATGTTCAAACGACAGTTTCTGAAAAACTGCTGCGCATTTTCCCATGCATAAAGGCTTGCAAATAGAAATATTTTACTCTTCTGTAGTATTCTTTAAGTCACATGCCATTTCTACTAGAAGGGGACTGAAAAATTCATAAAATGTGAAAGTAATTCTTTTGGGCGTCGATAGGTAGCAGCTGAGAAGGTAGGGCAACACCGAAAAGCTAGCCCAGACGCAAAAGAATGGACAACTAGTTTTAGAAGGTCATTATGTGTCATTCTTCAGCACAACCAGTTTATTTTTAAACAAATTTGCGCAATGTATGGTATTTAAAACAGATACAATATATTAATTTATTGCTTTCCAAAGGAGGAGTCCTATCACAAACGTGCAGACCTCATGAAGAAAAATTTCGTAAAGCGAAAATGTAAAAATATTTCGGAAAGACGTGCCAATTTTCTAGACATGAATTGTTAAAGAGAGTTTCAAACAAATTGTCTCACTTTGAAATATTTTCTGGATTCTCCTCTGTATGAAGCTTAGAGAATTATTTAATTGTTATTCCAATATCTTGTGACTGTCTTTGGGTTTTAATAATATTTCTTTGCCTAGTTTTTTAAGACAGTCTAACACTATAGTTTGATCATCAAAACGTTAATAAAAGGCCATATTTTAAATTTGGAAATTTATTTCTCTCGTTTCGAGGAGTTAATTTTAAAAATTACCAATAGAATTTAAGAAGGAATGACATAAGTGTTAAGGTGAATTTATGTGTACCTGATACACAATTATTAAATTTATAAAAAATTGTATTTACTTAAAATCTATAGGTTACAAAGAGTATATTGTACTATACTTAAACTAAATTGTAATTACCTACACTTTGTTACAAAGAAAAGTAAAATTGTAAGTAAAGTATAATAATTTCTTTTTTATAAATAAATTTCTTTTTTATCCTCTTCTTCAGAAGAGGAAAAGTACTCCACAAAATGTCGAGAGAAATAAATTTCCAAATTTAAAATATGGCCTTTTATTAACCTTTTGACTTTTAAACTATAGTATTAGACTGTGTTAAAAAAACTGGACAAAGAAATATAATTATTTCATTGACTAGATCATTAGATCGTGTTGCAGAAAGAGCCCGTTTTAGTAAGCAGCGCACCCTGCAAAATTCTCGACGACTAGCTCTTCATGATTCATTTCTTCCTCGCCAGAGTGCAGCTTCTAAAGCGCTGCGTTGCAGTGCATTTTCGGGCAGGCAACGGACTGGTAGCTAGTCAACTAGTACTGAATTGAAAATTTTTGCCTTTTTGAATTTTTACGAACCGCCTCTTTGTTACATTTCCCTGGTGTGCAAAGCTTCAGGCTCTTCAGTATATTGTATATTCAAATGTAACAACTACAAGATCATTGCCATATTTAGTAATGGATGTCATTTCTTCCATCCCTCTTCTATATTCTTAAGGTGATCAACCGTCCTTCTTTAGGGAGGACAGTCCTTTTTTTGTAAGTTATGACCTTCAAAAAGTGTAGGTAGGTAGAAACCAGTCCCCCTTTTCTATATTTTAAAATTAATGAGTTAATCTACTGTTAATGTGTTTAATGTAGTTAATCAAGTGAGGAATCACGATTGAAAGTTGATACTCGAGCTGCAGCACTTACCGTAAAATCCAATGTGATGGATATTTCGTGCTTCGAAATTTCCAGTACATTGTTTGTGTATTTTTGTTTGAATTAATAAAATATTTCATTTATTTACGTTGTACTTTTTTCTTAATTTTTTCGTCCTCCTTTTTGTTTTAAAATATTGGTCACCTTAATATTCTCGAAAGTCAGATATCCACAATGGCCCTGTCGAAATAGAATCCGCACTCCTTTCTAGCTGATTCAGTACGAGGCTTTGATCGCTGTGAAAGAAGTTTTAAAATGGTCAGTTTTGTTTAAAAATTGTTGAATATTATATTTCATGTTTAGTGTATGTGTGACGACATAAGTTGGAAATGTCGCTAATGCAATGATAGCTCTTTAATTGGTCTATAAGCCAGACGGAGTGGATAAAGGTGGGATAGAGTATTTGAGTGACGATGAACGGATCATTTCAGACCTCATCTCGTAAATGTAATTGTAAGCCGATGTAATCAGTATAACTATTCACAGGAAGGAATGTTAAAAAAGGAAGTTAAAGCTAGTAGTATTCAATTATAGCGCAGAATTTTCCTTAAGTTATACACTTTTTCATTGACGTTATGTAGTAATAACTTTAAATGTCATAGGGCACGCTATTTTTTCTGTTTAAACATGTTTAGGAGGTAAATTTGAGTTGAACTATTTTTATTAATTAACATCAATCCACATAATTTATTAAACAAATCATAAAAGCGTAATCGGAAGCTAGTGATACTAATAATTTTCTAAGATCGTATGCGCGATATTTCTAGTCTACTAAGCGAATGTGTCTGCCGATTTTTTAACTATTAACAAATGAGGCGATTTACTTTTAATAGTATACTAAGTAAAGATGAAATTTATTCAATTGATTGGATTTTTTATAATTTTCTCCAAATATTAACGAAATGTGGCAGAAACGTTTACCAGGCCTTAAATTATTTAATTAGCGAGTTAGAATTGATCTGTAATAATATTGTAGAAACGTTTTTTGTATATGATAATACTATTGGTAAATTAATTCTGAGAATGAAAATTGTATTTAAAATACAGTAATATTGAATATAATAAAGTAATCTCATTTTAAAGTTAATGTTGTCATAAAACAATACTCAATGTTTTCAACCATTAAACAATTCTGTCGGTAAGTGTATGCACCGTCCTACACTTAAACCTTGGAGGCAGCACTGCATTATGTTCATTATTTGCATTTTACCACAACCACACGCTCATGCAAAATAACATTTATTTATTAGCGACTTCTACCAAATCTACTTTTTAATTAATTTGCTATTTACTACAGCCTGCGGGGATAGCTGGAACTTGGGACTACTTCAATAGGTTCTTCAATGAGTAATTTATTCTTAAATTCTTTTGACCATAACGTTTCCCATTCATCATTAACGTTAATCTGAGTTGATGACTTCATCAGTAGTGAGTTTCTTGACTTTAGTCGCGTTGTTGTGCGATGGGGATTCTGCCTTGCAGATTGTTCTGAGATTGTGAGAGTGTGTGTGATATGGTTGTCGTGAACTTGTGAATTATTTGTCAGAAATTATGATTTCGTCTAAGCAGGTGGGGAGAAAACATTTGCCAACACAGGCAACGAGAATATTCGAGTAGCACACAAAGCGTCTCATGGTTTCGTGCTCACGTGGGTGGAGCCATGTCATAAAAATGAGAATCTAACAGGTAAATCCCCTAAGAAAATATTATTATTGATCTTATTGCTCATCTTAATTCGATTTCAATCACAATTATCCTTTCTAATGCTGGGGAAATGTGTGAGTTTTGATAAACAAGATAATAATTATCATTACTTTATTTTTTATAGAACATTTTCTATTGTTCATTTAATCTTCCCTGTCACACGAAGTGCCACCTCCACTTAATAGATTAGTGCAGTTCTGTTGGCATGCAGTTCATTACCGATTTGAAGTGCCGTATTTCGTAGAATATTTTATTAATTTTTTTGCTCGTTCTCGTTTCGTGCATTTAAGAGTTGAGATAAACGGTTGTTTAAATAATTGTTTCAAGGTACTTGCTTTAAGTGTTTTGAAAGTGACTGAGTAACTGATAGTTATTAAGAGTTATTATTATGAGATTTTATTTTGCGAACGTTTGAAAATATTACAGTAGAAAGGTATTGAACGATGAACAATTGAACGTCATGCTTTGCCACTAGAATCTTAGCATCTTGACCGATTAAAAATGTGAATACAATTGAAATATAGATTTGGTTTGTTTTATTTTGCCACTGCCTTTTCTCGATCATGTTTTAAATCCTCCATTGACCACATTTACATTTCTGTTCACATTTTATTCTAAAAAATGTAATTCCTTAGTCGGGTACTCTTTGCACGTTCTTTTAACGTTGATAATATTAGTTTCGCAAATGTACTTACAAACATATTTAGAACTACCTTGTGATTATCATATATTCATCCATTTCCGATTTATATTTCAGATACCTCAAAGTGCGTAGTGGAAAAATAATGGTGGTATTGGAGAAACTTCCTCCAAAAACATGTTTATGTAGTGTACATGGATGATAGATACGATCGCCTCCACCTGGAGAAGTGAGCACTAAATGTATTTTGTAGGCTTTCGCAATTACACAGTTTAATGAAGTGAACATTGTTTTGTGACGAAATGTAAGTAGTAATTGTTTTTATTATGAAATCATTATTACTATTCCATTGTAACTTTTCTGTTATTATTCAACAAATTAACTCACGAATATTTTAAAATAAATTCGTTTTTAGGAACTTTATTAATTAATTTCAATGTATGTAAATACAAAATAATAATGTGTTCTTTACATGGATTTGCAAACAACCCTTTTATTTTCTCCATAAAGCTGACATTTTTCATATGCGTTCTGCCTAAACTAGTTTAACTAGATATATGTTTGTACGGAATGGATCAATTAAGTCTAAATTCTTCCTACAAGTTTTATTACCTGTGGCGTATGATTATTTTTGATAATATTTCTCTTAATATAGGAATTATTGGTTCTATTACAGTTAAGTCCATATCTGTTATAGTATTGTGGATGTTGTCTACCGTTTTTATTTAGTTTACAGAAACTGATGATTAGTTTACAGAAACTGGTAGCTCGATAGTTTAATTCCAGAATTCTTTTGCATATGCTCGGGTAACTTTAAATTCAGAGGTTATGTTGTGTTTTCAAATTGATTTACAGGAAGCTGAACTGAAATTTTCTTGAAGAACAATGTTTCCATCTTTGTCAATTTATTTTTAATATTTTTCCGTTCTAATTCTTACTTATAGAAAAAACATTCTATACAGTTTTCGATAAAACTGATTACTATGGAAATGTGTTCATTATCTCAAGGAAACAAATTTAAATTTCAGTGAGAAATAATTGAATTTTGCTTAATTCTTTTATACTAACGGACTAGACAATCATCCTTGAGGTGTTCATGGAAAAGTGTTGTGGTAATTTCTGTATTTTTATAAAATGATTAAATACACAGATGCCTGCGAATTCAGAATGATTCGATGCACAGATGTCTGGGAACATAACTTTTATGTAGGGTAAATCTGAAGTATGTATCGTGTGCCAATGGAGGTCAGGTTACTAGAAGTTTGCAGGAGTATGCAACAATACTGCAGCTGCCCGTAGCAACATGGGTGGTAGCAACGATCGTAACATACATACTGTAGGATGGGATGGGAAAGGGCGGACCGGGCGATGGCAGGATTAATAAATACCCAGCAAGTAAAGATAGTAATATAATTACAGATAGTAAGCTACAGAGAGTAAATAATAAATTTTGGTGTGTCTGATAGCTCTCCCACGCAATTACTTCTTCAATTCGATATGGGGACGAAATGACATTCAAAGTTCGACGAATACAGTGGATTTCTTGAGAACTTCGCTTAAGAAGATAGTACGCTCACTTTTGTAAGTTAGAGTTAATTAGGTCCTTTATCCCCAAGTTCTAGAAGGTAGTCAACGTTCAGATAGAAAGCTGTTAAAAGGAAATTGCTGTACATCAACTCTCCCAGAATAGTTATGCTCCAGATTTAATAAAAATTTCTAAAGAGCTAGTTTGGATATTTCAGTTGGGTTTCCTGTACTTACATCATGTATGCATTCATCATACGAATTTAATTTATTTGCAATAAATAATGACAAGCCTCTTTACCAATGAAGGTCCTTGCATGATAGCGATAGAAGAAGTTTCTGATGACCAATTGTCAGCCATGAATGAAATGTTTGATAATGAAAAAGAAATGAAATATTAGTGATTATTCAACGAATATTTCGTAGAAAATAGGATGTGCTAAATTGTACTCACAGTATAATGATCGAGTAAATTTACTTTAATTAAATGGACGCTCCAAATACTTTAATGAATATTTCCTAACTTCTCTACATCCACAAAAATCTTGGCATCATTGTGAGCATGACATTTGTAAGTTCTGCGCATAATTAAAGAAACAAACACTTGTAACAAGCGTTTGATGTTAATTTTTCGTATTTTATTTATCGTCATACAGAGTTGTACGAGATTGAACATTCAATCATTAAAATAGTTGTATGAATTGTGAGCTTCCAAATTGTTTAATTTACAATGTCTTTCTGCCTCACCTTTATTAGTAAAAATGTCCGTGTCTTTCGCGGGAAACCTGATTGCCATTTGCTACTAGAAATTCTTCATGGAAACTTGTGTGAAACTCGATGTTGAGTAATTGTCATTCTCTTGATCATTGGCTACATTGGTATTAAATTGTAAATCATTGCCGTAAATTCACTTTTATACGAGTGAATCCCGTATATTGTTTTATTACAAAATTCTCATTTGCAGATGTGCCTTTTTGCGGATCTTCGACATTCCCTTTAAGAATATGAGTACACAACATACGGAGTTCGTCAATTTTCACTTTAAACGGAATAGCATCAGAAAACTAATCGTAATTCAAGAACAATTTTTTGTAAAAATTCAAATCTCAAAGCTCCGATAACTAACGGCTCGATATGTGCTTTCACACCCTACATCTGGCTGACATCGATTTCCAATCTCTTACATTCCTTCCTTGAAGGACTTCAGATAAATAGGTTACGATGTTCTGATCGCATTGCAGAGCAACATATGTAAGTAGACAATTTTTTTCTAATTCCGAATAACAATCTTCTTTGTTTACGGATTTTGTACGACCTCTATGTATTTTTGGCCATACATAATTGCGGCTCTTGGGACTCGATAATGTTGATAGATAATGGATTTACAAGAGAGGTAATTGACAGTTTTCTGTAAGTTAGGTGATCAACAACACAAGAATATTTATTGCAAGGACACTGCATTTATTACTGTACTAGCATTCTCGACAATACTTCGCTATTGCTATTCACTTCGCTATTAAACAAATACAATTCAAGATCAAAAGGAATGTATTCAATGAACATTAACTACACATTAACTTCACTTTACTATATTACACTACAATTTAACAATCAAATATTCGAATATTTTTGTGCACTGCCAACATTTGATTCAGACTTCCTGCTTTCTAGATCGCAACCTCGATGTTATTCCATATTATGAGTCGAAGCGACGCGTGTAGTTCAAAAGGATATCCATAGATCTCACGTCAAGCAAGGTCCTCTTGGAAAGGCGTAGAACCCACCTCGTCGATTAATGTTGCAACAACAACTCCCCCACATGCCTGATTTAATTAAAACCACTATTTATATACTCATGATACGAATAATAACACAGTATGAAAAAATTTAGTGAAATCTGTCGAGTAGTTTTTGGGCGTCAATGTGACAGACTTACGCACATTCTCTTTATTTATGTATAGATTGTATTATTACTTCTTCAGTGTCTTGGCAACTTCTAACAGAAACGTGAAGAGTAAAGTAAATATTCACCACTTGGAGCTAGTGTGTTGCCAGAGGCAGATGTACCACAGGAGGTAACTAACTATAGACCATACCGTGCCTTTTCAAATCTTCGTAATTGGACAAGCGGAGAAAATAAGATTAATGGTTTCTACCAGTTCCTGACTATACGCCAATCATCTTTGGATTTATTTAGAAACGGTGTAGGATAATATGTTCTGATCTTTATCAGTTATAACCATTGCTTTCTATTCCGGCTTGATTTTTCCCCTTTAAATCCACATTTATTATTATTATTATTATTATTATTATTATTATTATTATATTAAATCTCGTATCTCTACGGTTACGACATAAATTGTACAGATTAACATAATCACAATACAAATTATGGTTATAGTTTTGAATCTAATTATTTACGTTGATTTCCTACAAATTTTCTGATGATTCTGGCCTTTGAGATGATAGTAACCTTCTACATAAGCTTCCATAGGTTTTCAGGAAGATCTAATTCCTTGAGACTTTGATGCATGGTCTTCGGGATGGCTCCAGTACTTGATACTATAATTGGAATGATTCTCACTTTGCAAGCATTCCATTGTTGGAGGATAGACTTTGAGAGATCCACATACTTAGTCTTCTTTACTGTGTATTTCAACTGAAGATTGGAAGTGTTTGGCATTGAGACATCAATAATGTCGACTTGTCTGCTTTCCTTATTGAACAGAACAATATCACGTCGATTGCAGATGACAGTTCTGTCTGTGAGAATCGTTCTGGCCCAGGACAGCCGATAAGAATGATTTTACAACACATTCTCCGGGTTATACACATAGTGCGGAACTCGTGCTTCGGATGATAATTGGTACTTCTGGGCCAATTCTTGGTGGATTACTTTTGCTACTGCATCATGACTGTTCCTGTATTCTGTTCCAGCTGTATGTGAGCAGCATGATGTAATGTGCTGTATTGATTCAATTTGGCCACAACCGAATCGGCAGTGGTCATCGTTCACACTTGGGTGTTTCAGTATATATTTTCTGTAATTGCGTGTTGGAATGACTTGATCTTGTATGGCAACCATAAATCCCAGTTTCAGGGAAGATCTGCTCTAAGATCAACCAGTAGTTCGACGACTGTGTATCGACATGTGCTTGGTTGATTTCTTTTGGATGTCTTCCGTGAATAGGCTTTGCCATCCACGCATAAGTTTTTGCTGAATACTGAGTGCCGTGAGGTTTACGTCTGACTGGCATAATTTTAATGGTGTGCATTGATCCACTGCACAAACGGCTGCGTGTAGCTTGAAGGCGGTAGATTTCTCGTGAAAGAACTTTCTGAGGCTCTCAACCTGCTTGCAGATCATGGTGTTAATGGCAGTGAAGCTTCTACCGCCAAGGCGTCGTGGGATGGTCACACGTTCAACAGAGGCTCAACGGTGATGCTTAAGGGTTTTTGACAGTAGCACCCTTAACGTTCGTTGAATATTCTCTATATGATGCTCCATGACACTATTTCCGCTGAGTATCCTAAGACGGGCACAGCATAAGTGTTAACAGCTTTTGAAGTGTTCCCTCCATTAAGTCCAGTTTTTAAAATTCTTTTTACACTCCGGACAAATTCAGTGGTTAGTTCATTCTTTATTCTCAATGCACCCAGCTAGTTCAACTTCCAGATATCGGTATGTTTCTTCAGCTTCCATACCGCATATTCTACCACAGGCCTCAAGGTCGTATGCAGTATTTTGCAGCTTTCCTTTAACCAAACTCACAGCTCGGCATCTGTCCAGTCCAAATTGCATCCTTACGTCGTTCGAAAATATTTCCACAGTTTTCAGGAGATATGTGAGCTGTGTGTTTGTTGACGCATACAGCTTTACACCGTCCATATAAGCCAGATGATTAATGCGATGTAATACTTTCATTCCTGATTTGATCGTAAATTCGTATTCTGTGTTATTGTTATTATTATTATTATTATTATTATTATTATTATTATTATTATCGTTATTACTATTATTACTATAAAGTTGTTATTACTATAGTTATTTCTGTTGCCATCATTCCGTGCCAGGCGAAAGGGAGTGTGTGGGCGTCTGCGCCCGGCGCGGGGGCCGCGGTCTCCCGAGGCGGAGCCGGCGCGGCGCGGCGCGGCGGCGGGCGCGGCGGGCGAGGCGCCGGGCAGTGGCGGCGTGGGCGCCAGGGCTTCCCCGGCCGACCACGTGCTCCTTGTGCGGCACACGTGCGGCGCCGGCGCAGACGCCCGCCCGCCCGCCTGCCTGTCGTGCCCCGCCCCGCCCCCTCGCGGCGGCGCCGCCGCCGCCGCCACCGCTGTCTTTTTATTCGGCGCACGCGGTGGTGTCGGCGGCGGAGGGGGCGGCGCGTACGGCGGAGGCGGAACAGGTGGCGACGATGGCTTGAGCGGTGGCGGAGGAGGAGACGGCGGCGGCGGCCGGCACGACGCCTTGACCGCTGGAAACAATGTACGAGGTTTAACACTGAATTAGCGCCGACAAATTAGGTCGGCGGCGGAGGAGGCGTCTGCAGTCGCGGCCAGACAGCGAGAGAGAGACAGAGAGGGAGAGAGAGAATGAGAGTCAGAGAAGGGGAGAGAGAGGGAGAGGGCGGGAGGCCACCGGCGCGACAGAGACACTCGTTGCCCCCCCCCCCCCCCGCTTCCCGTCCCATGCTCCGCACGGCTAGCGCTTTGTAGGTCGCTGGAAAGGGAGGGGAGGTAACTGCCTCCTTTAGCGGCTTCGCCCTGCCTTCTCTTAGGGAAAGGGGCGTGGCATTGATCTTGAAATTATTCCGACGAGGAGCCCAGGTCACTGACCCGCGTGCTTTAATGCACAAGTGGAGTAAACCGGAGAAGTTGCCCGGGTTTAGTGCGTACGTATTCTAACATTACAGGAATATACATTTTGATTAAAGAAACAATTGTCATTTTTCTTCAGGCATCTGCAAGGAATTAGATCAAGTCATGCTTCATGTTTCAATCATGAGCACATTTAGACATTTTTCATTTTGTCAATTTGGCTTCTTGGATTTAATAACCATGCATCTTCCGTATACTAAACGAAATGAGGTGTCAATAATTTTGGAAAATCTGCTTTAAACGGAATACACTCATCATGTTAAAAACAACTTCCTTTGTTTTAATGGAATGCAATAATTTTTTAGCAACAATTGCACTAACCTCCTATCGAGAAAATAGGTTAATTAACTCTCTTGTTTTTAGTTCGGAAATTTTTCAACACAGCAATTCTGCCCTTCATTCACGTTTGAATTGTACCCTCTTTAAGAATGTATTTCTTATTATTTCAGTGATCTCTTGCGCTGTTGCCTAATTTCAGCTAATACCACAGAACTGTTTTCCATACCTTAAAAAATGTTTAACGATATCCAAAAATGTGTCTAAAGAGTGTTCTCAGCTAAGATATTTGTTGCATATCATATTTCCTTAGCAAAGGAAAACTTTCTAATGCAGTTGTTTTATTATTTTACAAAGAAAGTGAAAGTATAAAAATAGTTTTATGCGATGTATCCTAATATTTTGTTGCTTTTTATAAGAACATTTTTCCGAAACACAAATGAAAACATTTTCGTAAGATTTCATTGCATGAAATTTCTTTTTCTAATGCTTCACTTGGCTAGTAGAATAAAAATTCGTAACTATTGAATTTTAATGCTGTTGTCGATACGTTTGCATGCTCATTGAATTTTTAAATTAAGTCCTATAAACGCAGCGTGTACTGGAAATTCAGAATTCATTGTTTTTAAAATATCACATCCGTCGACAACCTCAAATAAAAACGTGTTTTTGATGGCTGTAGGATCAGAATAAAGAATATGGAGGAAACTACGAAATAGTCAAGGAAAACTGTTTCTATCGACATTAATGAATGTTATGTGCATCAAAGCAAGGTGACATTTTCCTCTGCTACTGGGATTTAATACCGGATCAAAGTAAAATTTTGCGATACTGGTAATAAATAAGCATAATGTATTGAAAACCAATTGCCGAGTCTTCATTGAGGGGGGTGGATATACCGCGATTTGAATGAAAACATATTCTCGAAGGTTCTGAGTTCGTAACCGGGTCTAAAACTAGTTTTCAACTGCACTGAGTAAACGGGATAATAATAACACTAATAATAAACTGTACAGTGTTTACTCATAACCCAGCGCTCAATTTACTAAACTCAATGTCCTTTGATAATGAGCATTAAAAATACACCAAAGCGAACCATTTGCATTTTTTGTAGAGAGCTCCAGAAACAATTTCCAGCCCGCAGAGGGGTGAATTTCAAACACGTGTTCCACGCCCCACGCAAAAATACAGCAGGGAGAAAAATGTTTTGAATATTCAGAAGAAACGACAGTGGCTGGCCGGCTGACCAGCCAGCGGTCGCGATGGCGGCGATGGGCGGGGCGGGGCGGGGCGGAGCGCGGCGGGCGTGCGCGGGCGGATGGGCGGGTGGTGGCGTGCGCGGCGCGGGTGGCGTCGCCGCAGCCGCGCCCGCGTGCCTGGATCGCACGCGCGTTGACACGCCGCCGCCGCCGTCGCGCCGGAAGCGATCGCCGAGGAGCCCCGGCTGGCAAGGCGCGCGGCCGCGGGGGCGTCTGCGGTGCCACCGGAGGGCACACGCGATTTACCTGACGCCACGCCCCTCTCTCTCTCTCTCTCTCTCTGAGTTCTTTTCGGTTCAGTGGCGGCAACGCTTCTAGTAAGCACGAGAATCCTTTTGGGTTGATGCTATGTGCTCCACGGAGGAGAGGCGTCCTGTTATCAATAGATGCTGGGACCAATGCGTTTTAAATGTTTTAGAAAAAAATTGAAGACCCTATTTCCAAAATGACGTGTATCCATCAATTCGACAATTTTTCAGAAAGAGAAAGTATCCACATTCAGCTTTATAGTTTAGGGATGTAACTGTTTTCAGTTACTATTCAACTGTTTTCAGTTACTATTTTGCAAAGGAGGTTTACAATTTTTGAATACAATATTGGGCATCATAATGGAGAATCCTTTTAGGAAAATGTTGATTTGTCGTCTTCTTCTATGTAAGTGGAACCTGTTAATCATTACACATCACCTTCATGATGAATCGGGAAATGTCAATGCCCAGTTTCGATCCATCTTTTCTTTGGTCTTCCTGGATCCCGCTTACCTTAGGGTCTAGGTTAGTGAGTTAGTCTTGAGTTAATGGTCTTAAATCTCTTGCTATTCTGATCAGCCTACTATTTTCTGCCCTTGAAACGTATGCATCCCAGCCTGTTCATCTTGTTCATATGAATTTAACGATGTCCGCCACGGCACACTCATTCCTTTTATCTTGATTGTTTATTCTATCCTTCTTGTTTTTCCTGTTATTGGTCTGAAAGTACACATCAGCGAAGTTCTTAGTAGAGGTTTAGTTCTTCTGATATCAACGGGCGCCTCTGCTCCATAAGTCGTAACTGGTAATTTCATATTGGTAATTTGTATATTCTTACTTTACTTTCTGCGTTAAGATACTTATTTCTCAAGGTTACATCTCTTAGATATCCCGATATTCTAGCTCCTTTGATTATTTGCTGTTTAACTTCATTATAAGTGTCCCTCGTGCTTGAAATTTCCACTCCTAGATATGTGGTTTTCATGACTTGTTGGATTACTTTATTATCTACCATCGATTTACATCGTATTGAATCCCTTTAAATTACCACTGATTTGGTTTTCTAGTTGATATAACCATGTGTTATTGTTCTACAGTTTTAGAAAGCGTGTGGAGGTCTTTGTAAATATATTGATGTCTAAAAACAGAAAACAAAGGGATATTGACGTACTTGGGAAATAAGCTCTGCAAAATAGTTAATAGTGAAAATATACCCATAATTTAAAGATATTAATAAAAAGAATAAGTAAAATAATCATATAACGTGAAAATCGCAGAGGAACCATTGATATACGCCCATCAAATTGAAAGTTAGTCGCCGCTCTCAGTCATACACTTCGTTTCATATTCTTCTGCACGGAGATTTCTCCAGATCATCGCCACATTCGGAGAATCTCGTCTATTCGGCTCTTCATGATCATGCCTGTTTCTGTAAATTAGCGTGATCCTGAAGGTCCTGTTTGCGTTTTGATTTTTCAGTTCTTTTACAGGATGATCACTAGTGTTATTAGAATGTTATTACTTTTCATGGATTGCTGATGAACTTGAAGATACTACAGTAATTGAACTGGAACAATATTAGTTTTTTCATTAAAATTTGATACAAAGCTTGTGGCCGCGACCGAAAATTTGAATTATTTTCTAAAACGGAAAATTTTTCGAGAACGTGCTTCTATTTTGAAAATAGTGATTTTGAATCAAAGTTTTTTAAAAACGAATAGTGTTTAATAGAATTTCAACATTTCAAGCCCAATCCAGAATTTGGTACATTATTTGAAAGAACAAAATTTTGCCCAGCTTTAAGGACATTTTCCGTTTGGCTAAATTAATATGCAATATACTTGCGAGGACAACATCAACATATAAAAGAGAGAGAAGACATCAACAAAAATTTGCGACTACAACGTGATCAGTCCATGGAGCTCTGAAGGTTTATTGAAAAACAAACGTGGATAATGAACATCAGAAAAATTAGCATGGTTTTTAGCTTTTAAATGACAACATACGACGATGCTCACACTTCATACGTTGCTGCAGAAAGATCGTATACGATACCAGACAAATCTTGCGTCCGGTATAACCACGCAAAATAGCATCATCTCGACCCACTATTGCTTCTTGATACAAGAATATGCGTTTTTCAGGTTGGCCAAGGTGGGTCATCATTCTTTAAGGGATCTGACGTTTGACTAAATTCAGCGACCTCTAATTATATTGAAATATTTGAAGTATGAATTTCCAATTTCAGCAAGTCAGACGTAGAAGCATGATGCGAACTTTTCATTTAAGGAAGTCTGAATTTTGGAACACTAAATCGTCTGTGCATAATGAAATGTAGTAGGATGGTCCAGTGGTAATGAAATGTAAACGTACAAGGTTCCGAAGTGATCATGTCAACATGCTTGCGCATAGTTACGTGTAGTTTTTAGTGAATAATTTCTAAATTTAACTATATGTTAAATTTCATTATCTTAAACAATAAGTGACATCTTTGAACTTGAATGTCATTACAACAATATCATGTTTATGCATTCAATATAATCCTAGAATTCAGAACATTGTCTGAAAAAGTGTGCAATTGTAAATTAGATGCATAGTCTTATTAATTTCAATTTTAAATTATAATTAAAACACCATACTTTAATAAGTAAAGAAATCTTATTTTATAGTTTCATGTTCTTAGTTTGAAAAAGATGTTGTGCAGCATGTCTTGGGCAAAGCTGGAACCTGAAAATCTGCTGGCTCAGCTGTGTACCAGCTACCACAAATAGAAAGAAATGTGTTTTTGTTCCAGAATGCGTGATTTTAAGTTTGCAGGCAGATATTTGTGACTAGCTTCATTCACCTAACTTATACTAGTAAATATTTAAGTATTTTTAAAATAATTGCCAATTTAGTTTTAAAAAATGCATTCCTTAAAAAGCAACGTATCAAAAGTGATGTCACACAACAATATGTGTCTGCTACTTAACAGTAACGCAAGTTGCAATATGCCGTTATTCCTATAGTTGTGACTGAATAGTTACATAGAACATAACCACACCTATTTTTTGTGTGAAAAAGTTGTAAGAACACATGCGTATACATGGTGTTCACATTACAAGAATTAACCCTAAATGGAAGCAACGAAGAAATGATGCCCAGCATCCGCCTTAAGGTTGGATATTCTCCCAAAAATATTTATGCTAAACTTCTGGGATCATCAACCAATGCATCTTGACGTATTCGAAATGATCAAGCTTTAAAAAGTACCATCAGAAGTAGAAACATAAAAAATGAGAAACATCAAATATCAACAAAGACTAGAAAGACACTAAAATTATCTGACAATGAACATTTTAGGTAAAAGGCAATGTAGAAAAAATCTGAAATATTTTGTATGTTTCGTTTTAAAACTGTGGTATTATTTTTAGAGCCTTGATACAAAGAAGCCAGGCAGGTTCGGACCGCTAGATTTAAATAATCTAGGCTATCCAGGACGAGCCGTGACTCTGTCGTGGTGGCTGAACGTTTCGGCCAACATATTGTTCAAATTGTTCACAGTGCTCAGAGCGTACTGCTGAAGCTCTGAGGAAGGCCGTTGGCCGAAAGCTCGATAACCACCACAACAGAGACGCTGCTCCTCCCGGACAGCCTAGATCAGGCTTGTCAAGGGCGCGGGCGAAGTAACCAATTTAGAGCTCGCGGGAACTGCGTCTCGAGCATCTGGCGCGTGATTTAAAAGTAAGGGTTGTACAAATAGTTTGTGACAGTCTTGTTTGTACAGTCCATAATTTGTCGAAAAACATTAATTTTAAGTGGAAAATTAATTCTAATGAAAGATATATTACAAGATAATTGAATAATTCCAGTTAAATAAAATGTAACTTTGTACACCTTAAAGAAATGGCCTGAATCTAAAATTCACTAGCATATTTAGTGGCTCGGGAACTAGCCGCTAGGAAGGTTTCCAGGCAACAAAATGTGCTGGTGAACTTCAAATTCAAGGCCGTTTCGTCTAGATGTACAAAGTAAACATTTTATTTAATTGAAATTATTCAATTATCTTGTAATATATTTTTATTAGTATTAATTTTCCAATTAACGATTTTCGAGCAAATTATGGACAGTACAAACAAGACTGTTACTAACTGTAGCTCTGGGATGTAGGTACATCACTGGTTATTTGGCCCTGCCAATTGCTCCAAATTTAGCTATGTTAATTCCCATTTCCTCTACTAAAACAAAGAAATGACCAATTAAAATGTAATAATACATCAGTCAGGTTTTAAATTGTCAATTGAGAGTGATACGAAACATTTTGAATCGAAAGTTTCTTGATTTTGTAATATATTTACTTAAGAGGTCAGTGTTTGGATTCACTTCCCACGATCAGGTTTGGATCTTTAACGAAGTTTCTTGTCTGTTAAAAGAGCTGCCCTTCCCTAAGCGAGAATTATTAACTTGTAGATATTTAGTCATAATATAGTGAATGACATAGTTACATTCACAAATAACTGAATGATTTAATAAAACATTACACAAAACGAAAACATAGAAAGAATACGCCTTTCGAACATATTCTTGCCACGTGGCAAAAATGTTTACACAAGACTGAATTTAAAAAGAAAAACATAAAATAGTATTTAGTAGTAAAGAATATAACCATCATTCAAATGTCGTATTTTTGAAAGAACAAATCTGTAAAACATCTTTTCGTATGTAGCCACTTTTCATGCTTGGCCTCGCTACGGCTTCCCCGTGACTTTCTGGATTTTGAAGCGAAATGAGAGGGGATTTGACTTGGCTGGCCTAGATAATACACTCCTGCCGCGGAAAAACCTACTCCTACCGCGATAAATTCCCACCGCGGAAGCCTACGCAATCATACCCTATATTTAATTCATGGATTTTAGTTACTTTATAAGAAGAGGCACCACTGGTTGACTTCTTCATAAATGTTTACATGTTTAGTACGCGATATTCCTCACGTTCTGTACGTTAACGAGTTGCAGATAAAAAGGACATATGAAAATAAGGTGTTTAGGAATATACGTGCAATATGCATTCCATGTTTATTATGACATGGCTTGTTGTGTTGGAATTTTTGAGAATTCCAAAACAACACAAATTACAGAAGTGCTTTTACTTTCAAAATGAGCTTGCTCTAGGCCAACACGATATTAACCTTTGGAAGATATAAGTCGTCTCCGATTTGCACATTACCATCGAAAAATATTGTGCTGAGAATTAAGAGTCTATTTTCTGTAATTGGCCCAAAATCACAGCAAAAAGGAAAGCAAAGACTTCAGAATATGTTGTGTACTGCAACAAAATTCTATAAAACTTAATAGACAAAACTTTTGACTAAAAATGAACAGTAACAAAAAAATGACCATTTGCCAATGATGAGTTTTGTGACAAATAGAACATGCATATACTTCTCGATCTGAATTTCAAATTGCACTCGCTTGGTGAGAAAACGTGTAGTTGAAACTTCAACAGTGTAACTAATGAAATTAAAAACAATTATTATAAAGTCCTCGAATAGTATTCTGGCCTTGTTTCTTGTCTTATCGCACATTATATATCTTGTACATTATGATTTATTTTGTAAACATTTCTTTTTTATCTCTTCTAGTTAATAAAGCTTTACAAAAAAGGGCAGAAAAATAATTCATGAGCTCCGAATGAATTATGTTGCATAAGAGATTTCGTTTATAACAAGGGATTTACTCATTTCTCTGGTGCGTTTGATCTGCATAAGTCAGAAACGGGCATATTAGACGGACAAAATCCGGTTTTTGATGCCACCTAGGATCTTCAAACTTGTCCATTAAGTTCTAATTTAGAACAATATGCATTTTAGGGGGTTGCCTCTTCTGGGAAACCTCATCGGGCCTTCACAACCTTCAGCACAGATCTCAGCTTGGCAGTGCCAGTTGCCCCATATTCCCACGAGTCCACCTAATAATAATTTATTTTTACAATTTTCAATTGATTTGATGAATCAAACTTATTTTTGGATACTGGAACTTATTTTTGGAACTTATTTTGTTTAATCCAAAAAGATAATATTTGGAAGCAAAATATGGACAATTTTTCGAAAAATCGTATTTTATTATTGTTACCTCCTTATCAATATTTATCGCACGAATCTATATCCAACCCAAGTCTAGAAGTCAATCTTTCAAAGATTGTCGGCATAAAATTGCATTTTAAGGTATAGTATTTTTTTGAAAAGTTTCTTTTGGGATCAAGTTTAGTTTTTGAATTATGTTGAATTATGTACCCACGATTTTCAATTTACTGAGTACAAATTTTAAAAAGATTACCCTTTTGAAATGAATGGGAAAATGTAATATTTTTGGTGCTGCATAGAATGAGTTCTCGTCGGGCTGTACCATGCACATGTGTAGTACGAAGCGCCTGCCGCTACTCCCACACAGAGGTGTCCACGTGCTCCCGTGACCGACCCCTCCCCCAACAAAAGACCAGGAGTTGCTTTCACTCTGAAAGTAAAACTATGCAAAAAATTCGTTTTATTTGTTTTTATAGGATAGTTCTTTAGTTTAATTTTAAGATCCCTCAAAATCACTACTTTTCTTCACATTTCATAGCCTCTAAAAATCCATATAAAGATAAAGTACCATTTGACGCATAAAAATCAATAAAATTCCAAAACAAATGGAACACAGTCAATATAAAAAAAGCAGTGCAAAGCCTTAAAGTATGTAACTACCAAAGATGACTTTTTATAAATTGAATTGAATATGCATAAAAATTATATCAAATTTAATATGTAAATTAAATGTGTGTAGATGAGAAGACAAAATCGGAGGTAAATCTATACTCAAAGATGATGTTTATTTTTATTGTGTCGACTGCATGTGGCGTATCATGTGGCTACGTCTGTTTTGTTTGTGTGTGTGTGTGTAGTGAGAGTGTAGAAAATAACTTCATAAACACATTAGGCATTTTCTGAATAATCTCAAAGAGATATGTCTATTTTTTAAGAAGGAGTTCTTTTATTCAAAGCTTAGCTTTTCTCATTTCCCTGAATTAAGATTAAGACTGTAGAACCGAAGTACACATATGTTTATGTATAGTTAAGATGACTTACATTTGTCAATTTATTAAATTGAATGTTTTGGAATGTTTCTTAGTACAATTTCAGTGCTCTGACAACAATTATTACATTCCTCATATTATTCTTGTGCATAGAATGTTTCAGAATTAATTTTACAAACTTATTAGGAAGGGTAAGAGGACGAAAATTATAACTTTTTGCCAAAGGATATATTTTAAAAAATCGCAAAACGCAGTTACACTGTGATATTTGTCCTTGATTTACTGTCTATTCGTCTGGCACTGATGTTTTTCAAGTACTGTTCTGCCGTAACCATGAAGCTGTGCGCGAGATATGTTTTTTTAAATTTAAAATCCTATTCTACAAGGACTCTATGAAACATTGGCAATATTTACTATAGTAAACTGTGAACTCTCTTTTAAATATATTATGAATTTAAATTGTGAAAAAAACGTTAAATAACTTAAAATTACAACACAAAATACCATAAATTAGATACTTATTAAATAAACAAGAATATTTTCTTAGGTTTTTAATATGACACTCACTAAATGAGCTGCATTTGGCTCTTACGTGTCACTAATAGTTGAAAATTGTTGTAGAATTCTGCAAAGGTGCTGATAACAGAGAAGTGGTCCAACGCTGATACCATCGAACATCTACCACTGAGTCCAGAACGTAGAACCACGTGTTTTACTAGCGCTGCGTTGACGCACTTTAAGTTACGCGTGTCAACGCTACGCTCATGTGACAGACGCCTTAATGCTGATTGAGATTCATTCGTGGTCATTCGCATCAAGGACAATGCGTAATGATTTGAGAGGTAACCATACCAAACATTCTAGTGTGCTACAGCAGTACACATTTTCTGGCATTATTTGTAACTTTTCCAATTTGCGAAAATTCTGACAGTTCTACTGAAAGGGAACTTGCGCATTTTCTGTATTCAACTTTCCTCTATTCGAGAATTTAATTACAGAAAAAAATTGAACGTTTCTGATAAAATATTTCTAATCAATTGCTTTTACTTCAAACCAAAATTACGCAAAATCTACTCGTATTCTAAAAAAAAAATGTCCTTGTATAAAATATAATTTTTACTTTCTCGCATGCTACTCGTGGTACAGAGGAAGCATTGTAATAATACGGCAAAACGACAATATTTTGACAGAAAAAGTAGTATTGCTGGGCACTAATAAAGAAAACGTGGATAAATCTTGTTCCAATGGATAATAAATTACTTCATTTAATACTTTTTGGAATCAGAATTCACATTTTGTGGTTCCTTGAAGGCGAAAAATTTGGTTGATTGCAAATCCTGTCAACGTTCGTCTGCTCGTTCGTTTGTAACCAATACTAACACCTAACCGTTGAAACGATGTTTTCCTAAATTGACACATGACGCTCTACTTGACTCAAAACCTTGCAAGTTTCAAACGGATATATTGATTTTGGGGGATATTTTACATGAATTCTCAATAACATTTTCAAATTTTTCTCACAAACGGATCAAAAGTTCTAATTGAACTTTTTTGTCGCAACGAGTACGCTTAAAAATAGCTCAGATTTCATTTTCTTTTAAATTCTCTGAATTTTAAAAAAATTGCAAACTTTCAACATTTTTCTGGCATTTTCTTGTAACAACGTTACAGGTAAAGAGTTTTTGTTAATGTAATCAATTCAAGAGATTTTCATATAGGGTTTTAAACACTGTTTTGAAAATATTAGTAGTTTTAGTGTAATTATGTGTGAAATAAAGGCTATTTTAAAACAACCATTTTGACAACAATTCTTTCATTCCTTCTCCTAGAGGAAAGTAAGCAACGTACGGCTATACAAGTAGCGCAGGTTCCATTTTCGGCAAACTATATGGATTTGCAAATATTCCTAAACATTTACAACAGTACAAAATTGATGATAGAAATTACTTCATTGAAGACATCTGTTCAAAAAAGTTAGATCATAAATAAGCTCATGTACTATTTTTGGGAAAAAACGACATGAGCTTGTAATTTTTGCTTAAAATAAAGGCAATTTGTAAGAAAAAACTCTTAAAAACGGCTCCAAATTTTTTTTTCTCCAGTTGTTTTTCTCGGAAAGAGTAATGAATTCTTAGAAATGACGCAGGTGTTATTTTCTGCGTAAGCGAGCCATTTTCTGCGAGTAATGACTTCTTAAAAATGACGCAGTTGTTCTCTCTGGATTTTCGAAATTTCAAAAGTTACCAGTATTGTGAGAACTACCTGGTATTGTAGCACCGCCGGTTTAGAACAGAAAATTACCGACCATTTATACTAGTGTACTTTGCTCTGTGCGATAAAAAAGAAGACAATACAGACAGACGGAGGAACAGATAGAAGTTTAGCCGTAAACTAATTTTCAATAACAAGGACACGCTGAACGCGAATTCTGACTACACAATGTGTTGAAAGAAGTAATTCACAACAGCAACAGCAACAAGATTTATTCTGTCTTTTCGGTATTAGGACCCCAGAATACAAGTTTTTCTGTCTAAAATCGCAACTTCTGCTGGAGAATTATAGAACTTTTTGTTTGCTACATTAACACGTACAAAGGAAGAAAGTAAAACTGGTTCGACATTAGATAAAATGTTTATTAGAAAAGCGTTGTGCAGAATGTTGTTCTTCGTATTGCCGTAGAATTAGGTCCTGAACAATGCTAAATTACTTGTTCTAAGATCTTATTTGGTCGAAAATCACTAAATCGTTGTTCTAGAATTATCTGTTCAATATCCCGACCTAAATCCTATCCGATTCTATTGGAAGCGTTTTAAGAAAAGGTTACGATTGTTAAAAAATCTGAGACCCTGGAAAAGGTTTTCCTAACTGCAATACCACTACTGTAATATTTGGTTATTACGACTTTTTCATGTCAATTGCACATTGACGAATAGAAGGTGCCGCACAAAAACGTGCGTTGGAGAAACTAATAGAAAATCTATTGATTCTTATGTTTAATGAATTTCTTCTCACAAGATATTAAGTAAAGATATTTTCACACTCAGTGAGGTGCTCTAAATGAAGTAGAAAAACCCTATTTTAAATATACTATTTTGTTAATTTTATTGATAAAATATCCTAATTCACAACTCCGCGTATTATTCCGCAGATCTTTGTAGTAATAAACTACTGTTGCAAAGGAACGAAACAGTTTGAACCTTTGAGAATTAGAATGTGTGAAATTTCTGGATATTTTCCTCAAATTTCTGTTTTATTTTTTCTATTTACTCGGTCATAAACGAACCATTATTTGGTTCAAATTTTTAATTTCATGGCAATATATTTATTACTAATATTGCGAAAGCATATGAGCTGAGTATACTAATGTAATTCGTATTTCATATTTCAGAGACATTAAAAAAATCCGTCCTATAACTTCAAAGTTGGATGACTAATTTTAATTCATGAAGGAATTTTCTAATTGTGTATTGTATATTTCAGAAATCAAGGTTATTTTTCTAAGTGTTCGTTTGCAAAGAAACTGCAAAATTTGGACGTATATCACTCTCGCCCTTACAGCTTAAACAAGGTTTTTAATTCTTATGTTTACCTCTCTTTCATTTCAGCTTTTATTTCTTTCAATTTATTTTTTCCTTGGATCAGTAATTTATGCCTTTTCAAAACTAAACCTTTCGGGTAATTTTTTAATTCACTCATTTTCGGGTATATTTACGAGTATATTTCAGGTTTGCAAGTTTATAAAGGCCTACTTCAAAACAAAATTATATTGTAGACATTACACAATGTCAATAAAAATAATGCCCTGTACATTGTCTCTTATACAGCCCTGTCAATTTTTTCTATCCTCCTCCATACAATTAGAATTGAATGTTTTTTGTTTAGTAACTTATCTTTCTACAATTTCTTCTATTCTTACATAAATAAACATATCAGAATTGGTTTTGCTTCATTATTCGTCTTTGAGCAAACTAATTTAAGTGACTTTTTTCTAATCCAAAACTACACATAACTTCTACCCTATAAACCTACAATATTTACATTATTCGTATATTTACTTAGTATTTTTTTTATATCTTATCCTCCTTCTTATTATTTATCCTTCGATTATTTCCTAGTTTCACATCTGCGGTATACCGGATGAGTCACGTAACTTTAGTACCTCCTGAAATTTTTGAACGGTTGAAGTTATTGCAATGCAGTTTTCACACAAGTGCATGAGGGATAGGGGCTAATTGATATGTGTATTAATTTTAATTTTATTACTTATATTTTACGAGTTACTTTCCCGTATACGTACGTATAACAGGAGTAATATACGTAGTACAGGGAAAGTTATGTAATGCGAAAAACTAATGGTGCTACAGAATGGCACAGGCTTTCCCGTATTAGTTTTCTATTTCCTTTGGTCTCGGCTGGCTATTGAGACTTGCCAAATTCATTTGCCAACTGCCATCTATTGTTGCCCAAAGTACATATTTTTGACATTTTCTAAATTTTTCGGTTTCCTAATGTTATTTTAAGACTATTAAAGAACACTAAAACCTTGTCTTAAATGGCCATTTTCTTTGAAAAATTTGGAGCTGTTTTTAAGAAAATGGCGTTTACGCGCTACTGTAAATGCGAAATTTGTTCTTTCACAGACAATTTTTGAATTTTCGATAAACTTCACTTAAAGCCATTTCAAGCACTTACATTCACAAATACAATAGTGTTTACAAATTGCTGGAAATGTACATAATAACGGTGTGAGAGATCATTCAAAAAATTACATTTAGGTAATTTTTGAAAAATAAATACTTGAAAAAACTTGTGCAATTAGCACTATCTGTACGAAAAGTTTGAAGAAAACATTTGCAACCATTTTTGAGAAAATGGCGTTTGAGGTTTTCTGAAAATGTAGAATTTTGAGGTAGTTTTCACAGAAAACGGTTGAATTCTCGAGAAACTGTATATAATATTATTTAAAGCACATATACGCATAAATATAATAATGTGAACCGCCGCTAATGTAAATATGAACGACTTGAGAGACAAAAAATGCACATGACCTTAATAAAAATCATTAAACCAATGAATCAAAAAATTTCATTTTTGTAATTTTTGAAAAACAAAAGAATAGATCAACTTGACAATTATGTCATCTCATAGAGTACATTAGGCACTATCCCTACCAGACATTTAAAGAAAAACTTTGGAGACGTTTTTAGAAAATCTTGTTTTTGTATTTTTTTAAAATTGCACATATTGCTCGCAATATTGCGCAAAAACTACTAACATTTTCAAAAGATGTACATAACTTAATAAAAGAATATACTATGGAAAACAGGCTACACCGCGTGTTATGAATTTTCCCCCTTAATTTAGCAATTGTATTTATCCACTTTTGCGTTATTACGGCCCGGCAACCAATTTTTTTTCTTACGAAAATTCGCCATTTTTTCGCGCAGCATTACATAACTTTCCCTAATGTCCGTATAAACGTACATATACGGGAAAGTAAAAACGGCGAATTCTCGGCAGACCAAATTTCATTGCCGGGCCCTGATAAAGAAAAAGTGGATTGAAACCCGATGCTAAATGAAGGGGGAAAATCCCCTAACACGTGGTATAACCAGAATCCCTGTTTCTGTCCTCCATACCGAAAAAACAATTGAAAGCAAAACGCCCGTCTGTCCGTCTGTGAATACCACCAGAGACTGAACCACTCGTACGATTTTTTAAATGAAGAAACATCTTTTCATCTCGCTCAAGTCGAAGGTTTGAGATTTTTAAAAACTGTCTTCAAAATTTGAGGGTAATTTTCATGAAGCCCTCCGGACATTTTCAAAATTTTCTCAAATACGGCTTCTAAAAACTCTGAATTTTCAAAAATTGCAAGAGTGATTTTTTTTCGGCATCTACCTCCAAATACAAAATTGAAGATAGAGGTTTCCTTTGAATAAAATTTGTTCTCGAAAATTAGTTTTTTCTTTAAGGTCATTTATATTTTTTGATAATTTGAATAGTTTTGCTCAATATTGCATGAAAAATGTGCAATTTTAAATAATTACAAAAACAAGATTTTATCAAAAACGCCTCCAAATGTTTACTTTAAATTTTGATAAGGGTATTACCTAATGTATTCTATGAGATACCATAAACGGCATACCGCTCTATTCTTTTGTTTTTTCAAAAAAAATGTAATTTTTTTACTTTTCTTTCTCTTCGTTAATATTTACATTAGCGGCAATTTATTCACATTATTATATTAATGAATACACATGGATTAAATAATGTCAAGTAGTTCCTCGGAAACTCAACCATTTTCTGTGAAATCTATCTCAAAATTCCAAATTTTCAGAAACGCTCAAACGCCGTTTTCTCAAAAATGGCTCCAAATGTTTTCTTCAAACTTTTCGAACGGATAGTGCAATCCGTTCCGCTCGGATAATGCAATCCAATTGCGCTCTTTAATAAGACGTAAAGTTCATATTGGGGTATTTTTTTTTCAAAAATTACACAAATATATTTTTTGAAAGATCTCCCACATCGTTAATATCCACGTTTTCCACAATTTGCAAACACTATTGGATATGTGAGTTAAAGTGTTTAAATGACTTTAAATAATATTTTTCAAAAACCCAAAAAATAAGTGTGAAAAACTGCTTCAAATTTCGCATTTACAGTAGCGCTTAAACCGCGTTCTCTTAAAAACGGATCCAAGTTTTTCAATGAAAATTGTCATTTAGGAGGAGGTTTAATATTCTTTAATATTCTTAAAATAATATTTTCGTTCTACTAATAAGAATCCGAAAATTTAAAAAAAAATGTTAAAAAACGAAATTTGGGGGGCGATAAATGGCAGCTGGCAAGAGTATATGGCACGTCTGAATAGCTAGCGGAGAGCAAAGGATATGAAAAATTAATACGGGAGAGTCTGTGCCATTCTGTAGCAGCACTAGTTTGTTATCTGGGCCTGACAATGAATGTTTTCTGCCGAAAATACACCGTTCTTTCGCGCAGCATTTCATAACTTTCACGGTACTGTGTATTTTTCTCCGTATGCACGTATGTATATGGGAAAGTAAGAAATGTATTTTTAGCCGCCGTAGATGGCAGCTAGCACGAGTATGTGTCAATTCCGAAGAGCTAGCCCAAACCCGGGGAAATAGAAAAGTAATACGGGAAAGTCTGTGACATTCTGTAGCACCACTAGTTAAGTTTGTTTTCTGTTTCGTAAGATGTGTTTTTTTTGTTGACACAGTAATCACGCATTGAAATATAATTTTCAATTGTTGTTTTTTGTCGAATCAATATCAATGGTCCTTAGCGACTATTGAATTTTACATGGGGTTACAGGAGAAGTAGTGTTCAGTTTTAATAACCATTAATATTACCATATTCACAATCATATTTTATGTATTGGCTTTTACAGTAACAGCAATATTTAGTGGTTCAAGACGAAGGGGTAACAATTCCTAAATGGGCTACCATGAAGAAAATTTATGTTACAATTATTAGGCAATAAAAATAATTCTAAACTAGTGGTGCTACAACAGCACGTACTTTCCCACGTTATTGGAAACAGCTACGAAGTATGGAAATATTACACTTTCTGTGGTATTAACTTCTTAGCTATTATTTGCAATCGTCCAATTCAACCAAGAAGCGAACATCTCACCCTTTCCATCGCAGTCATCAAAAGAAATTTGACGATTATAACTCCTTTTCATACAGCTACATCAGGTCACAGCAGTGACTCGTAATTCACAGAAATTCGCGAGCGCGAAACGGAATTCCATTGTTGCATTCCCTGCATTGTCGATATTCTGAGAGCTAGTAATTTTTATTTGAAATATTTAATAATTAATAATTTATAAATTATTGTGTAAATGTATAACAAAAGACCGATTGTAAGGAACGAACAAAGAAATCATGTATAAAATTGCAAATTCTAATTTACTTCAGCTACTACTAAATTCGAATTTATCCAGCTGTCTGAGGCGCAGTAAATGCGAGCTATAATGTTTATCAGGAAATTATAGAAAAACTACTCGTATTTTCAAAAAATTAAGCATGACCTTATTTGAAGATGTAGTTTTGATAAATCCATTTCCTTGAGAAAAAATTGTATTTTTACAATTGTAGTTGTAAGAAGACGCCGAAAACGAAGCACATTGAATTTCGAGCGGACTATTATCTTCGTCAGGAAATTATAGAAAAACTACTCATTCTTTCAAAAAATTCAACATGATCTTATTTGAAAATCTGTTTTTAATGAGAATATTTCATTAAGAAAAACAATGGTATATTGATAATTGTAGTTGTAGAAAAATGCCGAAAAAATTTGAATTTTTTTTCAATTTTTGAAAAATCAGAGTTTTCAATAAACATTAAACCTACACCATTCTCTTAAATGACCTTTAGACAATCCAACAACAAAATTTAGTCAAAATTGTTAGAGCTATTGTTTTGAAAATTATGAAAATGCCCTAGGGGCTTCATGTAAAGTACCTTCCAAAATTAAAATATCAGTTTAAAATTCAAGGGGCGACGAGATCAGTCAGATCGATAGGGGAATATTAATTTTGGAGAAAATCTGCTGAACTGTTTATTCGCTAGTGTTGTTCACGGAGAGACCGACAGACAGACGGACAGACGTTTTATGCTTTCAGTTAATTTTTGGGTATCAAGGAGCCACAAAACAAGGATTCTGGCTGCTCCATGTGTTAATAGATTTTTTTTCTTAATCTACACACTAGATTTATCCACTTTTTCGTTACCAGGGCCTGAGTTTTTCAGCCAAACATCCGCCGTTTTTTCGCGCATCATTACATAACTTTTCCTATACTATACGTACGTATAGTACACGGGAGAGTAAAACAGAAAATGTATGTATGAGATCCACAGAGAAAGTATTCGATATCATTAGTGAATTCAAATTCTTTACAATTTTTAGATTCTTTGTGAAATGTTTCTTAGTAAATCCAAGATGCTGTAGTCAAAGAAATGTTTTCAAAATGTGCTACAGATGTGGACAGACAATGCAACACACAAGAACGTAGTTATGATAAAGCGGAAATGAATTTGTTATAGGGGTTTCATTGCTCAAGGGTTGGTGAATTCCAAGGGAGACGCATCGTTTTCGCTCGAGTGGTTGTCCTACGTGAATGGCAGCAGCAGGAAGTGGTCAGGCAGGTGTCTAGGCGATCGGGCAGGCATCAGGGAAGACTACTGACACCACCGTCGTCACGAAGCAGCAAGTGCTTGTGCCCCTCCACTTCCACCCCACCGATCCGCCGGCATCCATCGCTTAGCCGCCGCTGCCGGGCGCCGTCCCCGCTCCCTTCGAGCCGTCGCCTACGTCACCGTCATCGCCACCGTCACCACCATCTCAACAGGCGTCACCAACACTGCCGCTACCGCCGCCGCCGTCTCTAGTATCGTCGCCGTGACGGGCAGGACCGCCGCCATCACCGCCGTCATCGCCTTCTCGGCGCCGCGGCGAACCTGTTCCCGAGGCGCACGGAGCGACCCCCTTCACCAGCAACCTTCCCCAGCGCCCTGCTGCCTTTCCTACCGGCTTTGAAGCGACGACCTTCTGCTGGCGCTAGGCAAGAAAAGCGGCATGAGCGGAAGGGAGGAAGGAAGCAGCAGGTGGGCGAGGGGGGGGAGAGAAAACGGCGCTGGGAGGGGGCGCTCGCGGAAATCCGGGCGCGACGACCGGCGACAGCACTAGGCACATCGCAGAGCAGCACGGCGCGACGCGGCGCGGCGCACCGCCACGTCGTCGGGGCCAGCGGGGTGGAGGAAGGGGCGTGGGCGGGGGCGGGGAGCGGACGGGCGTTGCGGCGGTTCGGACGCGGCCCTGTAGCCCGTGGCGGGCGAACGGGCGGGTGGACGGTGGGCGGGGTGGGGACTGCGGCTGTTCGGGCGCGGATCTGTAGCCGATGGCGGGCGACGGGGCGGTGGACGACGGTGGGGGCGGGGTGGGCGGCTGCCGTGTTGTCGTGTTGTGTCGGCTGCGACCTGGTCGTATAATCAATAGCCTCAGTGCCATCCAGTCCATTAGCCAGCCCCTCAATCATTACAGGCCCCGGCCCCGCGCAGCGACCAGCTATCCGGCGGCGCCCCACCACGTCCCACCCCGCCCCGCCCCGCCCCTCCCCGCCCACGGGTGTGCCGCTCCCGGTCCCGGTTCCCGTCCGCCCCCTCCCCCTCATCCCACCCTCCCCGCCCCTTCCCGTCCTCGGGAGCGCGGCTCGGCGCCCGCTAACAGCCTCCGCTGCCCTCGGCGGCGGGTCCTCCTTGCCCTTTGACCTTACAATGAGCTCCCGGCTCTTTTGACCCCATGTTGTCGACGGTGCTGATTGTGTTTCCGTTCAAACGCATTCTCACGCAATCTTAGTTAAGGCCGCTGCGGCGCGGGAGAGCGCTGCTTGTGGAATGCTTTGATTCTGCCGACTGCCGCCGTTTACTCCGGCCGTTGCATTTTTGCCGGGACATTGAGGGTCATGTTTGTGGGTGGCGTTCTTTCTTTCCCCAGCGTTTTGTGATAAAACTATTTTGTCCCTAATTGTGAGAGTTATGTAAGAAACTTTTGTTGCGAAACTATCACAAAAATTACAAGGATGGAATACATACGAGCTTATGTTCACAATCACAAATGTGTTCTAAAATGTAGTTCTGAATATTGGGCTTAAGATCGAAATGTTTCATGCAACAATTGTGATTTTGAAGCACTGAGACATTTGTAAAAATTACAATTATCTTCATTACGTTTTTGAAAATTAAACTTGTCTCACACAATTTAACAATATTCTTTTCAGAGTGAATTTGTAACTTCTCACACTTATTTTAGATGTGCTTTTGAAAAGCATACATAAACTGTAAATTTATACCTTAGCAGAATTATTTGGTGTTAATGGGTAACAGAATTCTTACCGTCTTTAAATAATACAGTAACCTAGTACTATATTTCAAATAATTCGTACGTATGAAAACACGACTTGTTAACTCTTTGAAAATAATAAGGGAATTTGAAATTTCTTTAAAACATGTACATGTTGTAATTCGAGACTATCTATATTAAAGTAACCAATTTGGATGCCCACCACCTACTCAAGAAGTATAATCTTGGAATAGTTAAAAGCAAACCAATGATAAATTAATGATCCTCTGATGAAAAGCGGGTGAATAAGCATGTAGAGTAAGTTTCTTGTGTTCATTGCCTCATTGTATGTAAAAAATTGGTTTCCTCGGATGTGAAATTAGGACGGTGCTTAAAGAATCAAATCCATTCATTACGTGAAATAACCACGAGCACACCCCAAAGTAAGTGAGAAAGAGACAAAAACGAGATTCTAGAAGGCAATATTTTCCAATGATTTTTAAAAGGAAGGGTGTGGTGGATAGCAAAATGTGAACTACAAATACAATACGATTAGGGATATATGGTATAAATGTCATTTCTCAGAAATTCCCATTATTACGTACATAGAGATAGTACTACTTACTTACCTAGTAATAACATTTTATTATTACTTTCGTAGCAACTCTTTCTTTCCGATCGGCTTCTATCGATTGCAAATGAAGTTTTTGACAAAAGATAATAATTTCTGCTAAATGAACAATTTAATTCTCGCAAGCTCCAACTTTTCTCTTTTAGTGTGTAGTGTATTTTATTATATAGTACTTTTTAGTGTATAATTAGTAATATAGTCTATACTACTAATTTCCAGTGCACGTAGAAATTGAAAGAAACTACGCAGCCTCCTTCTATGGGAAAGGTGTTCCTTAGATTAGAAAGGATTTCCCTAGATACCCAGGAAATCGGGGACAATTACGCAAACTTCTTCATTACTAAATTTCAATGCGGGCAAATAATGAAAAATAATCAAACTCCGGTCTGAGACATGTGTAAAGGTTTCATTAGATACCAAAAAATTTGGAGAAAATTCAAAAACATTTGTATAACTAGTTTCATTACTAATTACTATTATATATTGTAAATTACTAATGTGCACAGATGTTGAATAGAAACAATGCAGCCTCTGCTCATATTACAAAAGCCTATGTTAGATGCCCAGGAACTCGGGAAACATCTGAAAACAATGAATCAGTTTCAGTTGCAACTGAATAATGCAAATATTTGATTGTGTTATTCCACCTACTAGTATTCCCAAACTGCGGTTATGACAATTCCCTATCTCGTACTCTATGTGTCTCTGCCTACGACATAGCTAATGCCATGCGACAGCAAGGCTCCAAGGAAGAAGCTGACTGCCCTTAAATATTTACTTTTCACGAGATGCGTTTTGGAAGATCAACTCTTTTGATTTCTTGGTATGTAAAGAACTGCTGATCTTTATATAGTATATTATACAATGTCATTGAAGTATTCGGGAAATTTTCGTTAAAACATTTAAGTTATACTTAAGTAAGTTATAGAGTTAAGTGAGTGGTAGAATTTCATTAGTTATTCTTAAGCAGTGTGAGTGTCCCTTTTTGATAATTATTTTGTGAGGGTTCGTTCAGCAGCATTTTTGCTGAACAAATAATATTATTATATATATTACACTTTACGCTCCAAATATAATTTATAAGTGAAGTGTATTTTTCTTTTCTTATTATATATACTTTCGTACTAGCGTTTAATCTCGTTTAGGATCAGATAGACGGTAGGAAGTTGAATTTTCGTCTTTACGTAGATTTACTACCCACTTCCAGTTATGTGTGTGAATGTCCAGTTATGTTAGAAGCTCTAACTTTTCAAAACAATCAAATAAATATTGTGAAACAACCAACCAAACTTCACACGCGTTTAGAACAGCTTTAAAATGATGGCCGAAATTGCACTGAATAAGTAGTAATTTCTTCGTTCATTACCTTATGTCCTGTAAAAAATTGTAACCATGATGCTCCGGAGTAACATAATTTGCTGGCAGATCGTGTCTTAAAATTCTTTGAAAATGCTTCTTTAGTACACTTAATAAAAGGTTTCTAATTTAATGATACAAGAACAGTGTACCTAGTTGTTTAAAGACTTGCAGCACTGATACAGCAAAAGGCCTCCTACACACATTTTCACCTATATTAATTCGCATTGTCCATCTGTTGTGTGTAAATTTGCCTTGAGGTCGAAGGTGAAATGGTTTCTACGTACGACCACCCTTAGCCAGAAATGCTTCCTCTAACCCATCATCTTCCGCCTCAGACACCTGCCATAGTTACTTGTCATGCCAAGGACTTGCTTATCGTCGAGATGGGGGTGACAGCCTTGGCAAATCTGTCTTCTTTAGTAGCGAGAAAGACAGTACTGAGTGTTTCCAATGTTCTGATATTCTCCCATTAAAAATAGACGGAACAATTGCCGACTGAATCCCCTAACACAAACAACTACACAAGAGTGTGTATTGTCTATTGCATCGGTACTCAGGTGTTGTTTTTTGTGATCTAAATGGAAGGTTAACAGCGTCGTTGTCTGGCCCGCAATTGTGATTGGTTTCTTGATGTCCTGGCAGTTTTTGCTTCGTTCGGCGCACTGCAGTTGCGAGATTATCGGGTTCTTGAAATTAACTTCCGTCGTAATTAGGTTGGTAATTTTTTAACCATCGACGGAAATGGGCGGCGAGGCCAGGGCACATCCCCATCAGAGTTATCTCGGTGTCTCTCTTCCGCAAGTTGTTACGTGGCTGATACAAAATGAATACGTGATGGATTTCGGTGGCCTTCCGAATTTAACAGAAGCTTTGATACATTTGGTGCGGTCATACTCGGTACAATAACGTGGCCAGGTGCCACGAGATTGCCACGAATTGAAGTTTTTTTGTCTACTTTTTCAAATAATATTTTTGAAACAATTGAGCAGAGAAGGAGAGTCCTCGAATTTTGGTTAAGAAGGAAGAAGTTGTTTAATTGATAATGAGTGTATTGATCTTCTTAATGTGCATTGTTTTGAATGTTAACCGTACTCTATCTTTTACCACAGTTCTTTTCTTTCATCCCAGGAGAATAAATGATCAATTGTTTTACAATTTTTACTTTCCCGTATACGTACGTATACACGGAATGATATACGTAGCATATGGAAAGTTATGTAATGCTGCGTGAAAAAATGGCCAATATTCGGCGGAAAAAAATTAATTGCCGGGCCGTGACAACGAAGAAGTGGATAAAACCAGTTGCTAAACTAAGTAAAAAAAATCTCCTAACACGTAGTGTAGTCAGAAACCCTGTTTTCTAGGTCCTTGATACCGAAAAACTAATTAAAAGGAAAACGTCCGTCTCCCCGTCCGCCCGTCTGCCCGTCTGTCCGTCTGCCCGTCTGTCCGTCTGCCCGTCTGTCCGTCTGTCCGTCTGTCCGTCTGTCCGTCTGTCCGTCTGTCCGTCTGTCCGTCTGTCCGTCTGTCCGTCTGTCCGTCTGTCCGTCTGTCCGTCTGTCCGTCTGTCTGTCTGTGAACACTGCTAGCGCATAAACCATTCGTACGATTTCTTCCAAAATGGATATTCCCCGGTCGATCAGATTCTAGTCGAAGCTTTGAGATTTTGAAAAAGATTCTTCAAAATTTGGGGGTACTTTACATGAAGCCCCCTGGGGATTTTCAAAATTTTCTCAAAAACGGCTCCACATTTTTTCTTTAACATTAGGTAGGGATAGTGGTAAATGTACTCTATCAGATGACATAAAATCGATATTGCTCTATTGGTTGGTTTTTTCAAAAATTACAAAAATGTAAATTTTTTCACATGTTTCTCACGCCGATAATATTTACATTAGCGGCGAATTGTTCACATTATCATATTTACGAGTACATGTGCTTTAAATAATGTCAAGTAAAGGTTCTCAAAAACACAATCGTTTTCTGTGAAAACTAGCTCAAATATCCGCATTTTCAGAAACGCTCAAACGCCTTTTTTCCCTAAATGGCTGAAAAAATTCTTCAAACATTTCGATCGTATAGTGCTAATTGCACTCTTTAATATGACGTAAAGTTTACTTTGAGGAATTTTTTGGTTTTTTTCAAAAATTACTCATATGTAGTTGTTTTAAAGGATCTCTCATATCTTTAATATGCACATTACCAGCAATTTGTAAACATTATTATATTTGTGAGTGTATGTGCTTCAAATAACTTCAAATAAAGTATTTTAAAAACTCAAACATTTTCTGTGGAAATGAGCTTCAAATTTCGAATCTTGAGTAGCGTTAAACGCAATTTTCTTTAAAACGGCACATTGTTTTTAAAAGAAAATTGCCATTTAGGACTAGGTTATTGTGTTCTTTAATATTTTAAAATTAATATTTCTCTTCTACCAATAGAAAAATTAAAAATTGACAAAAAATGTACTTTTGGCGTTGATAGAAGGCAGCTGGCAAGAAAGAGTATGTGGCAGTTCGGAATAGCTAGCGAAGACCCAAGGAAATAGAAAACTAATACGGGAAAGTCTGTGCAATTCTGTAGCACCACTAGTTAAATACTAAATAGAAATTTAATTATTCTTGTTTTTGGCAAATTTGTTGCTTTTTTGAACGTCAAGTATCTGGTATAATTCAGTGTTTAACATTTTTGTAAACAATACACAAAGAGAAATATTGGATTTTTTCACGTCAGGAATATGAGATGCACAGAGAATCCTCCTCCTGTTTTCGTATGTTTACGTTATTTTGTTGGAAAGTCCAAAATATTAAGTTCCGACATTTATATCTAGAACAATATATATATTCCAGAGGGTAGGGAAAATACTCCTCTGAAGCTGGCAACTTATACATTTCATCTAAGCGAAATAACAATTTTGAAGAAAAGAAATCGAAAATGTATCTGAAGAAAAAATATTAAAATGTAGGTGTCTTTGTAGATTTGATATCACTGTAATGCTTCAAAGGTGTAAAGTTACAGTGGCAGCGTCGGCCTGGGCTGAGATAGCTAAAGCTGAAGGGCCGTAGATGCCTCGTGCCTGATGCGGCGCGGGTAGAATCCCGCCCGGGGCATGGATGTTTGCGTGTCCATATAAGAGTATGCGAGTACTTTACCGTTACTCCTAAAGTTACAAATCCGGCGACCTGGAATACATTGTAAAAAATGTCAGAAGTGTGATAAATTCTCTTGGTGGATGCAGATTGGCTTACATTCTTCCTAAAAGATTTTAAAAGTTGCTATTGCAATGCTAATCTGAAGCGCAGTTAAATGCTTACGTTCTATTTCAGTGGATTTATCGAATATTTTGCTTCATTGAAGTAAATGAATTGATGCTGGAACATATTTTCCAAACGGTAAATGAGCCATATGGTGGGGTAGAATTACGAATAAGGCGCCGCAAGGATCAGAAGGAGTAGTCAGACTTTCCGAAGAAATGAGGGAAACAGAAAATGAAGGTAAAGAAAAACTCCGGCAAGGACGAAAAAGGTGTAGGACAATTACAAAGGAAACAAAAGAGAGATCCAGGAAAGAAATATTTTTTTCTCGCGCTAAGAAAACAAAACAAACTTCGTCAACGAGCATTATACCGAAGAAACTATGCTGTCAAAAAACACCTTCACACAGCACGTTCAATATATTTTTTGAATGAATGAAAACAGTCAGACGCTGAAAGTTTACAAAATTACAAGACTTTCCTGTGTAATGATGAGATCACTGAAATGGTTTAAGGCCCCGGTTTTTGCATCTTTTTATTTTTTCCTCTTGATAGATTACACGTTATAGTGTAACTAATTATTTTGTAAATTAGGAATCGTTTTAAAGTTATATTCAATATTATTTTATCTGTGTTGTCAATTTGTTTTGCAAAGCTTGAGAATGAAACCAGACGTAATTTCTTAATCTAGGGTGTCCCTATTAAACAAGAGTTTTCTGGAGCAAAAATAAATAAGGTGAATGATGGTTTGACTTCTGTTCTGGAGAATGGATAAAATAGTGGAATATGAAATAAGTATCCCCAGACATGTTATTACAATGCAAGATTGGAGAATTTTTAAAAGAGACTGCTAGGCGGAGTTTTATGAGCAATAGAGTATTGCAATAAAATGTTAATTGTAACATTGTACGTATATCCTATATTTTATTAACTTTGTAAAAAAATTCAGTGTACTAGAATTCTCGTAAATTTGACCATTTGTCCTGCGAATGTGTCAGACTGATGTTGATAGTAGTTCATTTACGCTTGTGTTTTACACGGTGTATACAACTACAATTTACATTTCCGCTCTTTCACTGTTAGAACACTATTGTGTTAAGAAACTGATCTCTGTAAATGTGAATAATTAATTATTAAAATACTAGTGATCCAATAATACACTTATTACGGCTGGAATCTCTGATTCAAAAAGTTTTACTTCATGCAGTAAAAGTGTATAAACTATATTAAGATGTATATTAAATGGAATATATTACCCAACTTCTTAATAGTGCATAAGATAGCAGATTTATGAAGTTCAATATTCTTTGACCCAGATAAATAAACTGGTAAGCCAGCTTTTTTGGGAAAATGATAGAAGTATAGTATTAATAGTAATATTAAAAGTAATAGTAATATTCTCCTAATCATTACCTACATTTCTGCATAATTACATTAGTTAAATTTCTTCGCGCTAATGAGACCTGGTGCAAATTTATTCATGGTCATGAAGTAAATTACACGATAGCATAAACCCTACCTAGATAAGTTGAGTATTCACAATATAACCTATATACTATATGATACTGGTACGTATCTTTGATTCACGTCAAATAAATTGAGTTGCCTTTTTTATTCATTCCAGAATATTAGTCGTAGGAATCACATAATGGCATGATTCTTGGTTCTCGCATATAATTTAGTTTTTATTAAGTGCACGGATAATTCACTGGATCCAAAGGTGAAATAAAAGCATTTTGTTAGCATATTACTAGATATGATGATACAATATGTTGCCATTATCTTGAAAGAATGAAGTTATTCGATGTATTACGTGTCGATATGTTTAGTATTAGTTTTTACGCTAGAATACCAAGTTATTACCTCCTCATAGTGATATCATTAGCGTGATGATGCCACTTCTATTTGTGAGATAGAGTACGCAAAGCGATTTTTGTTTTCTGATTGGAGTCTCATATACATGACGAGATCGTTTCCCCTGCTAATTAATATTTCTAATTAATTTTTGCTCATTATACTTGATAGTTACAGACTTGCGCTGCCCGAAAATGGAGGCAGTGTAGGCAATGTACCGGTTTGCAATTTAAATGCAGTTCCCGTGTATCGCACATTAATTTGCTCAGAATAACGCGATACAGATAACCAGCCGTGGTACACGTGTGCACTGCTATAAAAACTGTAAAATTGTTGCGTGCCCTGAAATTCCTCCGGTAATTGTATGTCGTTCACCTAACAATGATTATAAACCAGTTTCTCTTCTCGTAAACAACTCTTAAAATATTACTGTTGGATTATTAGGAAGACTCATTTGCATTTGCGTTATTAAAATAAATTTTAGGCAACTAGATAAGATTCTTTTGAACTAACGTTTTTTTGTTTTTTTCCAGTTTGGTAATTGTACAGAGAGATAAATTTTTCGAATTTATTTAGATCTGGAACTTTTAAAATTCAGCTGCAAAATATTACTTTCGACTTGTGAGAATCCAATTGAGTAAAGGTCGTATTTCCTTACAATCAACTGTTTGAGAGATAAATATTTCATTAGATGTTACAATTTCGTCAAATAACTTTTGCATTGTGTAAGTGTTCAGCAAACATGCAAAGATTTTGCAATTCACCAGCTCCTTTGCATGTTTGATTGTGTCAAATACATTGCAACATTCAGAGCAAAGTGAGTTTAAGGAGTCCCTTCAGTGTGCTAGAATTACGAACTTTAATACGAAATAGTGTATTCAAAGTAAAGACTGAGACAAAGATAATTTTTTTTCTTTCTGCGGGGGTCAGGTAGGACGATTAAATCTCGCCAAGAATCCAGGGTTTTTTATTTTTAAAGTATTGACAAGGAAATAAATATTTTTTCAACGTATCATTCCATTTGTGGAAGACGTCGCTTTATTAATTACCTCAGAGTCTGCTGAGAAATGCACCACCAGATAGAAAGGGTAGCAAAAACACGAGACTGCTCTTGAAAAGGAGTTGGAGAAAATTAGTATCACCATCATTATTGTTATTATCACTTTCAGTAATCTTACAGCAAATAACTAGAATTTATTGTAGTATTTTCATTTTATCAGCTGATGTAATTTCACAAACAAGTAGTCCAGTCGGTAGGTACTGAAAAAGGGGGCTTACCTGAAAAAAGATCTAAAAACTTTTTCTTTGAATATGTTGCATATACCCAGGCACTAGATAAAACCTCCACGTTTTCGACCTCTCGGACCCTGTGCTAACTCTGGGAGACCCGAAAAACCGGTATTTTTTCCTGACTTGTTTCGTTTTTTTTTTCTCTATTGCTCTTTAACCGTAAGTCGTGTGGAAAACTGTTTCAAATGAATTTTAAAGAAGATAAAATGTCCTACAACTTTTGTACAAAACGTTTTTTCGAAATCAATTACTATGTGAGCTACATATTTTCGAAAAAAACGCAATTTTTTCAATTGTAAACATTCGCATTTTTGTGAGAGTATAATCAACCAAAAATAAATACAACAAATATTATCAGTTATACTATCATTTATCTCATCGTCTGTATAAACATTGCCTCATAAATGTACTCATTGCCAAAATATTGGTATTTCAAAAAAGTTATGGATATGTATATAGGTGTGTTCGTGCCCATTTGAATTCTTCAACGTGAGTTCAATTCCATTACAACAAAACCTGATATAATTTATAACTGGGCAATTACAATGGGAAAAAGAATGCACTGGGAGTAAGACACCCCTAGAGGGGTGGGTGAGAAGGGAGTGAACTATCTACAATCAAAATTGTTATGCAACCCGCAATGCACATACCGCATATAATGTGACTGAGTGGGCACAGTGATCGTGACGGGCATAGCTACGTAATAGATGATTGTCACAAATAAATGCACATCACCAGCAATTTGTATACACTATTGTATTTGTGAGTTAGTGTGCTTCAAATGACTTTAAATGAAGTTTTTTGAAAATTTAAAAATTTTCTGTGAAAAAGAGCTTCAATTTCACATTTTTAGTAGTGCTTAAACGCCATTTTCTTAAAAACAGCTCCAAATTTTTCAATGAAAATTGTCACGTAGGACGAGGTTCTACTGTTCTTTAATATTCTAAAATTAATATTTCCGTTCTACCATCAGGAAACCGAAAAATTAAGAAAATGTCAAAATAGTGTACTTTGGGCGGCGGTAGATGACAACTGGCAAGAGCATGTGGCAAGTCTGAGTACCTATCCGAGACCAAAGGAAATAGAAAACTCATACGGGAAAGTCTGTGCCATTCTGTGGCACCACTAGTTTAAAAAAAAGTGTTCAGGAATCTTAAGCTGTCAGTTCTATGTAATAGTATATCAGGTGTCCCAAGAGAATTCCATGAACATTCTGTTTTAGAATTGTGAAATTATGTTTATATTTCGCAAGATATTGTCATTTAAATTTCTCATTGAATTAATTTTTTGAATAGAGTATTCTAGTAGTAATAGTAAGATTTATTTTTTAAACTTTTTATTAAGTTCAATTGAATGAACTGTGGATTTCTTGAATAATTTATTACCTCATTGATGATGTGTGTCTCAGGTTTAATAGTGGAATAAAAACATTTGTCTTTTGTCTATTTTTTTCCAACCTACATTTTACAACGTACTCAATATTAAATATGTTTTTCATATTAAAATAACTCTAGAAAAATAAACATTTTATTATTATGGACACTTTTGTTCAAGTTTCATCTAAAAAATTGTGGTGCTACAGAATGACACAGATTTTCCCGTACTAGTTATCTATTTTCTTTGGTCTCGGCTAGCTATTTGGACTTGACAAATGCTCTTGTCAGCTACCATCTATCGCCTCCCAAACAAAATGTTTTCATATTTTCTTAATAGAAAAACGGAAATATTCTTAAGAATATTAAAGAACAGTAAAACATCCTATTAAATGGCAGTATTCTGGAAAACATTTGGGGCCGATTTCAAGAAATGGTGTTTCAGCGCTTCTGCATATGTAAAAATTGAAGCTCTTTTTCACAGGAATCTTTTGTTATTTCGAAAAAATTCATTTGAAGTCGTTTAAAGCATTTTAACTCAGAAATACAATAGTGTTTACAAATTGCAGGAAATGTGCATATTAACAATGTGAGAGAGCTTTCAAAAAATTACATTTATGTAATTTTTGAAAAAAAAAAAAAAATACTCAAATTTTACGTCATATTTAAGAGTGCAATTATCACTATCCGGTCAAAAAGTTTGAAGAAAAAATTTGGAGCCATTCATGAGAAAATGGCTTTTGAGCGTTTTTAAAAATGGCGAATTTTGAACGACTTTTCATAGAAAACGGTTGAGTTTTCGACAAACTTTACTTTAAATGATTTAAAGCACATGTACTCGTAAATATAATAATATGAACAAATTGCCGCTAGTGTAAATATTATCGACATGAGAGACAAGTCAAAAAATTTCATTTTTGTAATTTTTGAAAAACCAAAAGAATAGATAATATGGCGTTTATGTTATCTCAAGAGTACATTTACTTTTATCCCCAGAAAAGTTTAAAGAATAATTTGGAGCTGTTTTGAGAAAACCTTGTTCTTGTAACTTTTTAAAATTGCACGTATTGCACGCAATATTGTGCGAAAACTACTAAAATTTTCAAAACAATGTACATGACCTTAATGAAAGAACTCACTGTGGAGAAAAATTTTTATTCAAAGGAAAAAATCTCTATCTTTAATTTTGTAGTTGAAGACCGAATAAAATTGAAACCAAAGCAATTTTCGAATTTCGATAATTCAGAATTAACCGTGATTTTCGGACCTCTGCCACCTTCATAACTGTATTTTACTCTACTCCTACACGAAATTTAAAGAAAAAAATGAAGTCGTTTTTGAGAAAATTTTGTAAATGCCCTGGAGTCTTCATGTAATGTACCCCAAATTTTCAAGAATGTTTTTCAAAATCGCAGGGTTTCGACTCAGGCCAGATAGTCAGGGGTTTCTTCAATTTGGAAAAAATCGTAGGCATAGTTTACGCGCTAGTGTTTGTTCACATACACCGGACGGACGGACGGACGTTTTGCTTTCAATTGGTTTTTCGGTATCAAGAACCCACAAAATACGGATGCTGACTGCACCACGTGTTTAGGGATATTTTTCTTAAATTGAGCAAATGGATTTATCCACTTTTTCGGTTTCACGGCCCGGCAACGAATTTTTTTTCTTCCGAAAATTTGCCATTTTTTCGCGCAGCATTACAACACTTTCCTTATACTACATATATTACTCTGTACATACCTACGTATGCGGGAAAGTAATAAACATTTCTTTCTTAGAAATAACAGACCACAGAAGTTATTCAGTAACTGTAGAGGAGCAGCTAAATGTGAAAGAACTTTCAGTTTCTTTCTTTCTTCATAGGGTTGGCCTTTTGAACATAAGGTGCACTAGCAACGGAGGTTGCAGCAACGATTTAATCGTTCAGTCATGCCAGTTCGGGGGAATTTTTCAATTTGTATCTCTACTTTTGTGTGGTCAAGAGCGCGACTGATGACATCCACCTTAGCTCAGAGCGGCAGAACGGACGTCCACGTTCTCACTTGCACGCGAAAGCCCCTCCCCGTAGCGCGAGCGGTTCAGCTGGCATCAGCGTCGTGCGGGGCGCTGCCCCTGGAGAGACGCAACCCGTGCGGCAGCTGGCGCAGCCGGAAGCGCTCTGCCGCTTCGCGTGGGCATGACCGTGGGCACAGGTAATGAGGCTGGCGAGGGCGCGGGTGCAAGCGTGGATGCGGGTGGAGAACGGGCGTGACCATAGGCGTGAAGGTGGGCGCGAGCGTAGGTTGAGAGATGGGTGTTACAGTGGGTGTGGGCCAGAGCGAAGAAATGCGCTTGGGTGGGAAAGTGAGCGCGGGAACCACAGTGTGGGTGCAGGCGTGGACAAAGGCGTGTGCGTCGACGTACGAGTGGACGTGGACGAGGACATATGCATATATATATATATATATATATATATATATATATATATATATATATATATATATCATATATCATCATTAATGTTTCAATCTGCTATGGCATGTAGGGGTGGGGATGGTAATGATCTTTTTTACGTTCTCGCATACTACTAGAGAACTTATTGTAATGCTGAAGCAAAACGTCTGATTCTCAGCAGAAAATCTCGTATTCTGAGACCCTGACAGAAAAATATGATAAATCATCTTCCAATATGTGGTAAACTCATTACTCTAACACGCTGTGCAGTCAGAGGTGTGGATCCTTGTTACCTAAAATTGGTTGTGGTTAAGTCATGTTCTGCCCTTGTTACCGAAAATTGGTTGGCAGCCCTCCATCCTACTCAACAACGCTAGTGGCTAATCCATAGGTAGCATTTGCACCAAAATTGATATTCCATACTCATATGCAGGCTTTTTACTTTCCCGTATACGTACGTATACACGGAGTGATATATGTAGCATAGGGAATGCGCAAAAAAATGGCCAATTTTCGCCAGAAGAAAATCTGTTGCCGGGCGCTGATAACGAAAAAGTGGATAAAACCAGTTGTTAAATTAAGAAAAAAATCCCCTAACAAGTGGTGTAGCTAGAACCCCTCTTTTGTGGGTCCTTGATACCGAAAAACCTATTGAAAGGAAAACGTCCGTCTGTCTGTGCGTCCTTCTGTGAACACTGCTAGCTATGGATATTACTCGGTCGATCTATTTCTAGTCAAAGCTTTGAGATTTTGAAAAAGATTCTGTAAAATTTGGGGGTACTTTACATGAAAACCCCCGGACATTTTCAAAATTTTATAAAAAACGGCTCCAAATTTTTTCTTTAAATTTCTTTTAAGAATAGAGTAAAATCCGCCAATTAAGGTGGCATATGTCCGATTTTCAGGGATAACTCTGAATTTTCGAAAATTGCAAAAGTTTTTATTTTTTTCGGCGTCTTTCTGGAACTACAAAATTGAAGATAGAGATTTTTCCTTCAAATAAAATTTGTTGTCCAAAGTGAGTTATTTTTTTAAGGTCATATATTTTGAAAAGTTTAGTAGGTTTTGCGCAACATTGCGTGCAATATGTTCAATTTTGAAAATTACAAAAATAAAATTTTTTCAAAAACTGCTCCAAATTTTTTTCTTTACACTTTTGGCAGGTATAGTGCCTACTGTATTTTATGAGATGAGAAAAACGCCATATTGCTCTATTATTTTGTTTTTTCAAAAATTGGAAAAATGTAATTTTTTTTACTTCTCTCCCACGTCGTTAATATTTACATTAGCCTTAACTTGTTTATATTATATTAAGGAGTACATGAGCTTTAAATAATGTTAAGTAAAGTTTCTCGAAAACACAGCCGTTTTCTGTGAAAAGTAACTCAAATTTCCGCATTTTCAGAAACGCTCAAACGCCATTTACTCATATATGGCTGCAAACGTTTTCTTCAAACTTTTCTAACGGATAGTGCTAATTACACTCTTTAATATGCCGTAACGTTAATTTTGAGTTGTTTTTTTTGTTTGTTTTTTTCAAAAATTACATAAATGTATTTTTTTGAAAGATCTCTCACATACTTAATATTCACATTACCAGCAGTTCGTAAAGATTATTATATTTGTGAGGGTATGTGCTTCAAATAACTCTAAATAGAGTATTTTGAAATTTAAAAAAATTTGTGTAAAAATGAGCTTCAAATTTCGCATTTTTTGTAGCGCTAAAACGCAATTTTCTTTAAAACGGCACATAATTTTCAAAAGAAATTGCCATTTACGACTAGGTTTTTGTGTTGTTTCATATCCTAAAATTAAAATTCCGTTCTACCAATAGGAAACCGATAAATTAAGAAACTGAGAAAAAAAATGTAGTTTGTGCGGTGATAGGTGGCAGCTGGCAAGAAAGAGTATGTGGCAATTCCGAATAGCTAGCGAAGATCCAAGGAAATAGAATACTAATACGGGAAAGTCTGTGCCATTCTGGAGCACTACAATTGTACACTTTCTACAACTGTGCACTTCTGCAATTGTGCACTACACTTGTACACTTCTGCAATTGTGCACTACACTTGTGCACTACTACAATTGTGCACTACACTTGTGCAATACTACAATTGTGCATTACTACAATTGTACACTTTCTACAACTACAATGGTGAAAACACGATTGTTTTTCTTAATGAAGTATGTTGATAAAAAACATATCTCCAAATAAGGTCATGCTGAATTTTTAAAAATATGATTAGTTTTTCTATAATTTCCTGACAAACACAATAGCCCGCTCGGAATTGACTTCGCTTCGTTTTCGTCGTTTTATTACAACTACAATTTTAAAAATACATTTTTTTCTCAATTACATGTAGTTATCAAAACATGTAGTTATAAAGGGAAATGAAGATGCTGATTCCTCAGCAAAGAATGCTTCTAAACTTCCTTCATCCAATAACTGCATCTCTAGTTCCTTTCAACACTTTATAAAACTTCTTCAATCATCAGCGTTACAAACATGGGATTTGAAATGGAAATCAAAACATTCAAACTACTTCAAGTTAGAAATTCAGTACTAGAACCTCCTCTTCTTCTTCTGAACTTTAAAAGAAAAAACCAAGTCATTTTATCAAGGCTCCGAATGGGCTATTTCAATTTGAGTCACTTATTTATTTCAAAAGACGAATCCAGTTCCCTGTCTAAATTGTGGTCAAATTATTTCTACATCCCATTTATTAGTGAAATGTCCTTTCACTACTAATTTCAGCAAAAACGTACAAATTGATTCAGATATCCATTCTTTACTAAATTCCACTTCAGAGTGTAAAACAATTATTGAATTCGTATGTGATACAAAATTAGATAAATATTTATAATAGTTCCTTTATTGTTTTAAAAATTCACATGACTGTAATATTGAATGAAATTATAGTATAATGTTTTATTTTGTTTAGAGATGATGTTAAATATTTGATTGTAATGCATGGTGTGTAAATTTTATTACGTAAAATTGTAAAATAGGTTTTGATCTCTTATGACCAAGACGTTTCACAGCGATCTAAAATAAATTAAAATAAATAACATCTTCAAATAAGGTCATGCTTATTTTTTTTCAAAATACGAGTAGTTTTTCTAAAATTTTGCGACAAACATAATAGCCCCCTGTAAATTTACTGCGCTTCGGACAGCTGGGTGCGTCATAAATTAGAATGCGCAATTTTATATATTATTTCTTTCTTCGTTTATTACCTTCGACCTTTTGTTATACGTATACACATTAATATTTTAGAAATTGTTCATTTTGAAATATTTGAAATAAGTAAAAAGAATGAATAGCTCTCAGAATAGCGACAATGCAGGTGCAACAATGGAATTCACTTTGCGCCCAAGAATATCTCTGAATTAGGTGTCGTTGTGACCTGATGGAGCTGTATGAAAAGGAGTTATAATTGTCTAATTTTTGTTGATATTTGCTTGAAAATATTTAGTTTTCGCATCAAATGCTGTACCATTTGTAGTGAGTAGAGAATTTGTTGCATGGTTTTAAAATGCTCTTCTCTAATCATGGCTCTATGGAATGCATTTCTATTTTGTCTAGGGTATCAGGCTTCTTTTTCCAGTACAGGTTTACAAAACTTTTGTGCAGTTGTAAAATTCACATAGTTTTGACAACACTGCGATGGAAACAGTGAGTTGTAAGCTAAGATGTTAGTAGCACATGAAGTGCAATATTTCAGTACTACGTTCTGTTTCCTCTAATACGGGAAACTAAGTGCTGTTGTAACACCACTAGTTTTGAACTGGATGGAATTAAATTTAACCGGCTGATCCTCACACTTTTTCAGGTTGGCTATTGAAAATTAATTATTATAGTACCTGATAATATATTTAAACTAGTGGTGCTACAACAGCACTTACTTTCCCGTATTAGAGGAAACAGCTAAGTAGTACTGTAATATTGCACTTTATGCGCTACTAACATCTTCGCTTGGAACTCACTATTTCCATTGCAGTGTTGTCAGAACTATGTGAATTCTATAACTTCACAAAAATAGAATGCAAAAGTTTTGGAACCCTGTATTGGAAAAAGAAGCCTGATACCCTGGAAATATAGAAATGCCTTCCATTGGGCCATGATTAGGGAAGAGTATTTTAAAACCATGCAACAAATTCTCTACTCACTACAAATGGTACAGCATTTGGTGCAAAACTAAATATTTGCCTGCAAATATCAACATAAATTAGACAATTATAACTCCTTTTCATACAGCTCCATTAGGTCACAACAATGACACTAATTCACAGATATTCGCGAGCGCAAAGTGAATTCCATTGTTGCAGACCCTGCATTGTCGCTATTCTGAGAGCTATTAATTCTTTTTACTTATTTCAAATATTTCAAAATAAACAATTTCTAAAATATTAATGTGTAAGTCTATAACAAAGTTCGAATGTAAGAAACGAAGAAAGAAATAATATACAAAATTGCACATTCTAATTTACGACGCATCTAGCTGTCCGAAGCCCAGTAAATTTACAGCGGCCTATTACGTTTGTCACAAAATTAAAGAAAAACTACTCGTATTTTGAAAAAAATTAAGCATGACCGTATTTATTTTATTTATTTATTTGTCAAAAAACAGAAACAGAATGGCACAGACTTTCCCGTATTAGTTTTCTATTTTCCTGGGTCTTCGCTAGCTATTCGGAATTGCCACATACTCTTTCTTGCCAGCTACCATCTATCATCGCCAAAAGTACATTTTTTTGTCATTTTCTTAATTTTTCGGTTTCCTTTTGGTAGAACAGAAACATTAATTTTAGAATATTAAAGAACACAAAAATCTAGCCGTAAATGGCAATTTTCTTTTAAAAATTATGTGCCGTTTAAGAGAAAATGGCGTTTTAGCACTACTAAAAATGCGAAATTTGAAGCTCATTTTCACAGAAAATTTTTGAGTTTTCAATATACTTTATTTGAAGTTATTTGAAGCACTTACACTCACAAATATAATCATCTTTACAAATTGCGGATAATGTGCATATTAAAGATGTGAGAGATCTTTCAAAAAATTTACATTTATATAATTTTTGAAAACAAATAAAAAATAACTCAAAATAAACTTTACGCTATACTAATGAGTGTAATTAGCACTATCCGTTACAAAAGTTTCAAGAAACAAATTGCATGCCATATATGAGAAAATGACGTTTTGAGCGTTTCTGAAAATGCCGAAATTTGAGCTACTTTTCACAGAAAACGGTTAGTGTTTTCGAGAAAGCTTTACTTGACATTATTTAAAGCATATAGTACTCGTAAATATAATAATGTGAAAAAATCGCCGATAATGTAAATATTAACGACGTGAGAGACAAGTAAAAAAATTTACATTTTTGTACTTTTTGAAAAAACCAACCGATAGAGCAAAATGGATTTTATGTCATTGATAGAGTAACATTTACCACTATTCCCTACCAAAATGTTTAAAGAAAAAATTTGGAGCCGTTTTGAGAAAATCTTGTTTTTGTAATTTTTTAAAATTGCACATATTGCACGCAATATTGCACGAAAACTACCAAAATTTTGAAAAACATTTACATGACCTTTATTAAAGAACTCAATATGCAGAACAAATTTTATTTGAAGAAAAAATCTCTATCTTCAATTTTGTAGTTGGAGAAAGACGCCGAAAAAAATTCAAACTTTCACAATTTTCGAAAATTCAGAGCTGTAAGTGAAAATCTGACCTATGCCATGTTAAAAAGTGTATTTTCCTCTATTCATACAAGAAATTTAAAGAAAAAATTTGGAGCCGTTTTTGAGAAAATGTTGAAAATCCCCGGGGGCTTCATATAAAGTACCCCCAAATTTTAAAGGATCTTTTTTCAATATCACAAAGCTTCGACTAGAATCAGATCGACTGGGGAATATCAATTTTGAAGAAAATAGACCGAACGGTTTAGGCGCTAGCGTTGACCACAGACGGACAGACGGACGGAATGCCGTCAATCGATTTTTAAGTATAAAGAAGCAACAAATCATGGATTTTGACCACACCACGAGATAGAGGATTTTTTTTTCTTAATTTAGCAACTGGTTTTATCCACTTATTCGTTTTCACGGCGCGGCAATTAATTTTTTTCCGCCGAAAATTGGCCATTTTTTCGCGCAGCATTACATAACTTTCCCTATACTACGTATATCACTCCGTGTATACGTACGTATACGGGAAAGTAAAAACAATATTCCTGTAACGAAAATCGTCAAAGCACTAGTGTTTCCTTCCGTGTAAATCTTTTTCTCTTATCCGTTTACTTCAAACCTAAGAAATTGCCATATTAATGGATACCAAAATCAGTTCTCCTTTCAGTCATTTCTGAACTCTGCTTAGTATATCAGAACCACAAAATCTCTCCACAGATGGAGCAAATCAAGAGTGAAGATGCCCCGTAATATCTTTTAACTCACTGGCCAAGTGTCAGTCCGTTCCCACCCCGTCACTACGTAACTCACTTCACACACTTCCGACCCCAGGTCAATTTCTGAGGTTTTTTTCCTGTGAAACCCGGGTTATATTTAAAGCCTTTGATTTAAGTATCCATAACCCTAACAACATCAGCATAATCATCAACATCTTCATCTTTCCGCATTCCATTTATTCACTTTTCTTTTCAAAACAAACTGTCCGTGAAGAATTTCATACTAGAGCGTCTTTTCTACCTCGTGAGTAATCGCTTTCACTTTATACAGCCTTGGCTTCCCTCCCACAATACCACGGGGTCGCGTCATGTAATGCGAGCACGAAGATCAATGAGCAAAGCAGCCAGGCCCTAACCAGCTTGGGTAAGATATTAAAATAAACATATCAAATGATGTGGACACGCTAAGAATTATGTTACAAATCAGTGCTTTGCTAAATTTTATATCTCACGAACTGTATTATTACACATGTCGGGAGCTTAGAGCTTGCGGCGGAAACCCCCTGGAGGAGATACTTGAAAAGCGATGTCCGTCGAAATCCGGCGTATGGTGGCGTCGGATATCTCCATCCAGCGGACAAGGAACACCTGCCACCTTTCGGGATGAAACATTCACTACCCTAACGGGACGAATGACCATGGCAGTTCACTTGCCCTCAACCTGCATGACAATAATAAAATCGACTACAACATTGTTATTTCGATCTTCCATTTACATTGCAAATTACGTGTATTAATTTTTGTAAATATATGTTCAAGTAAAATTTGTATTCATTATTGTTTATTTACTTATCATGTAGTATGTATGTCAATAACAGTGCAGCTTGTAATCTATTTAATGAGTCTTATTAATGGAGAGTGTCATCAATTAACACGTACTCGTTCAAAGTACGTTGGCTTAATGTTAAGCCAATTTCCCACGTCTTCGAGAAAAAAGTTGTGTCAGCCGAACATTTAAATTCACCGCGCGCGCCGTGGTCAGTGCGCGCTCTTCTGAAGCGGCCGGAGGAGAATAAGTGCAGGTCACGCTTCCGCGACTAATACAAGGGCAAGCAGACGTCACGGCAGGCAGTCGTGGAAGTAGAACTGTTCGTGGAGAGATATGTCCTTAGTAAAATATACGTAAATCGTTACGTCGTATTATATCACGCCCCTGGACTCTGGAAATTGTGGCGACTTCGCTTCGTTTGGGATTTCTTCTGGATTACGCACTTCGTAACTGGACTTCGCTTTTTCACCTGGTGAACTTTGGGTGTTAGTATTTCTTGGCAAAGTAATTTGTAAGAATGCTGTTACTGGAAAATTGTGATAAAGTGAGCAATAAACTGTTGTTGTTTACCAAGTACAGTTTTGAGTTTGTGTAGTTGATACATTTCACAAATTACAAATAAAAATATGTATTAAAATATTAATTTTGTTTTATTTACAAATCACCATTCCATTAGCATGCGAGAAGATATTGGGGTTATGGCATCCACATATTTAATTTTCAAATTGGATAAAATTGTGAGATAATCATGGCATCCTACGAGGTCGCAATCAATTAGCTAATAAAAATATAACTTAGGTAAGTAGTACACTTTATGGAAGTTTTACATTGATGTTTTTTTAACTAACAGTTACACGCAAGCAATGCGAATATAAAGTTCTTCAGCTCACAGTTCATTACACTCTTGCTTGATAACTGTTTCATTTTGGCATTATTCACAATATAAATACTCCGCGGTCGTATACATTCAATGAAAACGGCATTTCCTCCTCTGACCAGTGCATTTTCACATTTCTGATACATTTAGCAAGAAACTTGTGTTCTCTAACTCAGCGACACCTGTAGCAGTTGACTCTAAGAGACCATTTATGCATCATTATTAATATAAAAAATGAAAATCCAGATTTCAGTAGTTTCAGGGGGTAAAAGTATATTTTTTGGTGAATATTTATTGCAAGTGCCACCTGGACATACGGAGTCCTTTTGCAGAATCCTGATTTCAATGTAGCAAGATTTTGAATTTCCTTTCAATTTTCCTTTGATAAAAAAGCGTGTACAAATGTTAATAAATGATCATTTTCTAGGTAATTACATGAAACAATTGCATGTAATATTAATAAGAAATTATTTAATATTTAAATTCTTAGCAAAATTGCAAAAATCTATTTTTGTTTATTGTGACGGCTAGAGCGCTCTTAGAAGAATTTCTTTTTTCATATATTTGCTTTATTCCATTAGTTACAATGTACCTCAATATTTAAAAAAGTTTGCTGCTAGCCGCCATCATTTTTTTATCAAGAAACCTTTTCTTTATTATTCACCGTATGAAGCTCTTTTTTGAATATCGTAAATTGTATTTTTTGTGTATATAAAATACGTTGCCGTTTACTGAAGTAAACTATTAATAAGAAGCACGGAGTTTCCCCTCCTTACTCTCTATTCTTCAATCTGACAACTTCATTATATTATAATGCCTTCTCCATTTTCTGCACTGCATTGCTTTGTAACTCCGTTTGTGCCTTTAAAGCTGTGACATGTCTCAATGAATTTTATAACGTTTATTCTCTCGTCCTTTCTCTTGTATAATGAAGTCCAAGTAATTTGATTAAAATGTTAATAAATCTGTCTTGAAGTATGTTAGTACCAACTACTACTAATATATAGCACCAGTACCTCATCCTCGTTACTCAAAGCCCACTCTGGGAGTGTGCTTAATGACCTACATTTAATTTCGTATTAATTATATTATTCCCTTGTATTAGAGGAATTATCCAAGGTATTTTCCGTTGAACACACAAATGTAGTTAATTCAGATTCCTGCCTGCGACCAACATATTTATCTTAATAGACGATGTGGAAGCTTTGTCGTAGGGTGTCGACGACTTTGTTTCCAGAATTTTTTCTGTACTGTTTAGATTGTAATTTAACATTTTAGTCTTTTAAAACATCATTAATGTTTGCCGAGTGTCGTATATCCTACCTGTTCTTACTTATTTAACTTACTTGTGAGTATTAATTATGCACGTTGTTATCGCACCCAATCTTGACGTAAAATAACACTACCAGTAAATGTTCAATTTACTGAAATACAGGTATTCCTAGTATGACGTTCCAGTTCCTAATGATCATGGAATTTTCTATCTTCAAACGTTTAAAGATAAAATTGTGATAACGTGTTATTGCAACAAGAGCGTAAAAATCGGGTGTTGTAAACTTTTAACAAAGGAATACAAATGACGAAGCTATCTGGAAATGCAATAATTTCAATTTCTATTAGAGCCAATTTACTTGTCCTGCAAAGTTTATTAAGCTTTTTCCACTGTGTAAAAATGTTGTGTTGAACTTAATGTAAGTGATTAAAGTATTTGTTCATTACCTCAACCTTTTAGGATTTCGGTTTTTGTCTTGATATTACAAAGACCCATGCCATGCTCAAGGTTATTTTACAAAAAGAAACACAAAAGATGGCGTTTTGGAGAGTTTCCTTTCTCGAAATATTTTCGAAAAAATAACTACGCAAAAAGAACCTCCACACTTTAACAGACGTTTCCGTTATTGATTTTTGTTGTTCACATTGTTCGCTGACATTTTCATATAAAACCAGGTACAATGTAAACATCTGGAAAACAGCTATTGATAAACCTTTTATGATTTCGATTTAATATTTTGAGATACATTGCAGATAACAGAACAAAACATCTCAATTTACAAAAAAAAGCTCTGGGAGTACCATGGGCGTCTATCGTGACTGGGCTGTTCTTGGCAATCTTTTCATCGGATTTTTGTCTATGGCGCGCACGCCCTTTTGTTGCAGCTGATGCTGTCGGTGATAACTTTCGGCATAAAACGTGTTCTTTCGACGCGAAACCGCGCGCGAATGGAGTTTTAATTATTCCCTGATCAAAGGGGAAGGCCTCTGGGGAAGAATTCCAAAGGTACGGACCTGTGCTGCTTTTGATGGCCGCGTATCGGATTTGTGTCTTGTGTAATTGTGTGCTAATGCTACTTGCAGAGACTGCTGCTTCGTCTGGGCGCTAATTCTGTGCAGGGAGGGGGGCGCGAAGTGAGCGGTTGCCGTCTCGGTCGATCGTTGTCGCTGTGTGAATTCAGAAGTTCAATGAACCTGGCCTGCCGTTAATGAAGAGACCGGTGTTGCCTATGAATCTATTTTTATATTAACATAAGCATTTTTCGATTGCAAGGCTTTCCTTTTCAGAGCTGACAAAACTGTTCTCTCTCAGAGGATGTTGGCTATGCAATCGAAAAATGCTAGTGCTAATAAACAAATATACATATTGTCAACTGTGGTTTCTTTTGTAATTATATCAAAGGTATCAACTTTGCCAACAATGACTTACTGAGCTGATGTGCAATATCTTGCGAGCCGAATGATTCTTTATGGAAAGATGAGGTAGTCCTGAATTACATATTTAATTTCGATTCGACGACCCATAGGAACTGCAACCAACTGAAACACCTTTTCATTCTTCAATCTGAACATTACAACTGATTTATCCCTAAAAAAAGTTCATTGGCACTTCTGTCTTCCTCAAAGCTATAAGAATTTCAGCAGCAACAATCCTAAGAACGTATTTGCCATATTAATTCGAAACGTTTACTCTGATACGACTGAATCTAAACATTCTCTGTTTTTTTCTTGGATCCTACTTCCCAATAGGTAATTCAGTCTGCGAGTGACTACTTCTGGTGAAGAAATAACTACCCTGTAATTGCCTCAGATGAACTAGAGATTTCAACCACCTTCAAGAATAGAATTGAATAGAATATTTATTTCGCTACTTAGGAATACATGGAATCCTTCCGGTGCATCGTTTTCAGCATAAATTAATCATCAAACAACTACACAAATATACAAAATTAACATCAAACAACATTAAAATATTTACACGTTACTAAATACAATTTTACAAAATTAATGTATTAACCCTATCATGCTAAAGCTGACCTTAATATAAAATAACAAGAATAATACAAAAAATTAATTTTAATGATAACATATTCTAAAAAAATTACAATTTATTTAATCTAATTTAAACATTTAGACATTCTGAGGGAAAGTCTCCAACACTGCTGCAGGTAATTCGCTCTAATTTTGGATGGTTCTATTAATAAATGAGAATTTACCTACATCTGTTCTCTATTTTCTTTGCAAAATTTTGAAGCCGTGATCCTTCCGCGCGACGTACGTTGGTTTTGATAGTCTAGCCCGAACTTCCCCCACGGACGATCACCTCTTATTGATTTGAGTAACGCACAAACACGCGATTTCTCTCTGCGTTTTTCTAAGGGTTCCCACGATATAAATTCACAATTTGAACGTCCCCTCCTAACAAATTTTGCGGCATATTTTTGTACTTTTTATTTGTCCTAAACGATATGGGTCCCAACATATGGAGCCATATTCCAATATCGGACGTATTAAATATGTGTACCCTAATTCCCTTGATTTTCCGCTTCCTTTCCTAAGTACTCTAATCACAAAGTATACTGCCTTCCACGCCTTTTTCACTACATAATTTACGTGTTCTGCCCATCCTAGATCCTCATTTAGTACAATTTCCAAATATTTACAGCATTTAGTCCTCGGAATATCCTGATTTCCTAATTTACATTTGACGTCGTCTGTCTTTCTAGAACGCGCAAATCTGATGAACTTGCACTTACTGGAATTTAATATCATTTCATTTGTGGTAGCCCGTGATTCTAGATTATCTAAATCAGCCTGCAATATTTCTGTATCATTTGTGTTCTTAATTTCCCGATAAACTATACAATCATCTGCCAAAAGACGTATTTTTGATTCAATTCCCTGGCAAATATCATTAATATACGCTATAAATAACAACGGGCCTAGCACACTTCCCTGTGGCACTCCGGACGTTACTTCTGCACACGAAGAGAAATTTTACCCAATTCCCACCCGTTGCGTAAGCGAGCTGAGAAATTCTCGAATCCAGAGAGCAATTCTCCTGTCTATGTTAAGTTTACTAATTTTTTGTATTAATTTATCATGGAGAACGAGGTTGAACGCTTTGATGAAATGTATAATAATGGCATGAACAAAGGAATATTTATCGAGAAAATCAGCAATGTCCTGACTGACAGTGACTACTTGACTCTCACACGAATATCCTTTTCTAAACCCGTGTTGGCTTTCGGAAATGATATTATTCTTATCCCAAATTCCGCGTAAGTACTGCCGCCAAATGTTCCATTTGCTTACACACTTCAGACGTTAGACTTACTGGGCGATAATTTTCGACATTTTGACGCGAGCCTTCTTTGAAAATTGGGACCACTGTGGCATCCTTCGAATCCCTAGGAATACATGAATTGTTCATTGATATCTCGAAAAGCCGCAATAGGTACGATAACATAGCTCCTCCTCCTAATTTGAGAATTTCACCCGAAATTCCGTCTGCCCTTGTTGATTTATTATTACCTATTTTGACAATTATTTTCCTAAGTGCGCTCGTATTTAGTAGAAAATTATCTCCTTCGCATTCGTTTACGACGATCTTCCTTTTATTTGTATAAACTGACGTGAAAAATTGGTTAAGTATATTAACTTTTGGTTTTCGTCTACCACCGAGTGTTTACTACCGTTCCTTAACAATGGGATTTCTTGGCGATTTCCCTTGCGCCTTCGTACGTATTTCAAAAAATTGCTCCAACTTTTACTTTCATCAGTAAGGATCGTTTCCAAATACCCATCCTGTGCTAATACCCTACCTGTGCTAGTTCTCTCGTTAGTTTCTTACATTTCTCATAATGTAGATCACTGATTTTTCCTTTTCCCATATGCCCGCCTTGCTTTTCCTTTTAACTCTCTTATCCGATTATTACAATATTCTGGGTCGGGATTTCTTGTTATGACTTTATACGGTACGTAGAGATCCATACACTTATCAATGATTTTCTTACAATTATTCCAAACTTCCTCTACAGAACTACTAGTTCCCGCCAATGTGGAATAATTATCGACTAAATACTTTTGTAAATTGGTCAAGTCAGCCTTACGGTACAAGTAAATTTTCTTAAGCTGTTCTGTGCGGTGTACAGTTCCCTTTCATTTTTAGACAGACCGTTGAGTGGTCGCTTATACCTGGAACTACGTCACAACTAGTAACCGAAACCCTCCGAACGCGTTAAAAATGTGTCTCAAACGGCATTACCTCTTGTTGGCTGCTTTACTACCTGCACGAGGTTATTTGTCCAAACTAGTTCGTTTACCATCGCCTGCGCCCCTCTCCCCTCCGTCACTTCACCTTCCCACTGAATTTGGGATACATTTAGATCTCTGCCGAAGAACTGCTGTAACCATATATTCAATAAAATGTGGTTATATATAAATGCAAAATACTTGTCATAAATGAGAAAATCAATGAAGAGTAGTGAAACTTGCAAAATAGTATCCAATCCTAGGTAAATAATAACTTTCAAAGAGTTCTATGCTGTAATCAAGTAGTCACTACTATATTAAGAACTGAACACTGCAGTTATTTCATGGACATTTAATGAATTGGAAATCCCATCCTAAATATGGTTATTGTAGAGTTCTTCTAAATTTATGACCCATCTTAATTTATTGATCTACATACAAAAGCGCAAAAACACCAAGACAGTCATTAAAACTATGTAAATGTCATGGTCTACCAAAGAAAAATTAATGATTTAGCTAAAGAAATCAACACGTACAATAACTTTCAGAGGTAATTGCTTTATTTTTCAAAATTGATGTTCTTACTTTCGGTACCTCTATTAATATAAATTGATTTGTAATATTCCTGTATATGTATACATCTGTCATATGTATTAATGACTTTTGTGTTGATGTAAAATTTATTGAATTGTATGGACGCCAATAACCTTGTAGTCGATGTTAGTATAAATAAATTTTAAGAAAATGTTACTATGTTATGCTTGTGCTTGCTATGCTTGTTATTTCTCCTCTCTCATCTCTAAGAACAAAGCTTTATCCTTCATTTCCTTTCCAGATCCTTTATTGGTTGTTGATCAGCATCGTCAGCGAACAGTTCCTGAGAATGGTTGTTGTCGTAGCATGAGTCTGTAGGAGAGGCATGAGTTCGTTCATAGTAGCTGCAATGAAGCAATGTAAACATTGGGTTTTAATTCCCGATGTGGACTGGAATGTTTTGCTTATTTTTTGCGCTGGCAGCGCTCAAATGAGAACTGCATAAATTTGTGATGCTGTGCTCACGATATCGCTCAGTAACTGTGCGAGAAATTTAACAATGCATTGTAATGAGAGACGTAGGAGTATTGTAATAAATATAATTACTTTCATACATCCCATAACCAACTATTGTGAAACTGGCATCAGGTATTTGAGTTGTTACAATGCGAATGTGTTTAATTGGAAAGGTATTTATTATAAATAGATGCAATTTAAATAGAAACATTTCATGATGTATTTTAAGATATTACAACATTCTACATAGTGTTACGTAAACACAGAAGTCATAGATTACTTGTGAAAACAAATAATATTATGTACAATAAGATTATACATTATTGCCTTACAACATAAAGAAGTGAATCTAAGAAAATAAAGTAAGAATGATTTAGTTTTTCATAGTTTCTTATTATGTAATTCGTATATACGATACAAAACTCTTGTTATGATTAATTAATATGCAATTGAATTATTCCTGAAAACGGTTCTGAAAGAAATATCATAATTAATATATATTAATTCTATAGTATTTGTTTGGCATACAAAGGTTAAATTGAAGTGTATTCTTTCCGTAAATTAAATTAACTTGCATTAGCTGTTAAAGTACGTTATTCTTTTAATAGGATATCACAAGGAAAAATAATGCATAAAAGAAGATCTTATTTTTTTTCAAATTGATTGCAAAACGCAAAGTGTCAAATCTTCACTAATTTCTCATTTTGCAGAATCCCCTTTCTTCGTCAGAATCAGAAATCATTGAGTCTCTTATAACCATTGAGTTTTATCTTCTCGAATTCCCGTTTCAGGTTGGTCAGGTTGTTTCATCATGCTCTTTGCTAAAGAATAACCTGAAAAAAATATGAAGTGTAATTAGTAGTCCATATTGTGCTATATATCCAATGAATATAATGTGACAGTTCTTGAAATAATTCTTAGGCAAAATTTGCCAATATAATTATCCAGTATAAATATCAACCACAGAGTTTGTAGAAACAGAACGTTCAAATGCTATTATTTTTCTAGTGCATTTTTGTTTCTGAATAAATAAGATATTACTTTGTTTTAGAAGCACTGAAACTGAGTACTTCCTTGTTATATGTATGTATTACGAACTGAATAGTCGTTATCTATATCACTGCCCATTAAATGATGTTTTACGCAAAAACACAATTTATTTTGCAGTGTTATTAAATCATTTGTTCGTTTTATGCATTCCCTTTGAAACATGGCAAGTCAAAAACATCAAACAGGCAATATTGCCAATAGTGGAAAGAAATTCTTCTGAATCGCATTCCTTAAACAATTGACAAAGGAAACGAGACATTTGGCCCATCGAGAATGTCCTTTGCCTCGAGCGTCAGTGGAGGTGCGGCATTTGAACGGTCTAATATCTCTGAGATAGAGGGACTTTGGATGCTACTGATTGTTATCGATTTTCCATACTTTTGTATCTTTATAATAATACTGTAATATGGACAACTCATTTACGCTGAAAACTGAATTAACGATTTAACCATTTAAAGTCATGAACTTTTTGAAATATCAAAACCAAAACTGTAGTTTAATATTTAACGTAGAATATTCAAAAGCTAATCCAATTCAAATGCTAACCATCAAGTTAGTTTGAAAAACAATATAGATCATTTTCCAAATTCTTATACTTAAAAATATGAAGGAATCAAAAGTAGCATATCTGACAGATCAAAATATCAGCGAAACGTTGAAGAAAGTTGATGGAATGTTCAAAAAGGAATTCACTAATATTTTTTTCCAACAAAGGACTTCCGCAACAACCACCGTTTTACTGGATCCCGAAGTTGAGGTATCATCATTGCTCCTTTTATGAAATTAATCCACTTTAAAAATATGCATGGTCTTCTGATTAGAAATATTGCGTTCCAGATGTTAGCAGCAATTGTTTTAGCCATGAAGCACAAGAGTTTGAGTTCCTTAATTGAAATCATATTCGACGTTAGCTACATAGCTATATCTAATCCAGGCACCACCTGGAAGAGAATCCTATTGACCGGCTGTTCTAATCGCTATTTTTCACGGTCAATAGTAGGTGATTGTCGGAGACGCATCCTGAGAAACAGGGTCATGCACACCGCGCAAAATTTCCTTCCTCTTCGTTGACCTAACCTCACCCTCTTTCTCCCAACACTGTTACTTACATGCACTACTCTACCACACATGTCGTTAAACTAGTAGGGTGCTTAGAGCTCGTCCCGATTTGCGACGGTGCCCCACAGGGAGCAGGTGTAGAGGTAGGTTGGTGCTGAATCTCACCACCCTGCTGGCGAGGAACATCGCTGTCTCCCGGGATAAAGCATGTGCTACACTATCGGAATAAATAGCCGTAGTAGTTATCGTGCCAGGGAACACCAATCATTGAAAATAGATTTACAATACTTTTCAATATTTTACTTTTTTATCAATATTTTTAAAATCTGAAAATTACTCTGAAATTCAAAATATTTTGGCACTAATATATATATCTAAAAAATGAAGATTTAAAAACGCATTTTGTTACCAAATGTGAGAGTAAGTTATATAGTACAGCATTTTCACAAATTACTTGAGTACGCTGTGCACGTAATTATTAAATCCAAATCACTTTCTTAATCTATCAACATTCAAGAATAAACGACAATAAGTAAAAAAGAAAGTTTCCCAATTTTTATAAGCGGGTAAATATGTTAAGTCAAGACAATAAACACATCCTTTTATTTGTCAATATAAACACCTAATTTGTTAAAGCATTTGATAGAGCGTGCATGTGGTTTTGCGCACTTGGACAATAACGACCTGCTCGTTCGGTGACTTCTATATAGTGGAATATAATTGGTTTTTGACCCCCTTTTTCTGATGCTGGAATACTACGTTGTAGCAGTACAATCAGAGAAAAAGCAAAACATGTTTTTCTTTACCTAGAGGATCTTCAGTGAACTTCTGGGCCGTACTGCCCAGGGACCTTTGGCTGTCTGGGAGTCAAAGAAGATATACACACAAACAGGATAGTGCCTGTTTTCCCGTCCAGATTTGCACGACGAGTATTTATTCTTATCCTGATGGTTAACTTTTGTCTGTTTGAGTTGACAGCTTCTCATGCTACAGGTGATCTTATTTTAGGTGTAGAGGTTAAATTACATTGTATCAGTTTCACGGGTCAGTTCAAGATATGGTCACGATCTTGTCTCGTGAGGAAAATAATGCAGACGGAGTCGTTTATGACAATTTTCCTCGGAAGGAACATAGCTTCAGACTCTTTGTGTTCACCCGTATGGGTAAAACAGTACAGTTAATACTGCGACGAATCTCGAACGTGGGTGGGGCCTTTAACAGTGTTGCCTTGGCCGACAAGATATTTCTTCACAAAACCTAAAATGTACGAACTAGCATCGTACCATTTTCAATTAAACACAAGAATTCTAAGAAATTGAAGTATTGGCATCATCAGCAAGAACGTCTAAAATATTTTAAAAAACAAATTACAAACTTAAATAATTTTGGAATACGATTTCATTTTACTGTCACGAATACGACCGCCTAGGTAATTGATAAAAAATCTGTCCCGTAAATTGAGGATTGAGAGTTAAAGTCGTCAGTAGTGGCTGTCGATTTTTTCGTGTCATCCATGTTTTCAGGAACTGATCTCTCAGAACTATCTAAAACTATGCTATCGTATGTTATAATGCAGGGCTGACTTTCTGCTGACTTTAAAACCTCCAAGAGACTTCGACATAAAACTGCAAGGAGCAAAGAATTGCAAAACTGCAAGGAGCAAAACTGCAAGGAGCAACCTAATTTTTCGAGCAATTCTTACAAATATGTACCTTATGTTGGATTAGTTGATATTCCAACAGAAATTTAAAGAAAATCATAAGAAAAAAGCATTCTAAAAACTTAGAAAAATCTGTAACGTTAATTACAGGGTGGGGTTAAATATAACCCCAATTACCGTATATTTTATTTTACTTGCTGTAGAATGACGTGAGGTGAAAAGATACACAAGTCAATTGTCCTGGTGGAAGAAGAAAGACTGGAATGCAAGATACAGTGACCTCATGTCAACACTATTCAAGGCTGCCAATATTTAAACCTGATAAGTTTCACTCTGGGGTCACAGGTGACCCCAGCCTTGTGATTCCACAGTTAAATTAATTTGGGACGCGTTCCGGGACCGACTGTTTAATAAGTCAAGCACTGCTTTAATGTATACTGTTCACTTCGAAATAGCCTGTACACTTGTAACAAACATGACATTGTTATCTTATTACTTCAACAATTTCTTTCATATATGTTCATTAAAAGCGTTAATTGCTTAAAGGCACGCTATCTTAGCAAACCTTACTGTCGTAGATTGAGATAATGTTCAGAAAATTATTGATCATTACATTTATCTCAAAAGCTTTCATGTGTAAAATGACTGTTGTCGCCATTGTAAATTAACATACAATAAATTCTTCATTATATTTTAACACAATGTTTAGAGAACTTTTCAATTAATAAAATTGTTTAGTTTTTGGTAACAATGATAATGGATATAGTATTATTTGGATAACATATATATTTGTCAATTTTTTTACAAGCTCTGTACTGTACTAACTAGAATTGAACGTGTGAAATGACTCAAAGATTGCTAATGTCATATTTTCACATTTTCTAAGATATTGTTTCATTTTTTCAATTAACGCGACTAACTCAAGTTCCTTCCTCAATAAAATCAATTATGCTTAAAACAAAAATATTTGTAGTTTCGAAGAATCCGTAAAGCTTAGATTTTGGATTGGATGTTGTCCTTGTTGTGAATGTAGAATATCTTACGACTTTTGTACTCGTAACTGCACTCGCTGGGATGCTAATGAGTATTCACTGCGTATAATACCTTATATGCAGCTTGTGTACATCTATAAAATGACTGTAGTTTGCTAATTACAAAATCTTATCTCTCCAAATCCTAATCGCATTTTGTTTCCCACCCTTTTACCACATGTAGGTGAATGATGAATGAAGGTACCAACAAAGCGTGTGTAGTCACATTTAAAAAATAGAAATTTTTGGATTCAAGAAATAGAAAACTTCTTTACATCGTTACACTTCAGATTTAATTTTCTAGTACTGTTGACAAAATAATCTTTCCCTTACCCTGCCCCTTTCGCAACTAGCAAAAAATAATTATTGAGAAAATCCATTTTCTGAGCACTTTGAGTTAGAGAAATACTCATATGTATAGATAGAGAAAATATGGGAAAGCATTAAGATTATTCGGTACATTCCCGGACACGAACAACGTTGTTTATAATGCAGATTTGAATAGCGTAATTAGGTTTCTGAAATGACAGAGAATAATTTGTTTAATTTGCGAAAATTAATGCGACATGTCAACGCAACTCTTTAGTTTAATAAATTACTCATGATTGCCACTGAATTGAACGAAATCATGCCGTCGCAAATTACAAATTATTCAATTACGTCACAAGAAAATAGTTACAAATTATCTATAAATGACAGAAGTTGTAAATGGTCTTGAATATTTATTTTCTCTAATTAATAAGCACACCCCTGAACAGGGCCAACCGTAGAGTTCATGGGTTTCTAGACAAACTTTTGGGGATGTTGGTAACCTTTAGTTAGTGAAAATGTGGTTACACTTCACAATTCAATTAGTATAACATAAGAGCACGATGTTGTTTCTTTCTCTAAATATATGAAGTGTTGGCGGGTATGTTTTAATGATGGTGTGTCAAATTAATGACCTTGTTTCCAGAAACAATTCTTTCTAATGCATCCTGCAGTCATTGTTGGACAATGATGGAAAAAGTGACTTGTTGACGAGGTAAAATTTGATGTACTTAATAATAAGCGAATGAATGTGATTCATATACAACTAGCTCACAACAATACACGAGAAATATTCCCAAAAGTTCATTTTTTTCGCAAGTTCAAAGTATTTCGTAAATAACTATCATAGTTAAAAGCTACTTGAAAACAAGATACTGGAAATCAGCAGTAGAAAACGAAAGAAAAATGAAGTGAACTAAGTACGCTCTAATGGCCACGCACACCATCTACATCAGGGACCATCAGAATGCTGACGCGAAACACATTTCAGCAAAGCAATGAGTACATTTCTTTGGCAGGAGCAACTGGAAAGAGCAAAACCAATTGGGAAAGCTACAGTTCAACTCAGGAGAGATGGGGATATGAAAAGCCTAAAACATTTGCATGCGTACAACTCATCAGAAGACTCGGTTTTGAAATTTTTGGTAATTGTTTATGGGAATATTCAATTTTTTACACAATAGATATGTCTTGCGAGTTCTGGTTATCTCCAATTCTTAATAAGTAAAGAATGTTACTTTCGGCTTTGAATATTAGACTCAATTTCGTATTTGAGCAATAAAATAGTCTACATTAAATTTCTAGAAATCCTTAACTATCGATACACTAAGGCTTTCCTGATCGTTGCAATATGAGATTTCAATGTCACGAACCTCCTCAGAACAAACAAAGTAGCATGTTTATTGAACTTCATTTTCGATGTGAAAAAAGTGAGATAAAGAATGACTTCTTTCCTCTTCATATGCCTATTTTCTGCTGCACTAACCTGCGTAACAAAAATAACCAGAAGACATCAACTTGTCTCTGTATTTATGGTATATTGGTGATAGAATCGACACTAAATACAAGACTGAAGAGGTAAGAGTCTTGGGCATTATAAGGTACCGCGGAGGGTGAGGGTAGGGGTAGAGGTGGGCTTATGGTGCAAACACTAGCGCATTCACCTCCCACCGCTGGAGGCCGAGTTCGCTCTCTAGCCAATACCTGTGAAATTTGTGATGGACGAAGCGACTTCTCGTCTGCTTTTCTCCCTTTAAGTTTAAGTCCTTAAAGTTTCTCTCTTTTCCCATGATACTCTCATGTTGCTCCGTCACCATGGATATCGTCACTTTCCCTAACTTTTACTCATTATACAGACTCTGATGGACCTCAAACTTCTTGGTAGTTGAAATAAAGTTGTTGTTGACTCTAAATCAGATTAAATAAATAAATTGATTTTTTTTTAAATTGAATAAATTACGGTTCGTTGCGAAACGTACCAAAAATGTACCTGGATATCTAATATATATAAAGCCTTGTCTGTTCATATTTTATGCGCTGCCACACTGTTCATCAGATTGCGATAAAACTTAGTTAACTTATTGCTTCCACTTACGCGAAGAATATAGGTATAGTACAATGGGACTGTGCGAATGTCTGTCGCACATATACGCGCATTGCTGATGATTTTATGCGTTTAAACTGAGTCAAGAGCCCTGCACATCAGCACTACACAACCCGCTCGCAGCACTCTCAATTATTAAGCACGTCTTCACTGCATTTTCTTCCCTTGCGATTGTGAAATATCTGCCGGAATTATTACTCGATATATCTCGATCAAGTAAATCAAATTTCTCTAAAAGAGTGTCATTGCGAACGCATGCCAAAAATTGAGGGAGAACGTTTTAGCAAGAGGATACTTGACAACCAAGTTCAAACCAGCGCATAGAACTACACTCGCGAAGACGTCTTTCATCTATGTTTTGCAAAGCGTTGTGTAAAACTTTGGGTAGCTTGTCTAACAATCACTGACTAGTATTGTATGAAGTTTAATACATTGCAATAGCGAACCATTGCCGGGGCCAGTAGTGATAAATAAAAGTAATCGAAAATCATCCCCAGACTCCGTCGCGAAGACGCGCAGGAGCAAAGCGGAAGCGGAAGCTGCGCTTGGAAGAAAGCGGGCGCCAACCGGTTTGCACCCCTTCTGTCCAAGCCCCGGCCTCGACCCCTGCCTCGGCCCCGGCGCAGGCCCCGGCTTCGAGCACCGCCCGGTCGAGTCGCGCCCCCCCCCCGTAACACATCGCACGCGCCCTCTGCAAGGGTATCCTTGGCGGAACGACGCATTGCGTCGGTGGACGAGGTGGCGGCGACAGCGGCGGTGGAGGTGGAGGTGCAGGCGGAGGTGGTCGGGCAGGCGATGTTGGAGTCGAAGTCTGCGGAGGAGGAAGTTGAGGCAGCAGAAGAGTTGAAGGAGGAGACGGAAGTTTCAGCGGAGGACCGCTGAGCCGAGTAGTACTGTAAGAAACGTGCCACGGACTGCGCGCGATCTGTCCTTCCCGTTTTTTGTCCTATCCTCTTCCCTTACAAACATTTACTCTCATATGCACTACATTACCACACATGTTATGAGATCGTACATGAGCTTAGAGCTTGTCACAGTTGGGGGAGTGCTCTGGTCGGTGGCACACCTGGAGTAGAAAATCCCCCTCAAACCAACGTATATGTTGGCCTTGGATCTTGCCATCGAGCGGGAGTGGAACACCGCTATCTTCCGGGATAAAATATTCACGACTCTAACGGGTTTAATGTAGCGACACTTCACGACACTAAAGGGTCGTGACACTAGTGGGTGACGATACTAACGTGTCACCGCCTGCCTTTTTGTCTCCCTCCCAATGTCGGGTGATGGCACGATAGGTGAGGCAGTTACCAACCACCTTGCGCCTGGTCCAACAATTGGGGTAAAATTACCTCGCGTATGGGAGGAGACGGGTGACTCGAGTAATTTTCCCTTGTTACTCGTTGTTGTAACTCCGATAAAGTTAAGCCACAACGCACTCATATAAGAAAATCCTAGCAGACATTCTTTCCAAGGGAAAGGGTTCAAGATTTAGTACACTGGGATAGATTAAGAACACTTTTTGTCGTACGTTTTACGAAAATAACAACAAACCATATATTCTGTACTGAAAATTAGTACATCAACATGACATGAATTGATTATAAATGTCCTGTTTGAATCTGGTATCCAAAAAGAAAAAAAACCAAAAAATTATTACAAATTGTAATCAAAATCTAATTTGCAAATAAACCCTTGAAATCTTCCAATTAGATTCAATGAATGGGTTCAAGAATCTGAATTCTAATAATACATAACTAATACATGAATATCCCTACACACATTTCCTGAAATACACATAGAATCACACTCACTCAAAAATGTTGTACCTGAAATTACCATTACAAATCAACAATATCAATACCATGTTTTATCAAAAAAAAAAAGAATATCAATCTTCTACTTGTTCTAACAAATACACTTGATTCAATTAGAATGCATAACTGTAATCGTTATTACAATGTCTAATCTTACCAACATCAAGCTAAGTTAAATTAATCTACTTTTATGAGATCTCAGATTTCAAAAACAAAATGTTAAGTTAAATGCTACTCAGTTAAACTTTGCATTCAACGTAATATGTCAATTGATAAAATAATTGTCTATCTTTGCTCCTGAATTCATTTTCCAATAACACTGTTTAAATATCTGCGTCCAGTAACGAAACTGTAATTCGATTTGGCACACGGATATGTATTCAAAACTCATGAATAAAGTTAAGCAATATTACAGTTAACTATCTTGTGAAATATGATACTAAAACTGTTCTACACCTGGCCCTCGTTTCTGCCGTTAACTTGAAAAGGTTTTGCCGAACTCACGATGTTTCCCGCGACGTGCGAAGCCTTGAAGTTGTTCAGGGTCATCCGGAAAGGAGCTCAGACACGAGAAATCCCGTTGACTGCACCGTTCTGCTGGGGCTCGCGTCGTGGCGTCGGCGTTGCAGTAACGTCCAATGATCGAATTTTATTCGAGCTGGTTCAAGTATTCTTTTCTAAAAAGCTGCAATAAATCACACATTGCTTGTAACACTTCTATTTCAGCTAGCTACTCGTTACTTTTCCTTTCGTTTCAAATCATGTAATCATTCTTGTTAAGTATTCTTCCTTTTTTTTTTTTTAAATGATTCACGTTTCATATATTTTATTTATTCCCTCTCATGAATAAATTATCATAATAGTAAGATGAGTTACCTTTTCTAAAAGCTTGAGTAGTGTCGAAATCTTGAACTGGCGATGTCCGTTGATCCAAAAGTTCGTTCAGAGTGGTTCAGAATACCTTCTCGTTCGCTGACTTTCATTAAAATGGCCGAGTTGAACTCTTCTTGTTCTAAAATCTCCAATATTCATTTGCTTTAATCCTATTGGTTGTTCGTGTCGTTCCGGTGGACGATTTCATTATCACGTTTCTAATACTGGTGATAAGCGCTCCTGTTAGCTCATTTTAAAACTATGTACGTCGCCTGGCGTTCTCTCTCGGTTAGTGTTGTAACTACGAAGTCTCAAAATAACAGAACGCGTTTACGAAGAAGAAAAAAAACTGATATTTTCTAGCCGTAAACGGCTTTAGCGGTTACAAACGGTCGACACTAACATAAACCAATCACTCAGCAGAGGAGTCGATGAGTGGTGGTGGCAGGGAAGGCAGAGACACCGCAGGAAGCGGAGGAGGCAATCGAGGCGATAGCGGGGTGATGGGAGGGTGTAACAAAGGTGGGGGAAGAGTGGTAGAGGAGGCTGTGGTGACGGAGAAAGCGAGCGGAGGGTGCGGTGGAGAAGGCGAAGGAAGCGGGAAAGAAGATACAGGAGTCAGTGAAAGGTGACCGTGGAGGCGGCAGAGACGGGAGCAGAGACGACAATCGAGGCGGTGGGAGGGAGGAGGCGACGGAGGAGTCCGCGGCAAACTTAGTCAGCGGGACAGGGCATTGAGACGATTTGAAAAGGGAGGAATGAGATTGGGGGACGGGGCTGGGGGGCGGAGGACGCGGTCGGAGACGTTAAAGGAGGTGATGGAGTTGGCGGCTGCAGCGGTGGAGAAGGGGAAGGAGGCGGAGGCGACATGCAGACGAAGCACGACGCCACTCGTGAACCCATGTTCCTCAGGCTGCTCACCACATGCCACTCGCATGTTTCGCAACGCGACGCCCTACTTGTCGCCTCTTGTCCGTCGCTCCCAGACCCTGGGGCGACCTTCGACAGACGCCGCGCGTGTTCTCTAGGCCAGTGGTTCAGATCTCAGGGCTCTTATTAATTGAATTGTTACAATGCATGCTGATTATAATAATATTTGAAAATTGTATTATGCATTGTTTTGCAATATTTGTTAGTAAATATACAATTATTGCATTTCAGTGTTTGTTTAACTGGTAATGAGTGTTTCGTAGAACAGTAAATAGAGCCTACAAATTTAGAAAGTATATGCCGAGTAAAATATAAAATAAAACTGAATAAATGAAAATAATATGTAAAACGGTTGTCATTTAATTACTATTATAAATAAAATGTTTCGTTTTGTTTGTAGATGCTTTGTTTTTATTCTTGAAATTCCTCTATAGTATACATTGTAAACTCCCTGAGTTTCCTGCAAAAATTGTCGACGAATTAGTTCGCAACTGCAGATCCTGTTGTTTACTCCATGCGTAATTATTTTCAGTCGAAGTGCATTTAGAGAAAATTGAGCGAAATAAACATGCATGAATGAAAACGCTTCTCTCTAGAGTTATTCCGTTTTATTGTTCACACACTATAAGATTTCATACACATGCCCAATGAAATAAAATGCGTTGCCTGTTTCGCCAATACATTTTTTGAATATGCATAAATCATGTAAAACATGGGCTAGTGAATACATGGGGATGATGAATCCCAACATTACGGAGCCTTCTCTTTTCTCAAACAGTTGTACGTACACTATTTCCATGAAAAAATACATTTTGGCACATTGCAGCGTGTCAGATACATACTTGGTATTTTCTAAACGAATGTCTATCTTACTTTGAGCGGGTCAAGTAGTAACTCCTAGGCGTTACATAATTTTCGTAAACCCAAGGAATATCCTGTTAGAAAGGTGTACATTTTTTAACCCGTCCAAGAACCGCCTTTGTTAATAAATTGTCCCACGTTTTACTAGTGTTGTATTAAATGAAATAAGAGTGCTTCATATACTTTCTTCAAAGACAAAGTTTGATTCCTTATATATGTATCAGCAATGCAAAATTATGTCTTCTGAGTTTTTATTTTCTTGCTTCAAAAGCCGAACAAGAATTCTACTTACAGGCTAATAGGAACAAAAACTGTAAGAATATACAACGTAAACTAAATTAATTGTTTAACTTATTTTAAAATTAAACTATTTTCACATTTGTAACATGCTATCTTACATTGTTTTTACGAATTCATTTATTGCATTACACACTGAACGGGAAGCATCTTCTTTCACAAGGGCTGTTCAACGTTTGTGTTGTTTCTCCTCCAAATTATTGTTTAAGACGCTACAGTGTCCTTGATGAGTGGGGAAATACTCATTTTTTACAAGCTTTAAATAAAATTATCTTTGAAGACAAAGTTGAATTTCCTATAAATGTATTGTCAATGTAAAATTATGCCTTCTGAATTTAATTTTCTGGCTTCAAAAAATTAACAATAAGAACTCTACCTATATTACGAGGCCTTTAAGACGCCTCGTTTTTAAGACATTCTCTTACATGATACTATTTACAAATACATTTATGGCGTTACACATTGGACTTTAAATAAAAATGTTCTTCCATGAGACCAATTCAACGAGTGTGTGGTTATACGAGTGTGTCGTTGTGGCTATACACACTATAGTTACGGAGTGTCGTTGAGGAGTGGTGAAAGAGACCTGCTTTACAAGCTCATGCAGTTCCAAGAAAAATACGTTGGGTCTTTTGTTTCGTTCTGGTTTAGTAATAGTAAAATACGGACGCGTTAAAATCTCTTTTGAAATATTCACCATAGATAGTAAGGTCATTCTGCTTCATGATTACTTATGTATTCACCTTTGTAACTTATGTTAATATCATTGGTCATAGGGCATAGTCCACCTTTGGCTCTCTCGTAATAATCAGTTAATTTCTTGTTATGGCAATGAATCTCTTTATCGTTACAAAGTTAAATTATAAAATAATCGTTGTTCAATTTGTTACATGTTTATTTATTTACTTATCAAATATAGTAAAACATGTATGCGGCGTATGGAGAAGTATAATCTGGTAGATTTCCTTGAGCTCTAGAACCCTTACTTCACCCTTTTACTATTTATTGCTCAATGATGAATATGTATGAGGTTAGCAGCATTTGAAAATCAGGCAGTTTCGTTGTCAATATGAAATGCATTAGAACAAATTTCAATGAAACTGAAAGTGCAAGGAAAAAATAATTCTAAACAGTGTCACTTATAAGCTCCGTGGACATAACCTTCTTGCTTTACAGCCGTCGGCCTTTTATAATCAATCCGATATACACGTAAATATCTACAGGATCTTCATCTCAGACCCGTAGACCGCCAGATCAGTATCATTTAAGTTCTCCCTTTTCATATTGCGCATCAGTGGTTGTCAGGCAAATATAATAATATATTTGCAGGTCAATAATAAATTATTAACAATAATTCACAATGGTTAATGATATTCACAATAAATAATAAATGATAATTTTCTTCTGCTATGTCCCATGTATTTACACTATATTTGCTACGTTCGCTTTCACGTAGACTTCTATGGAAGTTTTGCTTACTTCAGGACTTTGGTATTAAATATTATCCCAGGAAGTGGAACAAGAAAGTGAATCATTTCAACTACTTTAATCGATAGAAGAAAATGATAATAAATTGATAGATCAGGGTTATCTTGTACAGAGAAGGTATAAGTAATGGAAAGTTAAATTCTTACATCTGTTGTATACTTTATTCTGGTTCTCTTTGTATATTTTTAGACAAAATGTGATATTAAACACAACTATCAGAATTTTCTGTAAAATACCATATGGTGATATCAACATATCCTGAAACAAAGGGAGCAAGAATGATGTACTGAAGGATGTAAAGAAAAGGTGGTGTGGTAGAGACGTACAACAGAAGGCTAGCAGAGCTATTGGGATATTAAATTGGGTAAAGAAGTTTATGAAGTTTTAGAGGTCAAGAGGAAGAAAGAATGACCACTTTGTCTTACGTCAGGTACATGATAGTGAAATGGTATCTGTCGCATATGCCGATATGAAAGATGGCCATCGACAGAGAGATATAGTTGCAACAATTAAGACATGTCTGGTCATGACATTGGTAAGCGCCTAGAAAACGTATTTTGCATAATTTCTGCTGAACAAACACACAAGGTGTACCAAAACGTAATATGAACACTGCTCAAGAACAATAAATAAAAACCCTCATATAACACTGCAATAAATAAAATATTTTAATAAATTATTCTTCACGAGTACTCCAATAAAGTAATGTGGTACAAACGTAATATAGAACAAGTAGTAGCTAAGTACAGAAGAAATACTTAATAATGGGGAGGGCCTCTTTCTTGGCGTCTTGCTGTCGCATGACGTCAGCTATATAGTAAAACACTGATGCACTGATTGTTAGAAATCAGACGGTATGTGCAATTTGAAAATATGTGAAGTAACATCCTAAATGTTTGGATTTTTTAGTTAAAATATTAACTGTCCCATTGCAAATTTTTTCGCGAGTTCCTGATAACAAGACCATCGACGCCTCTCTCATGGCCAGAGGCTGCATAGTTTTCTGTCAATTTCCGCGCACATTAGAAATTAGTAATATGGGTGATGAATATTGACATATTTTCCTATGATATTCCAGGCTGATAAAACAAAGATATTTTGTGAAAGTGAACAAGTAAAATGAACAGTCTAATACTTCTTTTCCTTACAATGAATTCTTTCACAAATTCTCATAACTTACATGATTTTCATATTAAAAATATTTTCATTCAAATAAGAATTCACAATAATTATCACGTCGCACTTTTTAACTCAAACTTTTATTTTGTAATTGTAGCTTTCATGAATTTGTACTTGATTTTAAAGTCTTCCGCTAAGAATTAAAAAATTGAAGAAAATTTCAGAAAACGAAATGTATAAATGATTATTTCTTACATTAGAATCCATATTATCAAATTAGAATCTATTAACGGGTGGACACGAGTGAATGGCAGTTACTTGAAGACAAGATTCAAATGCACAATGATGGAAGAAGGGCAATGCACTTCCTTTACTTAGATGCTTGTGTTTTAAAAGAAGGAAGATAACGTTTTTTGCGTAATCTTCAACATTAAACATTGTATACAAATTTATAAATGAAAAGAAAATAGAAAAGATAATAGTTTCCTAGAATTTCATGATTACATAATTTTTCTTCGGTCTGGTAGAGTCCGAGTACCTATTTTTGTAAATAAAATATTTTTATTACCATCTAATGCAAATAAATGTAATTTAATTAACTCAGACTTAATTAAAAACGCATCATCTTATGGAATTTAATTTACAATCAAGTAGTGTTTTTTCTTTCGGTGAGGAAGAAGGATACTAGTAGAATAATTATATCTACTTCGAAGTTTGGTAGCCTATTGTAATCATTAATGCTTTTCAACACACAATTAACTGATGTGTGGAGTTCATGGTAGGACTGATTCATGTTTTGCTGGAGTATTTAGGTCACTTCGTGACAATGCCGAAATTATTTCTGATTCTTTTAGGGTAATTGTGGTATAATTTTCTGTATGTATGAAAGGATAATATTTTTTAAACTGTTACTGGTTATAAATTGTTTTGCCTTTGTACCATCTCTAAGTTTTCGTTTTCATTATAAGCTTACTTAAACTGCACTCGAGCACAGGCATTTGCTCATTCGTGCATCTGCTATATTTGTTAACTCATGAGAAAATGAATAAAATGTATTATATATTCAATGTGCAATATCCACCTTTGTAAGGTTATAGACTGTGAAAATGGAGAGCTTTTACTATCCTGAAAAAGTCATATTATAGAATTGTAAAGACGACAACTACTTATTGAAGATTACTCTCATGGTCCAGTGCAGTTCATGAAGGGAGATCCAATAAAACAAAAATGCTCTCAACGCGGACAACAAACTACTTTACTAAAAATAAAATTGCTTAACATAAAATAAATGTTATTAAAAGACTTTGTAATAAAGACTCAGCTTTTTTTACTTCACGACATCTTTTTGTGGAACGTTAATAAATGTGTGAAATATATGGTTTCTCATTACCTTACTTAAAAGAGATACATTGAATTGATGACTAACTTCAGTCACCCTTGTAGATTTTTATTTCTTATTGATGAATTTTAATTTTTTATTTGTCTTTTCATTGAAATGGTTTTCGCCAGAGTAATGAAAATATATTCTCTGCTGCAGTTTGGAAATAGAATTAAACAAAGTAGTTGTACCTACATTTTCAATGTTTTTGGAGAAATATGGTCAACAATACACCTCTTCTCTTTGTCGTCTGTGCTTCTACTTCTTTAACTTCCATTGTAAACTGTACCGGTTTCTGTCGTTTTGCGACAATCCTAGAGCAATAGAAACCATGAGTGCCATGGAGGCTTGTCAGAGAGTATTGAGGGAGTTGGTGGACCTAAAAAGAAGAAAAAATGTAAAAAATAACAAAAAAAATATGGAAAATAAAATTAATATTTTCAGAAATCACATGTGGTAATAAAAGTTATTATTAGAGACACAAAAGGGTTTAAAATGAAATTTTGATGAGAAAGGAAGGTATTTTGAATGAAGAATATGTTGAAATTTGTCTACCTCTTCTGCTGTTAAGGACATAAAAATATATTTGATTTCCAGAGAAGAACCCTGCAGTCACTGTATATTGTAATTGGTTTGCTCAAAGAAAACGAAAACCTTCATGAAGCATCTTACATGAATGTAGGAGTCTGTATTAGACTCCAGTCTTGAACTTCATACTGCGTTTCATTTAGGTCGATTTGTACTTAATTTAGTAGCACTCAATAATAGTTTTATATTGTTATATATTTGTTAATTAAGTGTATTATCATGAAAGAACACTTTGAGAATACAGGAAATGCCCAAACTTGCATAGATTCTCTGTTCAAATTAAATCATTCTGATTGCTCACAATTGAGAACAATGGTACACGTGTGTATTTCATCCCGGAGATTAAGTGAATGCAATATGATCTCAAATTTTGTTCGTTACCTCTTCTGTTTCATTTTCTCAGCGGAGCTTGTCCTTTCTTTCGGGCGTACTCTTCAATTGTATCGAGTGTCTGTGCCTAAGGCAGTGTTGCCAACGTTTTGACCGCCTTAATACCGTCGCATTATGCGACCGTCTTCATGGCACTAGCCGCAGCGTCTTCCGGGTAGTATGGACCCCAAGTTTGATTTGCCCCCTCCCTGAGGCCTCCCGTGCGATTTCCGTCTTTAGTACACACATAAGGGGGCCCTCACAGGAGAGTTACACATCTGAGTCTGCATTGCCGCTGACTGCGCAGGGACACTGAACGAGAGATCCTAGAGTTCGAGTACCGACGGTGGCAGGAATTTCGACGCTAGCTTGTCAACTAGGATGAATTCACCCGCTGTCTAGGGGAGAATTATTAGGGCCGGCAGCACTGATCGGCAGTTACCGTGTTTTTTTCTCATCAACACCAAGCGAATTTCGGAATAGTACCTTAACAGAGGGGTCTCAGACCACGCGCGATCATTCCTTCATCTTCCTTGTTCTCACCTCTATCCCGTACGTACGCACATCCTTACGTACATTCACCCTTACGTTCACATTCCACTCATGAGTGGAGTTTAGAACGAAGTTAAGAGATTTGATGTAGCTGGGGCGGTGCCGGGGAAGCTATCTAGAGGGGATATTTCCCCGCAATTTCCCCGACGTGTTGATCGGAGAGGAAGACGATCTCACAATCTCCAGATATAAAATTAATTCACTACACTGTCGGGAGTAATGACCATTATATATATATATATATATATATATATATATATATATATATATATATAAACCATACTATACATACATATCTGTTTTTACTATCCCGGAAACATCGATCAATTGGTTTACGTGGGAGGCAGTTTTGTCTGTTTCGTTCTACCCGCTCGAGCAAATACGAGCGTCTGTGACCACTACTCGGAGGGGAAGACGACCCCCTCCTCCAGCTCCTCTATTCACATGATCATGGTTGCCAGTGACCTGAGGGTCTGTGCGCGTCACCCTGTCCCGAGTACAGTCTGCTACAGGGCAGGCAGCAACGCGCCCTCTCCGAGAAGGAACAAAAGGGAGCCTCGCCCGAAAGAAGGCGCGCGGCAGATGGGCCGAGGGGCAGGTGCGGGGACAAGGTGCCCTCGCTCGGCGCCCGGCTGGAAACCGGGCGGTCCTCACAGCGCGTCTGTTACACGTCTTCCGAACACAGTTCAACCCGAGACGCGCGCATTCGAACGGGCGAAACAATCACGTTTCCAACGCGCGTACGAGCGCCTACTAAGAGACCGCCTCCATTTTTGCCCACCACTTCCATCAGCCCCGGAGCCGGTGGCGCGGCAGTAGCGACTGTAGTAGATCAAGGGCCGCGTTTCCACACCTGTCATCGGCAGGGCACGCGGCGCGACGCAGCGCGGCCCTACGCCGGCCGGGCTCTGCCGCCCTCAGCCCTTCGTCCGTCGCGAGCGCTTTGCTTGGGCCCTTTGCGGCCGGGTGACAGGCGGGGGCAGGGAGTCGAACCGCGCGCCCGTTGACGCAGCGATGGGCGATGGCGTGCTCCTCGATCGGCGGCGCGACCGTTCCGATGCAGCTCCCCCCCCCGCCCCCGCCCCCGCCGCGGAACTTCAAAGGACGCGCGGCGCGGCGCGGCGGTCGCGTGTCCCGGCCTCGGCCCCGACGCCGGCGCCAGCGCCGCGCTCCCTAAACACGCGTGGCGGGCGTGATTCATATCCGGTTCGGCTCGCGAGCCGTAATACGGGGAGAAGGGCGGGAGGGCGGGGCCGGGTGCGGTTGCGGGGGCTGCCAAAAGTATTATAAACACACATTTCCGATTTTGTATTTTTACCGTAAAAGCCAATATATCAAAGACCGCAGAGAGCGCGCCGTGCTGCCGTTGCACGGTGCACGGTGCGGCCGGCCGGCCGGCCGGGCGGATGCAGGCGAGCCCGGGGCGGGGCTGGCGGGTGACACCGCCCGGCTCCCGGTTCGCCTGGTTGCCGTTCAGATGGTTGGGCTGGTGTAATGGTGAAGGCCGGTGGCGGGCCGAAGTATGAGGCAACCGTTGCAAGCAAGCTAGGAATAGATACTTGTCACGATAGAAGACGTTTTGTGGGGGGCGTGGAGGTTGTGAGTTGGTGAGGGAGGTTCTTTTGTCGGTTATTTAATACTCGTACATTCGATCTGTCATTGGGAGGCTTCAGACGTTTTGTGGAAGGTTCATTGGGTTTGGTTAGAATTTGGTTGGTTGGGCGTACAAGAATTGGTAGAGTTGGTCGGCCCTCATGCGATCCCAGTGCGATATTGACGTATTAATTTGATATACGACATATTAACATAATATGACGTATAAATTGGAATCAACTGATGACAGTAAACGCGAGTGGGTGAGTGAAAATGAGCGGTCAGGGGTGATTCCGCGAGTAGCGGGGTGCAGGCGGTCGGGGCCAGCGGCAGTGACGGTGGTTGCGGTCGGCGATGCCCGGCGGGTGCGGGTGCAGGTGGCGGGGGCGGGGGCGGGGCGGGGGCGGCGCGGGCGCGGGCCCACGGCAGCGCATGGCTTTCGGAACTGCAGTGGCGCCGCCGTCGCCGCGCGGAATCACGAGGCGAACATGGCGGCGCGCTCATAACCAAAGCCTCTGATCGCCCGCCCGCCCTGCGCCGCGCCGCGGCGCATCGCGCCGGCTGCCGAGAGGGGATAACGCTCCCATTATGCGGCGGCCGGGGGCCAACACCCGGGCCGGCCCTCCAGCCCCCCCCCCTGCCCCTCCTCCTCCTCCTCCTAGACCTTGCGGAACGTGTTGCGCGTTTGTTTCATGGGCGCGCGCGCGCGACCGTGGGGCCCCAGGGTTTTGTTCCCCGGGAGCTGGTCAGAGAGCGGGGATTTTTGGCTGTTTTTTTCGGGGGGTGGGAATGGAAGGGCATAATTCATAGAATGGCTGTAGTATCATAGACATGCGAGCACTTTAAAGAATATTTCGTGCGGATGAACTGCCCATTGAATAAGGGATTTGGGGATATGTGCTGATGTCGCTCGTACTTTTCCTGAGAAGATTTGTCCAGAGACAATAGATGTCTGATGAAAACAACATATTGGCTTTTGGGATATTTATTTTTGTTCCCAACAGTCTTTTCTATGTAACTAAGTAGGAGGTTAGTTAAAGAAGAAGAATATATTCGTGTTTATCTGAAGTTAAATGTTGTGGGTAAATAGAATTACATTTGTATCTGGTAAATTGCAGGACTTACAAAAGGTGTGCTGATCTGGGTCATGCGCGAATTGGGAATGATTTATGGGTATTTTCTCTATCACTCACGCTTTTCGCGTGAACGTGCCTCTTAATTTCTGTCAAAAACTTTGGCTTCAATTTCTCCACCGCCACCGGGTCCGAACACCTCGAATGGATCACAGGCCGGTTTAGTCATGTCTTCCAAGCGTTAAAGTCCTTTGCGAGACCCCTGTTCCACTCGGCCGCTGACCTTTCCGGGCCGTCTTCTTCGCGGCTGAAAAGCGCTCGTCCTCATCCTCGTTCTCGTCCTCACTCGTTCGGGACCACGCGCTTTTTTCGCGCCCTTTTTTGATATATTTTTACGCAGGCGCCCGTCCACCACCACTCACGCAGGCGTGTTTCGGCTCGTATTACCCCTCGCCCGCCCTCCCCTCCCCCCTGTGCCTGTAAGATGGCGGAGATCTCCCAATCTAGCGGCGGCTGCGGCAGCGGGTTTCCAGTCCATTGCGCATCGGACGTCGAAATCTGCTTCCATCGCGGACGCGGCGACGCCGTGCCGTCCAGTGAACGAAAAACAATGGCCATCAGAATTGAGGTTCGATGATAACGGCCTGTGACGGACTGCTGAAAAACTGATTTTGATCGCTTTGGTGCAAAGTACCGTAAGGAATAGCACGGGCACTCGATATTTTTGGATAGGTTTTTTTTATCCAGTGATTGTCCTTTTATCTCCTTAATTTCCACAGCTTCACAGCGTCACTCTTTCGCTCCGGCCCGCGCCGCCCCCGTCGCCGCCCCCGCCCCGGCCCGCTCACGCCCCCGCGCTTTGCACAGGCCGGCCGGGAGGCGACTTCTAGAAAAGCGTGGGGCCGGTTCATCAGTAGATAAAGGGCATTGTCCGCGGCGCCGGCGGTCGGCTCTGTTTCGGCTACGGCGTCAAGTACAACCCGTCGTTACCCAAGGAAACACTTCCTCATTTTCAACAGTCCTTGCCTGCTGCGCTTCCCGTCAGCCGGCCAATTACTTTCCACGCTGGACGCACGAATTTGTGTAACAAGCGCGTGTCACCCTCTGGCCGTATTCATTATGTTATAGAATCCTGACGCGGTAATTGTAAATATAATGTTTTATAAATTACTCCTGAAATAATTACGTTAATGCCTGCAGTTTACCGTGAATTTGTCCTCTCCTTGGATGATATTCGCCAGTTGAAAATTCAGCATGATTTAAATGCAAGTGCATTTTGTTAATTTCTACAGAGCAAGTCAAATTGATTAGGTATTTTTTTCAGGTATTTTAAATAATTCAAAATGTTGCACTTGAACAGATACTTTTATTTCTTTCCTAAAATACTGCTTTGGCGTTACACTTGAACTAAACTTGAAATCCTTGAAGTAATAATTCACAGATTTCTGTCAAAACTGGCAGTTACATATATTTTACATTTCTTTTATCAAGAGACACTTTTATAAGTGGACTAGCAGAATAAAAAACACTGACCGAGGCAAAACAATTTTGCAATTTTCTGCGTAATGTATTTCCCAGAATATAAAGAATAGAACAAAAGTGCACGTGCACAAGTTATATTTGTAAATAAGTCTAATAACCATTTTTTTTTCGGTATGTAGCAATCCATGAAGTCGAATTAAAGAAGTTGATTACTTCAATCTCTGAGGAAATGATGTAAATGTGTCTAATTTCGACGATTCTGGTGCTACTAAAGCCATATTACCTGCATTGTCGAGTGTCGCTACAGCGGATTACAGTGTTCGACATTTCTTGATTTTTCTTCATCTTTGTAGAGTTTACTGATATAGTAATGTGTCAACGATAAAATATCCTCAGTACATCCTTTGTCTTGATTACATCTTGTATCTTTAAAATGTAAGTTCAAATCATAATATTATTATCATTATTTCGATTTACAATCGATTTTCCTGCCTATTGCGCATATTTCTATTTTTTTGTTTTCAAAGTATTAATCCACTTTTCTAAAGGTCCTAATCATTTGAACTGAAGGTCAACACTTTAGACTCATAGGTTTGGAAATTTTTGTGTTGAGTTTTATAGTACTGCCACATTTTATTTTGTTTTCAATGTGCATTTATGGCATTAGCGAGTTCCGTAAATGGCCGCAATTTAATTTCTACATCGCTGCCTACAATGTAATTACCTTTCAGAAATCTAAATGTTTCTACAAGTTCTCCAAAACTCATAAGGGAAATTGTCATACCTAGGGACAAAGCATGATTTCAAGGAGTCTGTGGGAGAAATTTCGGTTTGATATTTTCCTACATTGCTATTGCTATCATTGTTTATTCAAGTGAACGATTTTGTAGTGTGAGGTGTTTCCGTGAATTTTAAGAGAATTTAAAAGATTTGATGTGTGAAAGTATTTTTCTATTTCTTTTTCATCAATTTTGTAATAACTGCTATTACGTTAGGAAAATTTAAATAGACCAACACTTAGTAGCATACAATGTAGTTAATTCAAGGTGTACATTTCATTCCTTCAGCTGACCTACAAATAACTGTAGCAATGTTCATTGGTGATTGCAGATTGTTGTACCTGGGAACAGTGGCTGTTGATGTAGCTAGAGACGTCCCTTTAATAGTGTTATCAATAAATTTCACCTCCTATCCATTTTTTTCGAGCTTTAATATTCACTGAAATGAAAAATTGCGTTTCAGCTGTGCTATAGTGATCTACGCCGGTCATCACCTTCCTTTCTCCAATACCGCGCCAAGATATAATCATGTAATCATTGCTTTAAAATATGGATGACGGTGAAAGTGTTTGTGTTCCAAGTAACTGTGATAAATAAAAGAAACGGAAGAGAAATGAAAAGTGATTGGCAGAAAGTAAAATCCAAAGTAAACAGAAATTAGGACTATTATACATAATAGTACAAGTAAACTTATGCCGTCAAAACTGAACGGTAATGGTTGTATATGTGCATTTCATAGGCAAGAAATTAAAAACAGATAATGTTTTCATCCCTGAAGACTGGTACAGGCTTGTTGAAAATGCAAGAGTTAAATATAAGTTTGAAATAGAAAAGATGGAGAAACAGAATATTGTGGATTTTCCAAGCTGCTACATCTTTCACTATTAAAAACAAAATAATAGATCTTGACAGAAGGTACTTCTTTGAAAGATTTTAGGGTTGAAAGTAGAAAGAAAAAATAACAGGAGTCGTCCAATACAAGTCTCATTATTCAACAGTTGCTTCATGGGAGGAAATGGAAGTTGATGTTAAAAGTAGAGGAAGGTCAGAGAAAAAAGCGTTTAGCAACTAAATATCTTATTAGGAACTATTTTCATAATTAATAATATGAAGAGTATACCCAACTGGAAAGAAGATTGTTGTTGCAAAATATAAGGATCCTTTTGAGTACGCTGCCCTTCAGTACCAAACTGTCATCACTATGTTTACCACGAGCTTCTGTCACAGGTTCTAAATAATGAAAACTGAAGTCGAGGGTGACTCAGATTATTAATTGTAAGTCCACGACAAAATTGTTCATCTTATTATATTAAAAAAAACTTTTATATGGAACACATAGATCATAATTTCACATTTCCTTAGGTATTTATGACTTTGTCTTACTGCTTTCATAAATAAATATTTTATTTATTACTAAATAAATTTTGGAACTTCAAACATGTTGGTAGGATTATCATAGTAGCAAATAAGGCTGAATTCTTAATGTTTCATATTCATGAAAATCATACAACTTTTCCTCAAGAAGCTAAGGTCTTAAATAAGTTTCTATAATTGTTTATGATTATGTATTACATTCATAATAAATTAAAATGTAAAAAAACATACATCGACTTGCCCGAATCCATTTCCTGATGAAAACCGCAAAACTATAAAATCTCGGTTAACTGTTCATGTGTCAGCTCACTCTTTGTTTACATGCCTTAATTGGTTTCAGGATATTATCCGGCCACGTTACCAGGATGTTTTGAAGAAAATGACCTTTCCAGTCTTCTTCTTCTGTCTTTTCCCATTATATGGGGTCGGCGCTAACGGGTGTGGGCTCATTTGTATTAATTTCCACACACTCCGTTTTTACACGGATTTGGCGAATGTTTTACGGCCGGGTGCCTTTCCTGACGCCAACCACAAGGAACACACAAGCACATTACAAATAGACAACACACTCACGAAACACACACAACCATGCCCAAGGCGGGATTCGAACCCATGATCCTTCGGTAGATCGCCAAGGCACATCGTTTTAGCGATCTCGGCCACCGGATCGGTTAAACGACCCTTCCAGTATTGCGAGAAAAACTGCCCGAAAAGGCTGCACGTGTGTCCTTTCACCAAGAACGCACTGCAAGAGCGCCGCGCCGGGCGAAAGTGACGCCGGCGTTTTCTTTTAAATTATTTATTTAAGGTCGCCTTAGAAACAGCTAGGTCATTGGTAGCCACAGTTGCAGAAAAAACAGTATAATACAAAATATACAAATGTTACAAAATTACATGGGATAAACAACCATTAGAAATAAATCATCAATAAAGTACTTGTACATGCGGTTGACAGTATATAATGTATTGCTAAATACAATTTCCCAGATTTAATTCCGTAAGAAGATGCATAGTCTTAATGTGTCCTGAGTGCGTTGAATATGTAGTGAAGATTACTGTTACTATTAAGATTTGCTCTGACATTCGTCATTGCAGGGCAATCAACAATAAGGTGTTTAGTAGATATTGGAAGGCTGCAATTTGGGCAAGGGTCAGGAGTAGATTTCTTAATCAGGTAGTTGTGGCTGAGCTTAAAATGACCTATAGGCAGTCTCGTTATAAGCACTTGTGTTCTGTTAAGATTAATGGACCTGAAGGGGGATTTCTCGATATTTTTCCTGATTCCATGTAATTTCAAGGGCAACATTTTCCAGTTTCGGTCTCAAAGCTTCTTAGCCGCTAGTAATGGGTAATTTTTAAGGTCAGGAACTGATCCATGTTTCTTCTTGAAGACAACTTTGAAGAGGCTTGCCATACTCCCTACTCACCTGATCTAGCTCCTAGAGATTTTTGGTTGTTTCCAACGACAAAGAACGCTCTCCATGGTCGCCGTGCCGCTATTGCATCGGCGATTTTTCAGTGGTCGAAACAGACTCCTAGATGAGCGTTTGCAACGGTCATGAAATCAAGTTACAGACGTGTTCAAATTATTAGACTAAAGACCTTTTCTGCAAAATATTTGCATTTATTGCAAGATTACATCTGCGTACATGTTACATTGATACGTTTAAAACTTGGTGTGCATGCCTTTATTCTTAATCAACAACTTTATCCTGTTTGGCATGTTTTTTACCAAGTTTCACATGAGTTTTTAATTTCATTGTCGCGGTACGAAATTTTTTCTAGTTTGTTGACGAGTTCTTGTTAGATAATCATTTATATTTCCATATCCTTCGGTTGATAATACCCCATCAATTTTCTAAGGGAGTCATGTCAGGGCTATTTCCTCGCCAGGGTAACACTTTCAACTGCTTTCCTTCCAAATATTTTGAGACTCTTTTGGCTTTGTGGTACGGTGCTCCATCATGCATAAAAATGGCATATTTATTGGGGAACCACTCTCTAATTTGGGAAAATAGTTCCCTTTCAAGGATTTTTTTTGTATTTATCTTGCCTCATTGTCCCTTCGACAATGTGCAATCTGTCAGAACCTTCCACAGACATCACACTCCATACCATAATGGATGTTGGATGCTTCATAAATTGTTGCACGCATTCAGACTTTAAAGCTTCTTCTGGTCTCCTACAAACACTGACTCCTTTTTGCCATCACGGTGAATACAGATTCGTCACTGAAGCATACCTGAAGGATCTCAGAGAATTCCAAATTAAATAAAGCTGTGAATATTTTTTTTTGCAAAAAATTCTGACCTGGCACAGACCTCAACAAATTGAAAATTAAAATTTGCATTTATTGCATACCAATAAAGCATCACAATCTGCAACACAAAATTTTATTTTGCAATACATTTCCACTAGAATTTTGTCATGGAATTGTATATACCTTTGCCCAGTCCTCACTCGTCCACATTAGATGTTGTTTGGCCCATTGTAGTCTCTTGTGTTTCGTTGATAGACTGATTTTCTTTTTTTTTCTTTGGTCGGCATGCTTTTAAACCTTATTCACACAACCTCCTCCTCACTGACACAGGAGACACAGCAACTCCAAAACCTATCAGCTGATGACTCAAGTCATTAGACGTTAGTTTACGGTTCCATATTGCCAACATCAATTTTCTCGTTGTTCTAGGACTGATTTTTCTCTTTACGTCCACATTTTCCTGCTCTCTTTGGCTTGCATTCACTACTTTTCTGCTTTGAGATTTTGATTCTGCAAACAGGTTTCTGCAATATTTTCATTCTGTTAGCTATTTCCTGCTGTGTATTACAGTTTTCAGCAATAAGCGCTCCCACAATAGCAGTTTTCCGGGGTGAAAATTCCTTTTCCTTTCTCCACAACCTTACTTTACACCGCACTCTTCAATATTTCTCTCTATATTAATTATAATCAAGTTCTCAGACTTTATAATATCAGCAGAATGTAGCAAGAGGTATGGAAAACGAAAACCAAACCGAATGTCACTATAGGACCTTCCAATCACACTGTAGACAGAATTGCAAAGCACGTGTATCGCAAGCTTACACTAACACACTTAGGATGGAAACTGACAAATGTTGCCAACAGTGAAAAATAAATTGAATTGGGAGTTCCATCAAAGAGAAATTTCATAAAAACAATCAAGGATGAGGTAACCAGTAAAAACAATACGATATTAAGCATTTCTCTTCTATTTTTATATCATTGAAACTAGGAACATTAAAAACACGTTCTTTAGTCTAATAATTTGAACACGTCTGTACGTTGTGAGAAGTGTGTACGACTGCAGGGAAATTACCTGGAGAAATGACATAAGTTTCAGTGGAAAATAAAACCTGAAATCTTAGAACTTGAGCGCACTTCATAAAGAAGGACGAATCTGAGAGCTTCATTGTACAACAACAACAAAGATGCACTCAAATTCAACATTGATGAATGTTCTGCTACATGTGTAGATGACATAGAGAAAGTTAAGCTCCCTAACCCATTTGTGTTCGGTTGTTCACAAAGGCAGCAAACATTTATTGTTTTCCCGTTTCCTTTACATCTTATTTCGGTTGAATTCCTTTCTTTTTAAAAAGTGCTCTTGTTCTTTCTTATGAAGTTGACATAGAGGTCAGAACATAAGCTTCAGAACCAAATTGTGTTTGGTTGCTTTTAAGGGCAGCAAACATCTGCATTTTTCCTTCACAAGTTATTTATTTATTATAATCTAGGTTGAAGTGCCTTTTTTTCAAGAAATGTTATTGTGAAATCCTCCTTTGATTAAAAAACATACATTTAATCAGTCATAGTTCTTTCCCTCTCCTTACGCTGTCTCCAAGTACATCAGTACGATGTACCTAGGACCACACTGTACACACACAAATTATCTCAAAAAGTACCTTCTAGAATGTCCTTAAAAATTATTATTACGCATAAATATAGTGAGATGTATAGCTTTCCAAAACGAGGAACATTAACAATTTCATATCCATTAAAAGACAGAAAGAAATGAAAAATTGTCCCTAGGTTCGACTGTTTTCCGTGCAATGTTGCTATGGAACATAATCGAAAATCATTTCTCCATATATAGTTTTTTTATCTGATGAGCTCACAACCTTCATCACTTTTCTTTTCCCTGTGCAAATTTCGATTATCATATATTTTACATACGATTTCGTACAAAAGCACTTGTTTGCAATTTTTAAAACAGTATGATTCTCAGAATCGTTAAGATTTGTTCGCAATGTGCAGTATTTTCCCAAAATATGATTTTTAAAAATGAAGCTTCTATTGCATTTTCTGGCGTCATCATTCAAACTGTGCGAGACTGTAGTAATTTTTGCCTTACCTTTAGCGATATTGCCGATCCTAAGAAGTAATAGCAATTAGTATGACATTTTTTAAATGTGTTTATGGTTTAATTGCACCAAGATACGTAGGTTTACCAATGAACAATCGCTGTTGTATTAGATGTATTTTATTACGTGTTGTTTATAACGATTACTGAACAATGATATTATCTTAATGCTCTTTAAGAATAAAAATGTACAAGTCAATAAGAAATTTACTCTCATGTACCTTGGGATGGGGAGTAAAGCTACATTTACACAAATTTTATTTAAAACTTTGATTTGACCAAGATGCGAACGTTGGATAACTTTTCTTTTGATTGATGTTCTAATAAAAATACCCACATGAACACTAAACCAAACGGTGAACTCTGATATTTAAATTTCATATAAACCAATAAAAATTATGCCAATTTGAAACGCAACCTAGTTTACAAAATTATTAATTAAATTAATTTATTTAATGAAGTTCAAATATTAAATTAATTTTCATTCATGATGTACCGAACAGTAACAGTATATCACAATAGGTTAAAATTACAAGCACACATCAACTACGAGACGTTCATTTGCAATCACGATAGTTTTTTCAATTCGCAAATACTACACAAAATAGTTTGAATGCTTAAAACCTTTGTGCTTTCACACTGATTATATAAGGAGTATCTATCGTTACCTCGCACAATTTTGATCCACAATTTCACTTTCAATTTCTCCTGAACGGAAAAATATTTTGTATTGTAACGTTTTTCTATTTTAACATTAATATTTTAATATTCTGGCCCCCTTTGGGCAAGACATTGTAACGTACTTCGATTTTAACGTAATTTTTTTTATCTTCTTAATATTTTCAAAACATATCAAATTATCACATTTAGTCAGGATTCTGACTTGTATTGTTCTTCTTACCTTTTGCATGCGTACGAGTAATTCTATACAGAATTATGATTACTGGAAGTTCTGTAGATGAAAAAACTCATATTGAACTGATGGCAAGAACAATAAATTATCAGCCTTTTCTCTTTTAAAAACAATCAGATTATAATATTTATTACTATTATTTTACAATGTGTTTGAGATCTCCTGATTTAAATGACTCAACTTTATCTCTGAATACATAAATGTACCGTAATGTATTTTTCAAATAATGTTCTTAAGCTTACGAGTTCTCGGACGATTTGCTTCTGAAACGGCTCCCCCGCCCGGTGTCCAGTTGAAGTCTTCTGTAACTGTTTTTGACTTATTGTACGAATAAACTCCGAATGCCCCCCCCCCCGAATGTCTCTGATAATTTGATCTCTTAATTAATTTAATATATTATCGCGACGCGACTGGCCCTCGCTAGAGTTCGTGTGTAACCTCTGCTCGCGACTATCTTAATCAACTTATTAATATTTTTGTATCATAAACGGATCTATTCTATCATAAACCCTTCGGAAAATACCAAGTCTTTTTAAATTAAATCAACTAAATTCAATTTAGCACGCGAAACACAAAAATCACAATTATAATTTACGATTGATAATGCTTCTTAACTTTAATTATACACTATGTCGATCTCTAAGAATTAACCATCAACCATTCGCCTCAATATATTTTACCAAATAACCCAGTTTACAATAAAAATTAAAATTGACACATACCGCTTATCATCTGTTCTCGATCCACTGCTTTTTATAAGACTGAGAAAATCTTACCTTTCACAAAATCAAGACTTCCAAAGCCTACTTCACATTTGTAACGTCTTATGGTAACCGGGCCGTGATAAAAACGTCATATTTTCGTGCTTTGACACGGAATATGGAATCTATATTTATTGACATACTGCCTTAACAACATCTATTCTGTGTCTCCATAAAAGCCCCGAAAACCTATGATCTCCTAATAGCAAGCTTGATACCATTATTTTCATGCGAAATACCGTAGGGTCTTTTGGTATATCACAGTATTTACAACAAAATTCAATGTCGAGATTTTGTTGAAAATACACGAACAGACTATCCGTCCCTCTTATTAGCTTGACTTCCATCTGCGAAACATAGTAGCTTCTAAATGATTGCAAATATTTTTTCCAAAAATGGTAATCCAAAAACGATCTGCCTCATATTTGGGCGACTTTCAGGGCGCGCAAATTTGGGCGAATTTCTTTCATTTTACGTGAATCATCTATATTATAAATTTCAAATATGCCCATAAATTGATGCAAGACTAAGCAACCTCTGGGCATGTGAAAAGTGACAATAGTTTTGTTAAATATCGATGAAGATTGGGAAGAAAGGAATACAAGTTTAGATTAGACTGATAAATGCAAATATTTTATTATGTTATATCGAGATTTTTCGTACCTGATATTACAACTATATTTTCATACTCTGTGCGTCATTGAATACGATGCAGCTGACTTTATGCGACGAGGAAGAAAGTCACTTCAATATTCACTTGTGTCGTTTGAAAACATCCACATTTCTGTACAACACACTATTTTTTTCATGCTCGACACCAGCATTTTTGTTTCTGCAGGCCATTAGTTGTACACTAATGTGTTTCTGTACATATCTTTTCCAAAGCTTCCTCAAAAATAAGTTCAGTATTATCGTTTAAAAAACTGTTTTGCTTCTTACCATGGTCTGTTCTCATTTTGTTTCATTTATTCGCTTTTAGTCCAAGCTATTTTGTTTACACTCATTTAGAATTTACAGCCACTTTAAAACTTAGCCGTGAGGAAATTTTCTTCTTCATTATTATTATTATTATTATTATTATTATTATTATTATTAAGTGTGTCTTTTACAGTTCTATTGCCGGTTTCTGACACTCTCTACGCCACTGCGTTTTATTCCGCCGGGCATCCTCTTCTATTCTTCATTATCATTGAGAGATTTCTTGGGCCTTCCTCGATTTCTTATTTCGGAAGCGATCGACTGAAACACTATTTTTCATATTCTGACCACTATAGCTCTCATTTGGTAGCCAGTCTAACATCATTAGATGGCCATACCATTGGATTTGGTGGACTTCCACATTATCGTTGACTTGCCTATCTGCATTATCTACCTAACGTCTTCGTTAGATTATCTATCTAACAGGCTATACTGACAATACCGTCTCCAGAAATTCATTTCCAGAGCATTTGATCTAGAGTAGTACATCCTTTTAATTCAAATTTCTGATCCATACAGTACACAACTCTTCACCATTGTCTTGTAGTACATTTGTCTCTTGGCTTGCTTGGTAATATACTTGTTTTAAAAAGTATTAGGAAGTCTGTCAGTAATTGGCTTTCCCTTGCTTATTTTTTTAATAATGTCATCAGATCCATCTGCACTAAGATTCGATAGCACAAAGCCATTCGGTGGCACCATTAGTTTTGTTTGGAACCGTATGTACTTAAGCATATCTTAATGATTGAAGAATCCATTCATAATTTTCATTGAGAAATGTTTACACATTCAAGTATTCATTATATTAACGAATTTATCCATGATCATTATTACTGAAATATAATTTGTTTAGAATAAAATAAAGACCTACATTTAAGTACCAATATTTCTGATTTAAATATTGTATCGTTGTTTTAACTAGAAGTTCGTCATATATCTGTCCAATAATTTCTGGTCCGTATGAAGCCAATGGCGGACCAAATGTTCATTTGTCAAAAGTCCTTCTTAACGCAAACAATTCCAAATTATTATATATTTAAATCATTCTTAAAAAGTTCTTTCAAAAATGTATGGTTTTTGCGTTAATTTTTAGTTATAAACTTTTTGTTTTTGAAGTGATAGCTGAAGTGTTTGTAGGAAAGACGGTGCCATATTATTATACGTTACCGTTAAATAAAGGTAATATAAGTAATAATGGTAATAAAACAGTGTGTGCTGTTGTAGCACATTAGTTTTTAATTGAAATATAATTTATTTTCATATTTATTTACAATATACATTTTGTATTTCAATATTATTAGAGTTCCACAGTTTGGTCGAGCTTAGGGCTTCTTAAGACTTGCTTAGATTGTACATCTCCCACGTAAGTAATAAACAGTTATTTTAACTGATTTGTCAACAAACCAATAAGTAAATAATGAGGATATTACATGCGGCCATGGAGTAATGACTGTAATGACGAAAAGCGGAAACCTTCAGAGTTGGTTACGTATACAATGTTAAAAAAGTGTGAATGATGTGTGAATGCAGACAAAAATTTCATCAATCAAAAAAGAAAAAATTCTCAGTAATTAGTTAAGAATTCGTCGTGCTGTAAGTTAGGCACAGCAAAGTGCAGATATTTTAACTGTTCGATTAAATTATTTTTTTAGTTAGTTATTAAGACAAAGCTTCCTCCCCCTTCTAGCTGGTTAAGCCTTAAGACAGTAGCTTAATCTATCCGACCTATACAATAATATATTCTTAAACGAGCGTAGAATAATAGCTATTATGTACGAATTGATGTTTACACACGAGCGACGTAGGAGTGAGTGTCGGAATTTCTACGAGTGAATAATAGCCATTCTACACGAGTAGAAGACTATACTTTCTCTACGACTTTGAAATTAATATTTTAAAAAATATTCAATGGGCGTCTTCACATCAACACCAACTCGCATAGCGCGTTTCGTGGCTCACCTGTCTTACGACAGTTGCGACCAGCCGCGGCAGAGCACGCAGCGCCTCTGTAGGCGACTGCGAGAACCCTCTGTCGTGGTATAATGAACTAAGACGAATGCGATTGGTCGACAGGACAGCCGTGCGAGAATAATATTCGCATGGCTCGTGGAATCATTATCATTACTACATCCGATAACGTGCAGAAATGTATGCATTTCGGAGTAGTCGCAGAGAAAATAAATTGCCACCTCCACATGGGTACTGTGAAGGGGCATTATGAACGTGCTTGATTTCTTGATCTCTATTAATAATATTATGGAATGATTCTTGAGGGTAGGTCATTGACAAAACCATTTTTAACCTGCCAACGTTTCGGCTTTTATTCAACCTTCATCAGGGCGTATTCTCTGCATCTTTCGGTTCTAACCACGATCCACCCCACATTTTCTTTATACACTTATAGTTTTTATCACATACATTCCTTCAGGCGCGGCTGGCTCAGGCGCCTCTTATGGCGCGGCTGAAGGAATGTGTATGGCAAAAACTATAAGTGTATAAAGAAAATGTGGGGTGGATCGTGGTTAGAACCGAAAGATGCAGAGAATACGCCCTGATGAAGGCTGAATAAAAGCCGAAACGTTGGCAGGTTAAAAATGGTTTTGTCAATGACCTACCCTCAACAATCATTGCATGACATTATGAACCTTCACTGAGTCGTCTGCCTTGCGTGGCGAACGCCGGGGGATCCCTGGACGCGTTCGACTTCCTCGAAAGGGCTTCGAACAGGTGCCCCCAGGGACCCCCAGGCCTAGTCAGACGGGGTCTCGCGATCGCGCCCCGCCCTTCCCTTCCCTTTCCCTCCCCTTGCCTTCTTTTCTCTCCTCTCCCCACGCTCTTCCCGGAAGGCGGACGCGCGCGCGCGCGCGCCGTGCACTGTCCAGCCTCTGCGAACCCGCGCCCTCCGCCTGGCCGCCCGAAGCCGTCCCCCTCGACCCACCGATCAGGTCGGGAGGCCACTGACAGGTTATTCCGCTCGAACCAGCGATCACCGGGACGGGGTGCGCGCGGCCCGACGCACTCGTATTCTTTCACCACTTTCCTCCCTCGTGCAGTCGTAAGGTGGAAAGCGAGCGCGCAGGAAATGCGCCGATCGAACGTCTTTTTGCGTCACAAAAAGATTTTTTGTACGTGTGTGTGTGTGATAACTGTGCTTCGGATAATTAGGCTCTAAAACTTGCCATTATAGACGGTTAATGAAGGCGTCTACAAGCAAAAATAATTTTTATATTTTCTGAAGTAGACAGTGTAAGCGTGGACGTTTCAGATACATCTTATTTCACTTCAGGCAGTTTTATTGGTACTGTTTTTAAGTGACAACTTTTTCACTCGCAACCGGGTAGCAATGAGCTGTGCAGTGTACGTACTATCGTCAATCATACCAAAGAGCTGCAATTCACAATGTTCTGACAAATTACTACATTTTTCTGACCTTCAATAAAATTAATGCTTGCTTACCTGTTTGGAACATGGCTAACAAAAAATTATTATCCCGTGCATTGAAAAACAATGGAATTAAGTTATTCAATGCCGTATAAGAGCGTTTCATTGCTTTTGATTTTCGGTATCCTAGCACTTAACACACTCACAAGACACTGTCACTGGCAATGTCCTTATACACTCACGATAAATCTCACTTGCATATTGAAAGGGCTATAAGATGTAAACTGGTAGAACTGTTCAATTAATTTAGTTGCTCCTCAGCTCGAGAGTATTTGTACAGTGTAAACCTAGCCGAGTCATCTTGATTTTAACTTTATGTAATTGCCAGCAGTAAGAAACGTTGAATTTCCTTGACTCCATGGTCATACTTTTTGGTTTTTACATTGATATTTTGCTACGGCATTTGAGGGTCAGAAGTATAGAAGACGAAACACTGAATATATTTTGGGAAGCTTTTTCTAAATGAAATTAAGTTAGGTTTTATTTATGTAATACAACTTAGATGCGTACCCATACAGGTCAAAGGAAGCGAATAATAAACATAAATATGAAAAAAGTAAATGAAACATTTTTATGACAGAATGACAGGTGCTCAAATAAATTTCGTTGAATTTCATGGCTCTAAAGCTCTCCAGCTTTATTTGTCAATTCTAACACAACACACTGAATAAACGTTCATAAAGATTCAGCTTCACTTATCTTTCAGGAAGAATTGCTTGCACAACGGAGAGCTTACACTTAGAAACACCCATTTGTTTGTTGTGGTTATCAAATAAATATAACGAAGTATCATGCAAATACTAAATGAGTAAATAATGAAAAAAATGTAAAGGCTCGAAGCGACCTCATCTGTATTTTTCCATTTACTCAAAAGTGGAAGAAAGCAGTAAATATTTAGTGAGCAGTTAACACATGTATTATTTCTAAATGAGTAACAGTAACAACAGAAGACACATTACTCAACATTACGAATAATACAAAATAAACTCACAGAGATCTCTTATTTTTCTCTCCCATGTTTGTAGTACGGAGAAAGTTACGTAATGCATCAAAAAACGATTAGGGATTTTTATAAAAATGGTCGTCTTAGGGAGATCTCCTTATTCCAATAACAAAAAAGTGTTGTTTTCTTAATCTGACCGACTTTATGCAATACTGGCGCCTGAATTGTTCAAGAAAAGGTCTGAAAAATGAAAAATCTCGAATTACACTGTCTGAGCTTAAGGCCGTGCGAGTTTGAAATGAATATTTTTAAAAGTTCGTGGAGGTACTTTGTAAAATCATCGGACATTTTCAAAATTTATCAAAAACTGCACAATTTTTTTAAAACTTTCTGTTCGAATAGAGCAATGTGCTCTTACACATACCGTAGAAGTCCGATTTTTGATGACCGAGCATGCCTCAGATTCGTTGAGTGTAAAAGAAATAGACATAAATCAAAACAACTTAGGTCATTTTAATGCTGTTTTATAGTAGTACCTATCGTAAATATGAATTTTCTATTTTCTTCTCTATTTGTGTAGTCATTATCGTAATGAATGACGGTATCTTCGATGTCCAGACATTACTAGACTAAGGTGTCCAGACGTTAAGAATTAGCCGGGAGAGTCCCTTATTGCCCGTCCCTATTCCGTTTTTTTTTACAAGAAAACGGGACGCTAAAATGCCCCTTCCCTGACCTAAAATATTCAAGACACGACATAAAATGCCATCAACAATATTAAATTAATCAAATACATTTTCTCGTAATGCTTAAGTTTGCTTCACATTAATTAAAAATATGAGTGACAAGATATTGCGCTCATGGACAACATAAAAATGTTTAGAGAGTCAGTTGTAGTTTCTAGAAAAGGAAAATGCAAATATAGCGTCATTCCAGTTTGTTTATGCTTTATCGCCATCGATATCGTTATCGAAAAATTCATTAATACTATCCTTCAGCTTCTGTTTCTGATAGTTTGTGTGCGACTTAGTATGCAATCTTCATTGAAAATATTGACCTGCTTCGTAATTAATAAAAGTGCAAGTGAAACAAATGCATAATTTTTTAAATGTTCCTTTCTAAGTGATTCGTTGGTTGGCATGAATTGAATGTTACTATATCAAGAAAATTAAACGTAGTTATTTATTTAATTTTAATTTCCAAACCGAAATATTTGCGATAAAATAGTGTTTAAGTCCGGTTTTGCTCCTTCTATCACAGTAACAAAAACTGAAATGTCCCGTTTTTATGTTTTCAAATGGTCACCTAAAATTGACAGAAGTGTGAGCAAAGTTTTCGTTCTTGTAATTCTTTGTGAGGCCATGTTAATGCAGTTCTTAAGAAATTCTTCTCAGAACTACCTAATTTTGTAGAAGTTACTTGACAAACACAACTCTGTCATCTGTGAACCTGATATTTCTCAGTTTTCTTCCTCCTATTTCTATCTCATAACTTAGGCTTATATTTCTGAAGATTTCTGCGTATATGCTTACGCACAGTAGAGACGACATTGGGAGTTTCTAAGAAACCCTCAGTTTTGATTAAATTTTTCTCCCCTTCTTTTTGTTGCTGCAGAATTCCAGATCTTTGCGTAACATATATTTCTTAAAAGTAATACACAAGCGTTTAAGGTATAAAAGCAACTTTCAAGAAATAGCAGATAATATCCACTACTCCTCCAAGAAACCAACCTTAAACCAAAACGTTCAGGAAAAATAAGCAGCTTCAAATATACCTGTATCAGCTGTTTTCGTCTGATGATGACCGGATCTTGTCTGATGTAGTTAGTAGTGGAGTCGCTATATTCGTTTAGTACTACATATCCTGTTCAAAAATTAACATTTCAGTTGAAATACAAGTGGTGGCCATTGAAATCCAAGGCCTCAATTTCACTTTTTGTGCATTTTTAAATGTTTATCTCCCTAATAGCTGCTCCTTTGATCCAAGAGATATCCTATTATATCACCCATATCATCCATTTATATTACTCGAAGATTTTAATAGCCATAAAACTCTATGGGATTCAAGGAAGAGGTTCAGTTTTAGAGGTAAATGCACTGAATCGTTAATAAAATAAATGGATTTGATCTCACTAAACAGCGGAGTCCTAAGGCACTTCAATATGACTTTTGTAACCTCCAGCACAAGTGTTCTCATAACAAGTTTTGCACCAAAGTGTAACTGGTACACCTTAGATGATGCTCATGACTGATCAATTTCCTATTACTTCCAATAAACCTTTTCCCCAGTATCGTCAGCTCTCAACAACCAATTCCTAGATGGAAATTCAAAAAAATTGACTGGAAGCTCTACCAAGCACTAATGAATAATTACTTATCATAAGTTAACATTCTTCAAGAAAACGATATAGACTCAAAAATAAATACTTTTTCTAGAAATAATAGGGCTAACAATCTAGCCAATGTATTTCCAAAAAACTTCAGTTTTCAAAACTATTCTCCAACTTTCCAAGAAAAATAAGAGAAAGCAATTGTATTTGAGAAATATGAAGAACCAATATCTTACTGACACATTAATGATCCCTTTTCAAATACAGAACTCATAACTACCACCGCTACTACTAAAAATGCCACATCCGATCCTGACAGCATCCCAAATCTCATGAAATACCTAGCACCAGCAGCTGCAATGAAAACACTACTCAAAATTTATAACATAATATGGGCAAACTAGTGGTGCTCAAACAGCACGTACTTTCTCGCCTTTAGTTATGTATAGGGCCAGATGTTTGTGACATGTCAAATATTTTTTCTTTGCATTATTTCCGTGTAAAATGTAAGATAAGCACGATTTTCTCTACCATGACTAAAATTATGTAATATTCAAGTGTCTTATAAAGTCATATTTTGGCTTTCTTCATTCTATGGTCATTTTCCGTTAATTTTTACTTTCACGTATACATACGTATACGCGGAGTAATAAATATACTATAGAGAAAGTTATGTAGCGCTGCGCAGAAAAACAGCGGATTTCGTCAGAAAAAAATCATTGCCTTGCTCTGATAATGAAACTAGTGGTGCTACAGAGTGGCACAGATTTTTCCGTATTTTCTATTTCCTTGGGTCTGGGCTAGCTATTTAGAATTGCCAGAAACTCGTGCCCGCTGCCCTCTATCGCCGCCCGAAATACATTTTTGTCATTTTCTTAATTTTTCGGTATCCTAATGGTAGAAAGGAAATATTAATTTTAGAATGTTAAAGAACCGTAAAACCTCGTCCACTGACAATTGTCTTTGAAAAAGTTGGAGCAGTTTTTAAGATAATGGCGTTTAAGCTCTACTAAAAATGCGAAATTTGAAGCCCTTTTGGTAGGGTCCATTTGGAGGCGCCACGATTTTGAAAAATTTTCTTCAAAATTTGGGGGTATCTTATATGAAGCCCCCCGGACATTTTCAACATTTTCTCACTAACCGCTCCAATTTTTTAATTTCTTGTAAGAATAGAATAAAGGTGTAATAGGTCCGATTTTCACGGTTAAGAATTTTTATTTTTTGTCAAATTTTTATCTTTTTTATTCCATTTTCGCATACTTGCTTGCAGTCGTCTCAAAGATATTTTCCAATTAGAAGATAAATAATTGTTATCTAACTTCTTACAATTTTTTGTTACATATCATTGTATGTCTTTCGTATAGTGTGTGAGTGTGTGAATTAGGAGGGTAAGCTATACAGACGGTCAAAGAGAATGCGTTGAAAGCACCGGATCCGAAGGAACTGTTAGTTTAGTTTTGTTAGGTTTTGTGCCAAGGTCAACGGCTTTTGTAAAATGTATTCAATAAATTAAAATTGTCTTCACGGGGCGCCAAAGGCGTGAATTGTGAATGTACTAGATTTTAAAAATATATTTTCAATATAATGATTATTTAAACAGCGGAAATATTTTGAAGGTTTCGAAAATGCAACCAAACAATTTTTAAGTCATATTTATGGTCATATTTTCATATTGGTAGGTCAGAATGCTTGAAAATGTTTAACATGTTTAGGTTATAAACAACCGGGCCCTAGTTATACTATTTATACCACATTTTCTCTCCGAATTAATACATCTCAGTCATCATTTTTGTAAAATTCATTTTTAAATTTTAGAACATTTAGTGCGAAAATTAAATAGTTTCAAGAAATTAATTTTTTATTCAAAACTTTAAATGAAAATAGTATATTTATGGTATTGAGTTCATTCTATAAAATAGGCAGTGTATTCGCTGAATTCGTATGAGTTTTTGAGCCTTACGTTTTTTCTGCGTAACCAGTATACAAGAAAGAAAAATAATTAAAAGTTAATAAATTCCATTCTGATAGTGGTGGCAAACAAGGGTAAATATATCGACAAATATATAATGATAATTAATAAACCCCATGGTTATGCAATATTCTACAAATATATAAAAGTATTAGTTTACATTCACGCGAACGAAAGGCAGCCGTCATTATCGCCTTCTGTTATCAGTGCGGCGTAACAACATTGGGTTACAAGTAACAATGACCGCTGATTCGTATGGGACACAACATTTTGCCAGTTATCACTGTTAATATAACAAGTAAATACAAATGGATAGAATAATAAAATAATTAAAAAAATATTTTTATATTCATCAAAATTACTCGTTTTTTACTTACAGTACTATCCATTCCCACATCCTATTAAGAAAAGCGAAATCATCTATTTGTTTTCACATTTAACACAATTAACAACGTTATCGCAATTTAAAATGAAATAACATTAGTATAATATAAATATAATAAATATTAATAATAATGAAATATGAAATAATATACAAATTCTAACTTACGTTCACGACGCACAGTATATTGGGAGCGGACGACTTATGTTTATCGCCAAATTACACAAAAAATAATCATATTGTCAAAAAATTCAACAAGATCTTATTTAAAGATCTGTTTGTGATGAACACATTTAATTAAGAAACAAATTTGTAACTTCATAATGGTAGTTGTAGGAAGATGCCAAAAAAATTTCGATTTTTTCCCGAAAAATCAGTGTTTTCAACTAAAATGAGTCGTGCACCATGTTGTTAAATGTCCTTCAGATTATCCTACAACAAAATTTAATTAGAATCGTTGGAGCCTTTTTTTAATTTTAAAAAGTCTCAGGGGCTTCATGCAAAGTACCCTCCAAAATTAAAATATCGGTTTCAAATTCAGAGGCCGCCATATCAGCCAGGTCGATCATAGAAAATTAATTTTGGCTAGAATTTTTGGCTGGCAATTTTGGAAAATCGGCTGAACGGTTTAGCCGGTTCACAGACGGACGGATAGGCAAACAGACGTTTTGCCGTCAATCGATTGTTAGGTATCAAGGACCCACAAAACCTGGATTCTGGCTACACCACGTGTTAGACGATTTTTTCTAAATTTAGCATCTGGATTTATCAACTTTTTCGTTTCCAGGGGCCTGTAATAAGTTTTTTTTTCCGAAAATTCGCCGGTTTTTCGTGCAGCATTACATAACTTTCTCTCTACTGCGGTAACGGTAGCTAGGAAGTAAAATTGTATTTACTCGAAGTATGCTACAATTACCCCAATCCAAAACCTACAAAACACCAATTAAGAAATGGTTACTGACCAAGTTCCCTAACGTGCAAAGTGTTCAAGATAATGGAGAAGATTATTGACAGAAGGCTTAGGTGGTTTCATGATTTTAATAAGGTAATTTTCAATTACCAATTTGGATGTAAATCAGGACATTCAACCATGTCACACCTAATAAGTAGTGATACCATTATTCAAGAGGCCTTCCTTAACAAACAACATGTATTAGCTATCTGTCTGCATATTGAAATGTTTATGACATGCATCAAATGACTGGCAAATCCCCTACTAATTGTGACTATTTTGAATTTCCTTTCAATCTACAGGACATATTTATTTACTGCTCTCTAGACTAGCATCACTTGCAACAAGCAAAAACACTAAGTCGGAGGCAGACAAGATATAATTCTCAGTTCTAAAGATTTTCAGAAGAAAATTATTGATTTTGTCAAAGAAATCAATTTACATCATTTAGAGAAACTACTTACTATGCTCTTTTTTTTCAAACTGACTTCGATCATGAAAATTAAGTCGCTAATGACCTCGATGTCGATATGATTATAAATAAGTAAAAAAAGCTTGTTAAAGGAAGTAATTTACCACAAAAATGAACAAGATTTATCCACTATTTCAATACCAGGGCCCTCATAGCAGTATTTCTGACGAAAATTCGCCGATCTTTGCCGTATTAGAATACTTTCTCTTTACTACATATGTAGTAAGGTGAGAAACTAGAAAGAAAATTTAAATCTGTATTTCAGATACAATCTACTAATTCGCTTGAAGAAATTAGAAGAAATTAAATTCGCTTCTACGTATATTTCCTTATATAAATTTCATAACAAGGCAGACCAGTGTTCAAATATTCCTTTTTATTCAAAATACATTGAGAAAATGGTAACATTATTAGATCAGCTCAAAATCTCGGAATATTAGATGGGCGAAAAAATCCTGAATTACATATGGGAAATCCTCTCTAATCAGCCTTCATTTAATCCGACGCCGCGGTTGATCGTACTTGCCTTTCTCGAGACCTGGAACCGGGAGAGGTGACTCAGGGCATCAACTGCAATGCTTCTCACAGGGAAGTCCTAGCTTCGAGTCCCTACGAAAGCAGGATAGGATTCCACCCAGCTTCAAAGTTGAGTCGAGGCTTTCTGGAGGTTTAGGCTTTCTGTAGGAGAATTCTAGAGGCCGGCTGCTCCGATCGGTAGTTTTCCGTGGTTTCTCCGGTCAACATCAGGAGAATGCTGGTGCAGGACCCTAATAAATAGGCAACAGATTGCGCGGATCTTTCCTTACGCTTTCCTTGTCCTATCCTTACCCCTTACTCATATATACTTGCTCTAACCAGCACTACACTACCACACATGCCTTGAGACCGGTCGGGAGCTTAGAACTTGTCCCGGGTAATGCGGTGCCCCGCTGGTGGAAGATACCTGGTCTCATTTTCAGGAATTGCTCGATTATTTCACAAAAATTTTTTTACCTGTTTTACTTTTTGTTACTGTTATTTATTTTAGACTATCTTATTTTTATGTAATAAAAGTTGTAAATAAAACAACGTTTTTTGTTTTATTTTCATAATCCGTCCTTTCCTGCGTCCGAAAACACACTCCCAGTTCCACAGATGACGGATTAGTAAGGTTTTACAGAGGGCTCAGTTTACGTAATATGCGATTTGGATTGGAATTTCCGAAAAAACAATAACGATTCGTTATTCAAGTATTTAATATAAATTTTATTCGGTTCTATTTGTATTATATAATTGTTAATAATATTATAATTTAGTTCGATTAAAATCTATTGCACATCGTTTAATGATTTTGTTGGTAGTTTGTGAAAAATTATAGTGCAATTTTTCTGACTAAACCTCTCAAGCCCCTATGGCCACGATGCATTTCGCGTCTTTCTCGGCCACAAGGCATTTCGCGTCTTTCTCGGTCGTGCATCTAGAAGTCGTATTATTGTAAGCATTGCTTGATAAGATCAATATTATGCGATATCCAGCGGCACAAATGAGAATGACCTTAAATACCGTAATGTATTCCATCGTGAAAAAGGGCCTTGAGAGGCAAAGTTAGAAAATTCACAGTACGCCTCACAAAGTCATTATATTTGTAAACGTATTAAAAGCTTATTTCGTGATATTAAATGTTATAATACCATTCGAATTCTTATCTTATTTGTATTGGAAGATCAGTCCTAACTGTTAATTTTTGCTCTGTAAAGTGGAAGTTTTAGTATTCCCGAGATATTCAGATATGATTTCAATCATACCTGATTATTTCAAAACATTGATCATTTTCCTCACTGTAATTTAACTCACACGAATACTCAAAAAATGTCTCGTTTGTTTATAAACACGCGTCTACTTTTAATATTTCTCTGTACACGTTGCTCTCATAAGGTAAATTCAATCAACTAATATATAGATTTGAAAATGTTTCTTTCTCGCAATACATTGTTAGAAACTGCCTCAGCTACTATTGAACTGCCTGGAACCATAGTCTTCATTTTACACTATTCTAATTATATTTATTATTATAACTTTTTATATAAGTCCGTCACTCATGCGTGACCAAAATAGAAAACCTACGATCGTACTAATAGCGACCTCAATAGATCGACAATCGAACAAAAGAAGCTGAGATGCAACTAAAAATAATGAGAATGATGTAAATTCGCACACAAAAAAATGAACAAAAAGCATGTAATTGCTGTAGTAAATTCTTAAAATTATTTTTATTTGTGCATTAGGTAAATAAGCAATTGAGACCTCTACTACTATCACAAGTGATCTAGTTTGCTTACAGATTACAATAAGTGATATTGACACAAGGTATTCCAAGTCTGTAAAGTCACATTCATTTCCATTGAGCAACGTTTGGTAAATTTTTGTGTCGTACCTCTTCAAACACAGGCACAGGAAACACAGAATTACTTTGGGCCAAAACTAATTTCAGTCAAATACAATAATACCACAATCTACAAAATCTGATTTGGAAATATTATGGACAGCAGAAATATAAGCGTTGATGGCAGAGTGTATTGTTGGTTGAAAACTCGGATTTTTCGGAAATTCAAAAAAATCAAACTTTTTCGGCTTCTTTCTACAACTACAATTGTGAAGATACAATTACAAATACATATGTAAGAATGTTATTCTTTATATTTAGGACGATTATAAACCAATAGGATTCGACAAGATTAATATATTGAACAAAAATAGTATTTTATAATATATAATTATAATTATTAATATATCATTATTTCTTTCAAGCAATCCACAAAGCTTTATTGAAATTTGCACAACAATGCACAACAATTAAATTTGCGCAACAATGCAACAATGATATTTAAAAAACACAGTGTTGATGAACTAAGAGATGATGGCAATGATAAGATAAAGGCATTTTATTTACTAGAGCTTGTGATTACAAATAAGAATTTTAGAAATTATTCGAAACGTATTTGATAATCACTACCTTTGTCCGTGTTACGAGGTATAGAACATTCATATATTCACTGAATGAAAAGTTTTCTATGCATATGTTAGAATTTCATCAGTACACCATGAAACTGAATGTTTGTAAATTACTGTGTAATTAAATGTTACGAAACTGCATCATACCTTTAGGTATCTCATATAAAAGATTATGCACAGAAATCATTGCAATTTATATTTACTAGGTAAATGTTGGATTCATTTTATGAAAATACTTTAAATAAAACTAGTTGAATTGCTAATAAAAGTGTCTAGAAGTCTTCTAAGCAATACACTAGTTTAAGTTGGCATGTGCTTTCATTATCATTTTTTCACGAAGATTAGTGAATAGTACGGTCATGTTTATAGTTCCTTTTATTAATTAATGTATTTAACGTCAAAAACAATTAAAGGCTTTGTTAGTTAATGTGCTTAAAATGATTTCTAATGAAGTTTTTTGAAAACTCAAAAGGTTTCTGTGAAAAAGAGCTTCAAACTTCGAATTTACAGTAGAGTTTAAACGACATTTTTGTAAAAATGGTTCCAATTTTTCTAAAGGAAATTGACATTTAGGACAAGATTCTACTCTTCTTTAATATTCTTAAAATAAGATTTCCGTTCTACTGTTACGCAACCGCGAAATTAAGAAAATCTCAAAAAAAATTTACGTTGTGCGGCTATAGATGGCAGCTGGCAAGAATATGTGGCAAGTTCGAATAGCTAGCCGAGACCAAAGGAAATAGAAAACTAATACGGAAAGTTTGTGTCTACGTATTCTGTAGCACCACTAGTTTTTACTTATAGAAAAACCATGAAAACTAGTACTACTGCAAATGAACATTCTTTGTAGCGGTATTTGTAACTTAAGAAGTTTTACAAAATTCGGAGAAATCAATGAAAATTGGATCTGCAACCTTTTTGTAGGCATAGTTTGTTCTATCTGAGAAACTAGATTTATCCACTTTTTCTTTACCAGGCCAGGCAATAAGAGATTTTCTGTCCGAAACGCGCACAATTAGTACTTTTTCTTCTTACGAAATAAGACGACAAAATATAAAACTAAAAGATAATTTGTCATTTTCCATTTTTGAGAAAATCTTGTTTTGACAATTGCCTTACTATTACGCATTGCATGAAAACTACTAAAATTTTGAAAACAATTGTGCATGACCTCATTTAAATATCTCATTTTGAAGAGCATATTTCATTAAAAAGTTATGTCTTCAACACTGTAGTTGTTAAAAAACTCCGAAAACAGTAACTTTTTTCAATTTTAAAAATCACGGATTTTCTCGAAAATAGGTCTTGCACTTGATTTATAAACGATTTTACTGTATTTGAGAAAGAAAACAATGAAAAACTTTGTAAGTCATTTTTGAGATAATTTTCAAATTAGCATTGTATCTTCCCGTATAATACCTTCAAAATCAAAATGTCCACTTGAAATTCAAGGTATTGCAACATCATACCGATCGAGGATTGTCAGTTTTGGTGGAAATCAGCCTACTGTTTAGCCGCTAGTGTTAACTGACAGAAAGGCAGACCGACTGACAAGCTGTTAGTCGTCAGACAATCTGACACACAGATAGACACACCGACGGACAGACTGACAGGTCAGCTAACACGGATGGGCGGACCAACAGACGTTCTGCCGGAAACTAATTTTGCGATATCAATGACTATATAAAACATGGATTGGGACTACACAACGTATTAGAGGAAGTGTTTTACTACTTAATAGTAAGAATTATTCACTTTTCGGATATAGAATACTAGATTTTCTTCGCATTTTCACCGCAACATTACACTAGTAGTTCACTATGAACGTAGAATAGAGAAAATAAAAGTCGTGACTTGATTTCAACTGATGACATCTGGCAGTATGTTGTTAAATAATGAGCGGGTATTATATTATGTGAATTTTTTAGTGATTAATTGGTACTGATAACTGATATAATTTACATGACGGGATAAATAATTTATTTGTTTTAATTATAGTTTTCTGTATTCTCTTTTCTATTCTGAACTAAGTCAGTTTTCACAAAAATAACACTGATTTGTAAATGAATAGGAGGGCAATTGTAGAATTTCCAAGTTGTACGATCCAAACCAGCTCTTAAGAGGCGGACAATTTGAAAGATTTCTGAATGTGAAACATATTTTGGTATTGGAATCTTTTGTTTGTGTTTCATTTGATATTTAATTGCATTGAGAGCCTAAAAAGTGTTATATTTTAATATCAGTCAATTGCATATTGCTTATTTTCAATGATGCATGGATTAAAGAATGCCTGTTAAAATGGAAAATTGTATTGGAAAGTTTTTACTTCATTTCCTATTAATTTGTTATTACAAAATAAATTTGTATCATCTGAAATCGTACTACTTACTGCTTTTTCGCAAATAATATTTGTATCAACAGTAAAGAGACCTATGTTTAAAATGAACATTTCAGTCTAGACGAAATGGAGTAGAGAATTTTTATTCCAAGTATGATATTTATTATTATTTTTTAGGTCAGTGTTTAACGTACAAATGTATCCAATCTAGAACAATTCCACCAATTCCATGTGAAGGCAATGTGGTCCCATAGTGATGAAGTTATTGAGAGGTCTGGAATGAACTGAGCATACAAGTCAAATGTGTCGTTTTATAGTTTTATTCTGTGTACATGAATTGATATAATTTACTTGCATACGTATTATGTTAAATGCCAATTAACCTCTGTGTTTCTAGTCTTACGCGGAAGCGTAGCATATAACATTGTATATTTTAATGAAAGAACAAATTGAATAAAATAATAATAGTAATAATAATAATAATAATAATAATAATAATAATAATAAACTGGATCACACTTCGATTGTCTGATATTTCTGTTCGAAAGGTTCTGGGGAAAGACTCAATTCGATATCCAAACATAGATTAGAAAGATCACACAAATTTGATTTTGATAATCCCCGTATAGCAGGCAGAGAACAGCAATACTACGCGCGTTTAATTTCGGAAACACTGCATATCAAGTTAAATAACACTAATTCAGTGTTGGAAAATTATATTTTCACTAAAGTATACGATCATGTTGTATTATTAAACAATGGTGGTCTATTATACAAAATTAATAGTGGCTCTCTGTCTCATGGGTTACATCTTCCTCCCCCCGTTTTAATTGTAAGTTGTCTCCCGGTATTTCAATATTGATTATAGAAAGGAATAATTTCCCTCTGCTTCTTGGCAGGCTAGTTATTCTATCCTCGCTTTGGACTTGGGTTCTTGGTTCCGTCCCATCTCCTCTTCCTCCCCTTCCCCCTTCCCCTTCTCCCTCTCCTCCTTCCCCCGCCTTTTCCTTATTTCTTTGGATTCTGCAGATACAGTCAGTATTCTGTTCAGACACTCCTACATCGTCCAGCTATAATGACAAGAAATGGTGGTTATTGACAAGGGCCTCAGATTCCCTTATGGGAAAATACGACTTGCACAAAATAATGTACATTTAGAATCAATTAGCCTAAGATGACCTGTAATATAATTGTGATATAATTTTACTGGTTTTAAATATGATTAATGAATAATATCCTTCCCAATGTAAGAATCAGCACACTTGGACTTTGTAATTAGGTTGCATGGTCTAACTACAAGATTTTCGCAATTGTTATCACAATAATTTGTTTTCCATACATATTTGCCTGAAGAAGCGACCGAAAATTGGGTCGCGAAACGTAATATTTTCAATTTTTATCAAGATTACATGTGTTATTAAATACATGTGTTATTTTCCTTTAAATAATTTTAAATACCTCCCCTTTCCGTATACCCTATTTGTTTTTTAACAGACTCTCCTTAAAAATTCCATACAGTTGTGATGTCGTGGTTTTACTAAGCAAAAGCGAAAATTGGGGACTCGGAAATAGAAGTTTTCAAGACATGAAGAGGGGGAAACCTAGATATGAGACCCACTCTAGACACAAAGTAGATTGCCAGTCAACGACGATACATACTCAGCAGCAGAAAATTCACAGCAGAACAACTTGCAGACATTCAGGGAGATTCGAAGAATGTTCTCCAATCGAACTATCGAAATGACGAACATGTAGAACTTGAAAACAATGATCCTTTTGAAGGTTCATCATTTTCCAATGAAACATCCGTCAGTAGTGAAAATCCATCTGGCAATGAACCACACGATAAAGACTTGATGCGAAATCTCGACGCAAGATAGAAAGACTTCGTCTACTTCAATTCGAATCTCCTGCAGCGTTGAAGAATATACGCAAGTGCCAGAGCTACGAGAGTGATACAGACAGCAAACTGTCTTAGATTAGGTGCTACAGACTCCACTTAGATATCTGGATAATACAATGACATCGTGTTTGCAATTGGATCTCTGGTATCTCAGATAATTTTGGGGCCAGCTAAGAACACCTACGGCCAACAGCCAAACAGTAAACAGCCCCATATTCCCAAGTAAGAAAAGAATGATCAAACGTATAGCCGACACTCGCCGTGAAATATCACTGTTAGACGAAGCATTTTCTAAATCAACACACACCTCTAAAGTTCACCGAAAAATATTCCATATAGAACAGACATATTGAAAATGACACTAGCGGTCTTATGGTAGCTGAGAAGCTAAAAGAGAAAATTCAAGCATGGGCTCTACGCGTTAGACGCTACAAACGATTTCCGTGTACAGAATCGGTTGTTTGAAACAGACACGAAGAGATTCTATGGCAATCTGACTCAAAAACTGAAAGGCAATGCTGACACTCCTTCAAAAGATGCATTTTGGACAGGAATCTGGGAGGAGAGCAAATCCTACAACAAAGACGCATCTTGCATTCAATCTGAAGTTGACGCTGCCGATGAACTTGTGGAAACAGTAGAACATATTGATGAATTTTCGGAAGAGCAACTCTTCCAAGCAATTCGGAACATGGAAAACTGGAAATACCTGATAAGATCCAGATTTATTAGATTAAGAAATTAACAATTACATTCTCTTCTAGCAAAGGCTGTTAATAAAATTATAGAAAACCCAAAGGAACTTCGGAAATGGCTAGCACGTGGCATCACATATATGCTATCCAAAGCGGGAGACAGCTCTTTGGCGAAGAACTACAGGCCAATCACTTGTCAGCCAGTACTGTACAAGGTTATAACTGCAGCCATAGCTGACAAAATGTACAGACACCTAGAGAAGAACCACCCTGTTGCCAGTTGAACAAAACGAATGTCGTAAAGGTTCCTTTGACTGTAAGGAAATCTTGCTACTAAATAAAGTCACTTTGAATGATGTAAGGAAACGAAAACGAAATTTAAGCGTGGCCTGGATTTACTTCCTTAAGGCCTTTGATTGGCCTTCCTTAAGGCCTCGATTAAGGCCTTTGACAGTATACCAGGCGATTGGATATTAAAGACCGTGAAAATCTATTGATTTTATCCTAGACTTATCGAGTTTTGCCAGGCAAGTATGAAGTATTGGAGTGCCAGGTTACTAATTCGTATAAGCGGAAAGTAAGCAGTAAAAAAAGTATTCAGTATTTTTCGAGGAGATTTGCTATCTTCTCTGCTGATTTGCATTAGTTTGATCCGAATTTCTAGACAATTGTCGCACACTGACATTGGTTACAAGCTCCGTAGTGATGAAAGATCAGTAACACATTTGTTTTACATGGATAATCTTAAACTGTTTGCTAAGAATGAAGCGATTCTCCCCCAAATGCTGTCTGTTGTGAATGACTTTAGCAATGACATCAGCATGTAGTTTGGTCTTGACAAGTGAGCAAAAATCCATTTAAAGAGAGGCAAAATGACGTCATAAAACATTGAAGTTGATATGCACATTGTGATTCAAGATCTTGAGCCACGTAAAACTTACAAATATCTGGGCATTGAAGAATGTGTGACTATCTCGAACAACACCATAAAAGAGAGAATTTGCAGGGAGTATTACAGAAGAATGATATTGGTCGTGCAATGCGCTCTGAACTTCAGAAATAAAATATCCGCAATAGGTAGTTTGGCGGTGCCTGTAGCGTAATATAGTTTCGGACTAGTGGACTGGACTGAGCAAAAAATTCGAATCAGGGATCGAAAAACCTGAAATATGCTTATACTGCATCATGTCGCCCACCCTCGAACTGACGTACATAGACTTTACGTGTCGTGTAAGGAAGAAGGAAGAGGCCTCAGACAAATTGAAGCCTCCTGGCACTACGCAATAGTCGGGATGGGAAATTATGAAGTCAGTCGTCAAGATGACCCACTAGTGAGGCAGATCATGAAACCGACCGAAGAATCTGACCGGGAAATCTGACAGAGGCATTGTTAATTTTTTCATTTACCAAGAAGAAGTAGAAGCAGTTGATTATATCGTCTCAGCTTGTCCAATTCTTTCAAAGACCGAATACTTTGAAAAGACAGAACGGGGTATGTATTTACCTCTACGGGCAAATCTGTACCACCCTCGAAGCACATGCCCCAAACGCCAAGTGGTACGAACACTCACCAAAACCGGTGACGTCTGTTGGACTACACAGTACTGTACGACCAACAAATTCAAACAGATAGCGGCAAAAAATACGGACATTGTTATCCGGGATTTGGAAAAAACGTCGTATTTACTTGTAGATGTTGCTGTGCCTTGCGATCAAAACGTAAGCAAGGAAGCAAAGAAACGTCTTAAATACAAGAGTTTGGAATTCGAGATCAACCGAATGAGGAACGTAATAGGTTGTATCGATAGTCATCGGGGCTTTGGGATTTGTTCCACAAAATTTGTGAAGAACTTGCTAAACTCCCAGGTCATTCAAAAGTCTGGGAAGTGCAAGAAATCGCTTCAATTGAAACAGCCCCACGTTTTGCGCGAAGTATTGTGGAGGCAACGACAGTCTCGATCTTCTTCTTTGGTAGCTATTTGCAACCTGGAGTAGATTTTATATTCAGCCGACTCTTAACATCTTTAGTCGTTATGTGGAGGGAATAATAATAATATTAATAATAATTATTATTATTATATTCTCTACGTTAATGGCGAGGTTCAGGACATTCGACCTACTAGTCCTAACCGCTTTAAAAATATGAACATTATTTTCAATGTACGAGGATAGAGATGAGAAGTGTAGTTTGGTGAACTTACACTAGAGACCATCCCGGCAAGTACGCGAATGCCCAAAGTGGCGGGGTGAAGCGCTAAAGATGAACAAGAAGTACGTAATATTATTGATATATTTATCATATATTATTTATACATGAATTATTTATATATTTCACATAACAAATAATAGTATGTTCTCAATATGTGGGCTAAATAGAATGTAGTTTAAGAAGTACGTAAATTTGAATCCAGCTATTTGTATAGTAAAAGGACAACAAGAACCGCCTGCCGAGGGCTACTCCAACCCTGAACAGGGTGTTCGTTTCTCTCTTCGTCCTAGAACGAGACAAGAGGTACAGAGCAACTTCGTTACCTCCTTGGGAGGAGAGAGAAAGAGACAGAGAAGCGAGCCCTTGTGTTTGGCGCGCGTGCCGGCAGGTGGCGTGGGAGCGGGCGCGGGCGCGCCTGAACAGCGCAACGCCCGGCAACAGGCGTGCCGTCCGGCTGCCAGCGGCTGCCGCGGCGGCGACCGGCAGGCGGTGGGTGAGACACCTCCTGGCCAAAGAAGCCCTTACATGGATGTGTGAATCCCCTGCGTGATATCCGCAAGTAATGTGTTTGACACAATAATTCGGTCAAACCGTAGGGTCAGACTGACGTAACTACACACACGAAATGTTTGGAGAAACCAAATATGACACCTTTTACGTTCCTTTTCTCTAATAAGATATATAAGATATTTTGTAGATACATCAAGCCCTGACTTATATACTAACAGAACTAGTGTTGCTTGTTTGCTGCTAAGATGCAGGAATAAGTTCTGATTCTGGTAGTGTTTGGAAAAAAATTGTGACAATTGTAGTTACGTCTGTCTGACTCTAAGGTAGCGAATTACGGCCCTGATGCTATTAACATGTCTGTGCACAAAGTAAGTCATTTTCAGTTAACTGGAAGAAATATTTAGGGAAGTCCGTTTTAAGTAGTCAATACTGGTTCCGGCAAAAATTGTTCGTATAATCACATTTACGCTATTTCAGGCAGCATACGTCTGGTCTAATACGGGTAATTGCCATGAAATAAAATATTTTCCATAAAATTGTTTTAAAATACAAAAATACAAAATACTTAAAATACAAAATAGAATTTATTGAAGGGTTCTAAGAGCACCTGCCTCCTCTTAGTGTCAAATGCACTATTGACTTGCTACTCATTCTCTTACTCGGTGAGTTCGTTAAACGTCTTTACCGAACCGGGCACATAAGCAAACTATATAGAATTCACATCTTGTAGAAACTGAAGAGTAGTGCTGTCTGACGAAAGAGAGAATGACTGAGATTAGTTTCGCGAATGGCGTGCTCCGCGGACCTTCGACAAGTTTCCATAGAAGAGTGAAGTTACATTTATTCAAATCTTCTGTTGTTACCCGAAGCCAGTTAGTTTCGGTAGCACCCTGCACATATGCGACTCACAATTTTACCGTTCGAAGCAATTTCATATTGCTTCATTTCATAAAATAACTGTTTTCTCTACCATTTTCCCCATTTCTTGTTCATATCAAAATTGCTGGAGGTGACCGTTTATTTCAAGTTAATCTATGAAATTTACCAGACCGCTTAAAAGTTACGTGACCTTTTAAAACAGGGAAAATATACTACACTTGCTAATTGAAGGAATCAATCGGTTTTACGAAAAAAATGATCGTTAATCGAGGATACCGCATAATCGAAGTGGCCGTTTGTCCATTTTTCACTGCAGCACATATTTTTACCTCCATAAAATTCCTTAAAGGTCAGTGCTAAAATATCCGAGCTGTAAAATAAATCATTTTGTCTTTTGTCTACGAAATAAACAGTGCTGCTTTGATTCTTTTCTTCAATTTTTTTTAGATGTATCACTTATATTGTGGACCGACAACACCGTCTCCATGTTAACTTTCTTTAAATTCACTGGTAGCTGAAGTTGTCATTTGTGACCGGACTAGGAAGTATTGAAATTTTCACAATCAGTTTCCCTTTCTGAAACGATTGTTTCATTCTTGTGTTTCACGTTATTTTCTTGACAAAACCTAGGGCTTTACAAATTCGTGATTCAAGACATTTCGTGCAACAAAAAACGATGATTTTTCGGGGAATTAAAAATAAATACTTTCAATGCATATAAGCTGCTGAAATTGTGTGTGTACACTTTCCTTTACATGTAAATTCGGATTTAAAAACGTTTCTGCATCTTATCTCCATACTTTCGAAAATTGCAAAATATTAACACTGCAAAAACGGAGTATTAATGAAAGAGATTTTTTACTTAGTGAATGCGTTCTTTAAAATTAGAAGTTTAAATAACATCTTGTTCTTTATTTTAAAAATTGAGTAATTTCGTGTAAATTTTGGTTAACACCGAAATTGCACATTCAAATTTCACGCACTTCATTTGCAGCCTTTCACGAAATATCAGAAACGACAATAGCGATGCCGTGATACGCCTGCTTGAATTTCTTGCAGTTCCATTTCATTGTTGGGTTATGTTTATGGCTTTATGAAACGCAACTTAAATTGTCTAATTTTTGCTGATGTATTGAATTTAAAAGTATTAGTTTTCGCACCTAACGCTCTACTATTTGTAGTGAGTTTTACAAGTTATGGCTGAAATGTCAATACGTACAGAAATTGCGGTATTGCAATATTACGTGAGCGTTTCTAATGCTAGAAAGATAGTAAATATTGCTTATTAGTTTCACTAGTTATCTCTACAGCGAGCATTTTTATTTAACGATATCATCCATTATTTTCAAAGAGTCGTAAGTTGTAGTTATTTCAACTTTTATTATTTATTTTGTTTAAAAAATTGTTTCTTTCAAAAATGTATGGTGGTTATTATTATAACTCAATACAATTTACAGCCAATTTACAACTTTGTATAAATAAGTGACAAATGATCCCACAGATGGAAGTACTGGTTTCAACTGCGTCTTCATGAAATACCAAAGCCACATGCATTCATAACGTCTTGTGCCCCTAAAAAAGCAGTTCAAAATTTCGATGACACAGTGAAGCTGAATTCACAAAGAATTAGTGTTTTGCTGATCACAGTAAAGTTGCTTTTCTGAATCTTTTCTATCAGAGATGATCAATAAGTCAGTGAATTACAAACGAATTTTGTAACGACTAGAAGAGTGACACTTTCAAGGCTTGAGAATCTCATTACAAAGATAAGTTCTTTGGAGATTTTGAAAACAATTATGAAATGTGTTACGACCCATTCTGAATTAACCAACAGTTTTAAGTAAAAACGAACAAGTTTCTTCATAAGGACATTTCTGAGAGGTAACAGGCAGTAATACTTTGCGCGATCATTTCCCTCCACAACTTCAAACATGTCTATTTCTGATATCGTGTTACTAAAATAGAAAGCTCGATTCACAATAACTAGGGAAATCTTTATTTGTATCTTTTTTAAGTTTTGTAAACGAAATACGTTGCCTGTACCTTTTCCCAGAAGCAATCTTCAATTAAAATACCAATTATCTCTGAATTGAATGAAACACGTGCAAATTATCCTCTCAAATAAAAAATAAAAATATTGGTCCAGCACAATAATTGTGAATTAATTTTCTCGTGCAACTAGAGCCTAAAGAGAGGTAAATATGATGAAAAATATTCCTAATCGTTTTCCATTGGGACATTGTTTTTTCTGAATTAGATTTCTTTACTAAAATGAAAAAAAAAGAGTACACTAAATGGAAGTTCTATTTTGACTTTTTTATCCTACACACGCAACAATACAAAATTGACGTATTTTCCCAAATTAGAGAGTCTAGATAGTCTCTTTAAAACAACACGTAGAATTCGAGTGAAGATCATTTTCGTGGCTGAGCTACGATGCTCAAAATCCATAATCGAAACGCAAGAGTTCGATTAAACAGTTTAAGTTGTCCAATTGTTTCCGTTAAATCTTCCCGCAGTTAATTGCAACCACAGAGCCCCGATCACTCTTGACAGAAGACCGCTGACCCGAAATTCCGTATTCGGCAGTCAACGATACAGCAAACAAACGCAATTTCACCAAAATTGCACACGAAGATAATCAATAACTGTTACGAATATATGTAATATAATCCTCATAAATAAAATACACGTACTACGCCATTAAAATGAGTTATTAATTTATACTTACAGAATTATTTATGTTTCAACGATACACCTCGAAGGGTATACTGAGTAGCTATGAAGCAGATAACCACATTTCCCGGATGGATACGAAAGTGAGATAGTTGTATCCACTGAATTTGTACGAATCACACGACTCGACTCAAACTTAGGTACGCAATGCAAAGAACAATTTTATATATTTTTTAAAAAATTTAGCAAATATAAAATTAAAAACAGACCTTTGTATAATAACGGGAGTCTTTATAAAACTGCCTTCAATACTCAATCTTTTACAGGAAACTGACAAATGTTCTCTTATTTTAGTATCTTAGGTGTTTAGGAAAGCAATTTCGAGTCAAAATCAGTACAGAATTATATATTAAAATTAGTTTTTAAAGTAAGTATAATAGAAAATGTTCTAGATTTGTATTCATTTTAGTTTGGCTTACGAAAATCATGAGTGATGTACACCTTGCGAAAAAAAAAATGAAAGAAAATGTGAAATAATACAAAATTACGAGTTTTGTTGTATACAAATACTACATATTGTTAACTTTCTTACGAACGTAAGAATGCACAAGAATAGCTTAACTTTTTAAAGAATTTGCGAAAATATGAGTATGTACCCATCAATTAACTACGAAAAGCATAAAGGTCAGAAAGTTTTTATTGCAACAGAAGAGGCTGCACTTCCAAGGATTTTGATCTATTTAAAGTATTATTTACATACTGTCTCGTATACGTAAGTATATACAAAGTAATATCCGCTGCAAAAATATATTTTGAGGTCCCTAACATCGAAAAATTACTTTCTCGCGTAATATTTATGTAGTGTAGAGAAACGATTGTAATGCTGAGGCAAAACACGGCGATTTTGAGACCAATTACTAATATTATGGAGCCCTGGTATTGAAAAAGTGTAGAAATGTAGTTCCTATATGCAGTAAATTACTTTCTCTAACTCATTATGTAGTCAGATTCATTCAGCACATTATGCAGTCAAAGTTGTTTAGGTGTTCAGTCTGTGGCCAATACTAACACTCAAACCGTTAAGAAAATGTTCTCCAAATGTTCCCCGATGAATTTAAACATTAGCTAGTTTTCGCAAAATTTTACGTAAAATATAAGCAATTTAAAAAATCATTTTCTCAAAGCCTATTCCAACTTTTTCTTTAGTACTTTTTCTTTAAAGAAAGAACGTTTATAAAAATAGCACAGATCTTATATTCGGTCAACTTTTGTGTACTTTCGAAAATGGCAAAATAAATAACACTGCAATATTTTAATATTGATGTCGGAGATTTGTTTAATGAAATATATTAATGCTTGATCTTTTAACAAAATCCTGTACAATTTTGTGAAAAAGTAGTAGTTTTTACTTGATATTCCCTTGAGTAAAGGCAATTTATGTTTTTTCCAAAACAGCTCCAATTTTTTTCTATAAATTTTGCTCGACTAAAGCAACGTACGCTTATAAAAATGGCATAGTATCCATTTTAGTTAAACAGCTTGAATTTTTGGAAACGCGAGAAAGTGAGCCCTTTTGTGGCACCACTAGTTTTAAAGAACTGGTGGAATTATTTGTATTACAGCGTCTTCTCGATCGGTAAGTAAACTTGACAATTTCCATTGTGTATCAGTTGCATAGTTATGCATTCATATTTGGAGTTAATAATCCCATGCATTAGATCAAAGTTCTTTGCCACGAACGATATCAATTAACGTAAACGATGGGGAATAGGGAACAAAACACTAGGTAGTTGCCGAGTGGGTCAACCTCGATATGGTCTATTCAGAAAAAAAAAACATGAGTAAATACTTTCGAAGCGAAGATTAAATAAACCCTGGGTCATTACTAAAGAATTCTAATAATCACCAGGAATAAAGAGGACTAAGGATTTTTTAATCTATCTTTTGTAGTCGTATTATTAGCATTTTCGAAAACTCCTAATGTAGAGTGATAGAGAAACGGAATCAAGAGACTTGTTTCATTCTTCGTCAATCCTGGTGGAATGGACAATTATTTACTTTAGGGACTGTTCATCAAACGTACACAGCCTCTCTACTCTCCTCCTTGACCGGAGAAGGAAGAGATAAAGTTATCCGAGCTTATCTTAAAACTAATCGCCAACGTACCTTAAACTTGTAATTTCAAGCAAATTGCAGCCGGTGATACTTTGTGACATGGAGAGCACAATAAATTTTTCGCCGCATAGAGTTCAACAACAGTAGTAATGCAAGTTGCTATGAAACACATAAGGCAGGCTATGACAAGGATTAGAAAAGGTAACATGTGTTCCTTTTCTGTTACGTTTATTAACATTTTTTCACTTTTAGGTTTTCACTCATATTTTTCTGGTTGGAAATAATTCATTTTCTTTGACGAACACGCTAGTGCTACTTTCGACGGCCAACTGACGTTTCATTCAATGATATTATAGTGCGATTTTTCTAACTGCCTCTCGAGCCCCTATATCCACGATGGAATATCACACGGTATTTCTCATCTTTCTCGGTCCTGCCGCTAGGAGTGCCGTGATCGCAAGCACTGCTTGATACGGTCGAGATCATGTGACTCCTAGCGGCGCGACTGAGAAAGACGAGAAATACCGTGACATATAACATTGTGAAGACGGGCCTTGAGAGGCATAATTAGAAAAATCGCAGTATAGTAGAGTTGATAAGGTCATTGTATGCCACAGCGGTGCGGGACGTGATACTTCGTTCAGTTGGCAACCTTGACAACACTGCCATAAATTAATCTCTAATATATAACGGCGCCTTGGCCAATTCCGAAGGAATACCACTAATTCATGTAATTGTTATACCGTGTATTTATAACACCTGCTTCCTATACATTCGCTCTTTAACTCCCCCATTCGCACATGCGGAATGTGATCTAATTGCAGCTAATAGGAGCCGCGCTCTCTAATTACAGTTACCAGCGTAGGTGGCTTAGAGCATCCATTGATGTGACTGGAGTGCCTCTGACAGTGAGGTCGTGGAATTCGTGTCCCGACGATGCTCGGGAGGATTTTCGACATGAGCTAGATAGCTAGGTCTAATTAAGCTGCGGAGGAGAATTCTAGCGGCCGGCTGCTCTGGTCGGTAGTTTTCCTTTAGCATTATCCTAACAAAGGGGCCACGGATCGCGTACGATCTTTCCTTCCTATTGCTTGTTCTATTCCTCACCCCTTATTTACACACTTCCATGCAATATACTACCACCCAGAGAGACCCATTGGGAACTTAGAGCTTATCCCGGCTGGGGTGACATGGGGTGGTTGGGGTAGAACCCCGCAAGCCGACGGTAGGTCGGCGCCGGATTTCGCCATCCTGCGGGGGGGGGGGGGAAACACCGCCAACTCTCGCAATAAAAGATGACCTGAGTAGTTGACGCGCCCGGAATCACTAACCAATCAATCACATTCATTTATTAGGTAACGAACGAGTAGAGAGTTACCTGAAAGATTTTATTGCGTTCAAGAACAACCCTTGGGAAGAACACTTGTAAGATATTAATATAATATACTATTTTGTATGCTAAAACATATTGTATATTCCCGCTGTCATTGTGCTTTATTCAACCGAGTGATTGAGTTAGTAGTATTGTGGTAGTAGTGTTGAAGTAGTGTTATTTAACAATACTTTGTATTTCTAATATAATAATGTTCGCAAATTACCATAATAGGATGACTTAAATGTTTGTCTTCTGACAAATACTAGTGCAGTTCAGGTTTTGGAAACGTGAAATGAAAAAGTGAAATAAGAAGTGCAATTATTGTTTTGTTTATACCTTGCTTATTATTGTCTTATTACAGAAAAGATTCCCCGTTTTTACTTTAATTGCTTCTTCTCTCTCTTATTTTTGCATTTCTAATTCCAAACAACACTTATTTGTTGCAGGTACTAGAACGATTCATAAAAGATAACAGTTTCCTACGAAGTTCCGAAAACATCCCTTGCTGAGATTGGGGTAAGACTATACATAAATCTTTGGGAAGTATGATTTACAAGTACTTATCTACTGATTGTTTTTGTTTTTCTTGAAAAATCCATTATTTTATGATAGCGCAGTGATTGCATTTGTTTTCTGTCTATATTATATTTAACTCTCTTTTCGTTCTGTACAATTTCGGGACCAGGAAATTCCACATCCTTCGTTAAGATTGATTTCGCACATTTCAATAACCACCAAGAAAATTATCACCAAATAACTACCAAGAAAATTATGTAGCACAAATATTGTTGACACTGAAGCAATGAGATCGCATATCTTGTCATGTCAATTGTGGAACTTTAAAGAAACATTCACAGAATCGAACACTGCAAATTGCTTCAAAATTTCACCATTTAAGTGCAAAACAAACAAACAAAAAAAAATGTTGTGAACAAATCGAAATGCGCGGCGTATCAAAACTTTTACTCCTCTTATTGTCACTAGTGTTATTACTCAACAAACATATTATTTTTAACAAGTTCAGAACGTCATTTTAAAATCTTCAGGTGTAAATAGCGTAGAGAACTCTGACATGAATATTGGAGGCATACGACATGCTCGAAAATAAAATTAAAAATTTTCAATTTTCAAATTGCATAGGTTTAATGAAAAGCGGAAGTGTGCCATTTTTATAAATGCACTTTCTACTGCTACACCAAAAAAAAATAAAGAAAAGAATTGTAGCTATTTTCCAGAGAAGTTTGAAAATATCACAGGAACTTCATGTGAAATATCCCCCTCCCTAAATTAAAATATTTTATTGATCTCAGGGATGCATTATTAGATTTTACTTCCGACGTATTTGCCAAGTTTTAGCTCAAACGTGTCTAATCTAACAAAGTTATGCGTTTCACATACTTACAATCTCCACCCATCCCGACTTTCAGGTACAAAAGTGCTTGCATCTCCTCGCCACCTGTACTAGTCTAAACCATCTTTAGAACATCACTAATAGAGCAGAATGCTGACGTGTGTGCGAAGTTACAGCTCAAAAGAACCATAAACTCGGATTTTAGAACCGAAAATTCAAATGTAAAACGCTTTTGATGTTTCTGTGGCCTTTTCTATGAAGCAGAAAGTATTGGGAAATAAAACAGAGCTTGTGTGATAACATCATGGCCAAAGTTTAGAAACATCGTAGTTTTTTTTCTCTCTCTCTCTCTTTCTCGCGAATCGGCCTCTATGGACCATGCGATGTGCATTTATGCACGTAAGACATTGTTTGGGGGGATCAGCATTTCTGCTGAGTCCATTTTTACATCCCAGGGTTGTTAGCCCTGGGGGTAAGGAAGATGAAGAGGGGTGAGGGGACGACACACGTATACAGACAAACACAAATACACCCATGTCCGAGGCAAGACTCGAACCCGCGACTTGCAGCTGGAGGTCGCCACGGCACTACTACCTTAGCAATTTCGGCCGACTTTTTTACAGATTACTATTTTTTTAAAAAAATCACTCGTTTACATCTCCAATATTTTCAAATAGGAACATGAAAGAGAGTATTGCTCCAGTTTCTTCTCTAGCTATATTACCGTTGCTCGGTCACGAAAGTACTTGTAATTGCCCTCTTCCAGTTGCACTCCAACCCTCGAACACTTTAGCCATCTTTCGAAGAAGCCTTAAGCAAACAGAGCACCAGATTTTTTTACAAATTCAAGTAATTTATTTTAATTTCAAAAATTTAAAGGAAAATGGATTTCTACCATCGAATTGTTTTGTTCTCTTTACATAAAGTTAAAAAAAATAATTTACTCTGGCTAAGAATTGAACAAAGGAGCTGAGGGTGAGAATCGCATGCCAGTAATTACATAATCTTGATCCAGGAATTTTTATCGTTTACTGGGAAATGACGTATTTCCAACGTCCTTGTGATACACATATTTCAAAAACAAAAGATTATTGAAAAAATTGCATCCAGTTTTGAGTCAAGCATTTTTTGAATAATTTGTTTATAAATGCATCAATATTACGATTATTTGCTATTATTACAGATATTGTACAACATTATTGTTCGATTACAGAAATAATGGTATTTTATCGAAAAGATAATGCAATTAACGTAACATTGAACTTTATACAACATTAAATCAGTATCAAAATATAATACAATATAGTTTACCCTACCATTTTGTAATTACCATTTCAAAATTATGCGAAATGTGATAATATTTTCAAAAATGTTTAGGATGTTATTTTAAGATCTAAGTTTGAAGAATAAATTTCGTAAAGGAAAAAATGTATCGCAAATAGTGTTGTTAGTCCAAGAGATCGGGAAAATGTTTAACTTTTGCAATTTCTGAAAAATCAAAGGGTTCAGTGAAAATCAGTCATGTACCATTGTTACAAGCGAACTTTGCTTTATTTCAGCGAAAACATTTAAGAGAAAGTTTGAGAAGTTTGAGTCAGTGTTCAGAAAGTTTTGAAAATATCGTTGGGGCTTCATGTAAATTCGAGTAAAATACCCTCGAATATTATAATGTCCGTCTCAAATTGGAAGGGTTGTGACATCAGCCAGATCGATTGGGGGAAAACTATAGTAACCGAAATTGAAGTTTTCACATTTATTTTTTGAAGTTTTGAATTTTAGTAACTAATTTGAATAAGTTTCATTTTTGATGTTTAGAAACTATTCCAAGTGGAAACGGACTTTTCTTCCAAAGACGATGATTGCCGTGCGTGACGCACCCGTATTGAGGTCGACGTCACGATGTCTCTGCCCTCTGCGCGGCGCATGGAGCCTTGGCCGCGAGGGAGTGGGCTTTGGCGGGGGCGGGGGCGGGGAGGGCGTCCCGCAGACCTACTTCAAGCAAAGGTCGCGACGCACGGGCTTTGTTTACCGTCTGCGCCGAGGCGCCGCACAGGCCCCTTTAAAAGTGTTTACGCACGTCGCGTGGAGGCGGGTGGAGGGCGGGCGGGCGAACTTCGGGGCGAATGCTCGGCATTCTTGAAGGGCGGGACGGGAAGTGTTACAAATGGCCGCCGGGCAGTGGACGGCGCTGTGTACCCCAAGGCGCAGAGCCGTGTCCGTGGTCAGTGGCGGCGGCGGCGGCGGCGGCGACTGCAGCGATGAAATGGTCGTTGACCTTTCTCTCCGCGCGCGCAGCTTGTCAGATAATGTGGCCGTCCCGAATATTAAGTTTCCCGGCGCCGGCGGTGGGGCCGCGCGGGGGCGGGCGCGGCGGCGGCGGTGGGGGCGGCGAGGGCGGAGCGAGCCGTGCGGAGGGAAGTGCCGAATAAAATATCTCCGAGAGTGGAGGTGGCGGGGGAGAGCACTGGCGAAAGGGTGGCGGGGTGGAAGGGAGGAGGCGGCATCGGCGGCGGAAGAAGAGCAGGAGGAGGAGGTGGGGGAAATGGAGGTGGGAGGGCACACGAGTGCGTAATTTTGCCAAGGGAAAGGAAGGACACGGGCGGAATGCAAATGTATCACTGAATTGATTTTTTTTTACACAGTTTAGGGAGACGCGTGTTTCTCCTTGAATGTTTGAGAGACATCGGTTCGCCGCTTGGACTTGCAGATAACTTTTAAGTGTTCGTTCTGTCTTGATGGTCTGTGATTTCGCGGGCTATCAACTTGTAAAAATATTCTTTGATCCGTTTTTGGCTATGGCCGCTTATCTTGAAATTGAAATGTATGAATTATTTATTTGTTTATTTATTGGTTGGCATGTTGTTCTGATGGCTCGATGCTCCATCCGAATTCTTATATTTGTTTTGGATTCAAAATGATTCCAATACACAACACATTTAGAATTACTTGACAATTTCCTTCGCAATTGTATTAGAACCGAAGGATGAACGGAAGATTATTCCACGTCATTTAATTTACATTTTGTTAGTTTTTCTGTGCGTTTTTTTTTAAGAAAAATATTTTGACAAATATAGTATTCGAAACCCCAATTTGTAAATTAATTTAACTGAGTCATTCAAATGAACAGAGCTATTCAGAAATATGTGAATGTTATTTATTTCTCTTTACTATACTTATTTTGTGTCCCGAAAATAATGCTGTAGTTTCCTATTCGAGGTTAGGTTTGATGTAGTGTCCCCGTTGGAATAATTATAGCTGAGTTCGTTTACAACGCCTCTTTCTCGTATTGATTTCGCTCATGGGTACCGTTCATGGGCTATGCGTCCCTGACCGTCCATTGGACAGCCGTGCCTGCTGCTGCTGTTGCTGCTACTGCGTTATGCAGCGTATGACTGCAATCAGCACTTTGCAGACAGGAAAAGCAACATGTTCGCTGCACTGTGCGTGTACTTTTAAGTAATGCATGAACATTCGGCTGTTAGACGATTCAATAATTGTTAATGTGTGTTGTGAATGAGTAATACGTAATAAAGAGTACCGAAGTATCGAACATACTATTCACAAAACCAGGAGAGATACAATTATATTATTTTATGTATATGGTTCTTTTCACTTCGTTGCGCCAAAGAAGTTTAAAAATGTAAATATTAATTACAAAACTATACTTATAGTATTATATTATACTTTGTGTATGCCTACATTGTTATTGTTTATTAATTTTATCAATTTAATAGCTGTTTCAATTTAAATATTATTTCACTGGACTTAAGCTACGATGATGATGATGATGATGATGATGATGATTAGTTGAGATGTCTAGTAGTTGTTTCCTTCCATGAAATTTCCGAGAACATTTCCTCTTTTATTTGAGCTAGGAAAATCAGTCTTGGGGGGGAGGGTTAGCGCATTGGAAGCAAGAAGTGAAATGGAAAGGAAGGTGGAAATTCGGCGGGAATTAAATAGTAAGTAAAAATTATTTTCTAAGCTATTTAATATTTGTTTGAATAATATATTAATCTAACCTTCAAGTAGTTTCGTGCTGTCTGTAAGTCCTCAGTAGTATATAATAAACTGATTCTAACATTTTTACAGTTATTTTCTTCATGATGTTAATATTTTCTAGGAAAGAAAATTGTAGGTGTTACAGGCGGGGGGGGTGATATAACATAGTTTGATTTGATAAAAACACAAAATAATAGAAATTTTCGTTTGTGTTTGTCATTTTTTATCTTATATTTAACCCAAAAAATACACTTATTACAAGAAGGGGTTGTCGTATTTTGTTACATGTTTAAAAAGTGTTAAGTAATGTGTTTAGATTTTGTAATGTATTTAAGAGCAAAGAAGTCTTTTTATCAAGTATCCAATTAAGGCAATTTAATATCACAATATTACAAATAAAACTTGCAAACATTTCAAGAAATATTATGAATACTACTAAATAAGATCAATTGGAAATTTAAGGAATTCATAAACGACTAAAGTCGGGAAACAGCACGTGATTTTCAAAAGCTAAAGAAGTTCTACGTAGTACACCAATACAAATATTTAAAACGCATTATTGATGTTATGAGAGTAGGACAGAAACATTCGAACATTGGAAATGGATGTCAAGATAAATGTTTTTCTCGTTAATTTTTCTTCTCCGACTATTGTGAACAACGTACCTCGTTATTAATCTATTAAATCCTAGAACCGAAGAGCTCTCTAGAAAGTGAGGCTCATAAGAGCTGTTTTTCTTCACCACGCCTCTTTCCTTACCCACCCCGCCTCTCCCCTTCCTCCCTCTTTTCCCGCACCTCTTCCCGCTTCTGTCCCACCCCATCTCGCCCTGTTCCCTTCCGTTCACACTTGTCCCAACAAATCCTGTCCCACACAGCCCATCCCGCATAGTTCGTCCCGACCTATCCCGCCCCGACATCTTGACACGTCCCTTCCCGATCTACTTCGTCCCTTGACAGCCGTCCCGACACAGCCCGTCCCGACACAGCCCGTCCGACACAGCCCGTCCCGACACAGCCCGTCCCGACACAGCCCGTCCCGACACAGCCCGTCCCGACACAGCCCGTCCCGACACAGCCCGTCCCGACACAGCCCGTCCCGACACAGCCCGTCCCGACACAGCCCGTCCCGACACAGCCCGTCCCGACACATTCCGTCCCGACAAATTCCGTCCCAACACATTTAGTCCCAACCGATCCCGTCCCAACACATTTAGTGTCGACCCATCCCGTCCCAGCACGGTTCGTCCCGACACAGTCCATTGGGACACAGCGAGTCCCACCGCTTCCCGTCCCTCTTCATTCTGAGCAACCGGATGAGATGGAATGAGATTGGCAGGGCTGCGCGGGCAGGCGATTGACGCGGCCTGACGTCTCCGAACTCGATACCGCCGCGCCGCGCCGTTTTGCTGACGGTCTGCGTTTGATTGATCCTGAGTAACAGCGCAATCAAGCGAAGACGCGTTGCGTACGCGCCCTGGCAGCCTGCCATCGCTCGCGGAGTTGTGCGCGCGCCTCTCTTGAGCGGCGCCGGGCGATTCCGCCCATTAAGGGCTCTGCTACAGCCTTGCTTATCCGCGCGACAAGCGAGTACGCGTGTATTTTTTTTTCTGTGCAGCTGTCCTTACGTGACTCGTTCATTCTTCTTCTGCCTTTTGTTCTTGCACAGAGCAAACATGTCTGGGAAGTAGAACATGTTCCGTTATTAAGTCTTTCGAGTGCCCTCGCCGTTACAGGCCCCTAGTTCGTCATCGTGCTCTGCATTTAGAAGTTTGAGAAACAATGAGACAAGCTATTATGTTTTTATTCTTCGATCTCTTCCTGTGCGAATTTCATGTTACTGCCTATGAAAAGAACTCTACAAATTTAATGAAAGTGATGCGGTAGAAAATCTAATTGTACATTCGATTATTTAATTACGCAGTACATTAAAAAAATACACGAATAGAGTCAATTTTCAAACAAGTTTTTTCAGTAATATTATGAGAGAAGAGAGATTATCTTGTGTACGTAAAATTGTAATGTTTGCCAATATGAGATTTATGAATTAAGGCATCATCATTGCACATTCATTTGATTTTTGAAATAATTTTCGTTCTTAAATCGACAATCACGCCAATGGACAATATTTTTCTTTGCCCTCGAGGTTATAAGCAGAAAAACCATTGAAGTCAAAAGTTCAAAATTTTCAAAGATGTGGAATTTTCATTTATGTTTCCATTTGTCGAGAACTTTTGTGAATTGCAATTAATTTAATGTTTAGTTATTTTACTCATGCGAAATGCATTTTCTTTTAATGTTCTGATGCATTTTCTTTACTTATTATTTGTAACTTCCTGGTCATCGGATAGTTTTCATGTAACTCGTTAGAACGAAAGGCGGCAGTATTCAATTCGACACGGGCGTGGATGCTCACCCCTTGACAAACCCCCGTTGCACCGTTTGTCACGCAAACATTGTTTATTGCTAAGTCCACCACTGAATAGTCTCGCGTGTTTTAATAGCTCCTCGCCTGAAAGCTCTCCCATGTCATGCAGAAAAATGTGTATAGTATATAAAATAATACACATAATATCAATTAACGGATAATATCGAAAACAAAAATCCTTCTGTTAGATGCTGTTCTCGTCATTGATCCACACATATGCACTTTGCCAACAGCTTATTCATGTAACCCGTAAAGTCTGTCCTCAATAACAGTTTGGAGACGTAGACCGACTTATCAAAATGTATTAAATTCGTAATTCATTTAAATTTCATTTAAAGTAACTTCTTAATATGTTTTACACTTTTTGAAACTACACTAAAGCCCTGTCAAAGAACATTAAGTCTATTGAAAAAATGGATAACTGATAAAATATATTACAAAATAATAATTCCAGTCATATGACTTCAATATACATAATATTTTTTCCCGAAGTTAAAATATTTTGTATAAAAGTATAAAGTCCTTCTTAAACACTACATAACTCTCGAAAAAGTCAAAATTCGGGCTTTGCCTGACATTTCTCTTCGTAATGTGGCGTACGGTGGATGTGGTCGACCATGGTTTGAAGATGGTTATGAATTAAGATTTATAAAAATGTAAATGATGTAGATTATTATTTTTATAATATTAATAATTTGTTATATTGATGTACGATAACCTCCATATGTCCATCAGGATTGCATGAACATCACTTTTTCGTCCCACAGTTCCTCAAAATTAATTTTACCTGACCGATTCCAGTAGGTTTTTTCCCGTATTTATTACATCCGAGGAGAAGAAAAAACTATAACAAACAATTCCTTCTTTCCTTGCCTTATAACGAAGGTATAAAAATACAGATTCAGTCTCAAATAATGCATAGCGTATGGATGTGTCATGTGATTTAAATTATAATTTTTTTAGCAGTCCACGCATTTCGAGAAAGCATTTTAAATAAGTTGCTTTGATACTTCAGATTCATTCTTCAAAGTTGCATTTGATTATTATCTGCAGTCCGTAAATGTTCTAACAGAATAAAGTTTTTGTTCTGAAAATTGATATTAGTGCGGTGTGGTTTAGACAAAGCCTGTACTATACTACATAATTTCGGCTATGAGTGAGAAGCATGAAAGAAACATAGTATCTACAGGTCTGCGAAGAGTCTTATTCATTCTTAACACAAGATTCCGTGAAAATTAACCCTATTTCTCTTTTTTTCATCATTTAATGCGTAAATACTTTGTGAACCTTCGGGAACGCTGAAGTAAGAAATTGAAACATCTGATACTGTAATGTGTTGCAGATCTAAGAAGAACTTTCTTAAATTTAAATAGCAGTATTTTACTATTTTATATAAAAGACAAAATCTATTGCTCGAGCTATGATACTTGTTGCATTGTGTATTTCAATATTGCGATGCAATCTGTTATAACTGATCCATTTGAACGAGTGCAAATCTATAGCATTGTCACTTTTGTCAATTGTACTGTGAAATTCAATAATGTTTTTCAATGTGATAGAAGTCTCTTATGTGATATAAAACCACATTTTTGTGTGACATTGTATGTGGGGTACAAATTGCACACTATTTTGTCTCAGTGTGATACAATATGAAAGAATTATTCTGAGTAACATGAAAGATTAGGGCTTTAGTAATACGTAGTTTTTAGATCAAACCATTATATGCGTGTAGAATATCAATAGCAAAAGAACAATACGACTAACTTTAAGTTGCATTATGTCACTTGAAGTCTGTTTCAAATTTACTGATACAACGGTAAAATCCATTCATTATTATTTCGGTTTTTTGATCTGTTTTGAAAGATTTCAGAGGTTAGCTTGAACTTTACAATCTTATTGATGCGGATAAATTTGTTTTGAAATGTTGAATTCCGAAAGTTTCTTACAAATTTTATGAATTTAGCTAGATATTTAGAGAACAAAAGGGGGAAAATATTGTGCAATTTTCGTTTTCCCTAAGGTTTTTTTAGTAGCTAACTTTTGACATGCCAAACAGCTCACTGAATAGTATCCCCTCTACCTTGAACAGACGAAAGAAATGCCGAAAGGGGTAAGTCTAGAAAGTGCTCCTTCTTCAACGAACTGTCCTCGACAACACACTGAGAGGGTTTGCCCGAGCCGAAAAAACGCACCGGCCCCCCTTCACCAGCGCCGCCGGCAAGGCCAAGGCTCAACTCAGCGCCGCCGGGCCGCCCTCTCAGTGGCCAACGAGCCCTCCGCGCGACCTCTGAATAGGCTGCCCGGTTTCATATTCGGAACAGATAGTGGAATTACCATTGCCGACTAGACGTGCATTCTTCGGGTGAATTGGAGAACCGGTTTCCTACGAACCCGTTTGCGGCGAAGGGGGGCGGAGGGGGGACCGTGCCATCGGACGATGCCGACTTTCTGGCGGCGAACCGGTCCGCCTAGATAAAAGGTCTTTGTTGGCTGAAGAATGCTTCCAATTTCCATTCATATCCCAAGCGCATTTTCCACATAGCCCTCGGAGCCCGAGGCGCGCCCGGAGACCCGGGTCTGCCGAAACTGCATCCTTCTTTCGGGCGGCCAGGCGAGACGAGGGGTCGCGAGGACGCGCGGAGGGGCCCCGCGCTCTTTTGTGCGACGCGGCGGACGCGGCCCGGCGGGCGTCGCGGCGCGGCCGCCGACGCAACGTCCGTCGCCGCGCCGCGCCGCGCGCACGACCCTCGTCTCGCCGCGGCGCGGCCCCAGCGCAGCGCTGCGCACGACGCGGCCCGGGCCTTCGACGCGCGCCCGCCGGTGGCCCGGCCGCCGCCTCTCGCCCCGGGCCAAGGTGCATCGCTCTCGGTTCGCGACATACGGACTGTTGAAGACAGGCGGACAGTTGAAGACATGCGGACAGTTGAGACAGGCGGACTGTTGAAGACAGGCGGACAGTTGAAGACAGGCGGACAGTTGAAGACATGCGGACAGTTGAGACAGGCGGATAGTTGAAGACAGACGGACAGTTGAAGACAGGCGGACTGTTGAAGACAGGCGGACTGTTGAAGACAGGCGGACAGTTGAAGACAGGCGGACAGTTGAAGACAGGCGGACAGTTGAAGACAGGCGGACAGTTGAAGACAGGCGGACAGTTGAAGACAGGCGGACAGTTGAAGACAGGCGGACAGTTGAAGACAGGCGGACAGTTGAAGACAGGCGGACAGTTGAAGACAGGCGGACAGTTGAAGACAGGCGGACAGTTGAAGACAGGCGGACAGTTGAAGACAGGCGGACAGTTGAAGACAGGCGGACAGTTGAAGACAGGCGGACAGTTGAGACAGGCGGACTGTTGAAGACAGGCGGACAGTTGAAGACAGGCGGACAGTTGAAGACATGCGGACAGTTGAGACAGGCGGATAGTTGAAGACAGACGGACAGTTGAAGACAGGCGGACAGTTGAAGACAGGCGGACAGTTGAAGACAGGCGGACAGTTGAAGACAGGCGGACAGTTGAAGACAGGCGGACAGTTGAAGACAGGCGGACAGATAGTTGAACAGCTTTTATTTTTTTAACTTTAAGTTTTTTTATTTTTATTTTCGAATGAGCCACTAAGGACTACGTTCAATTCAAATGTCTGCCTCTTTCTTCTTATTTTTGCTTCCATATCTTTTATTCTCGCCCTATGTTTCGCTTTCCTCTCCTCATTGTCAGTCCAAATGACCCCTGTCTTCTTTTTTCGTCTGTCCTCAAATCCTGTGAATTTCTTAAGTTTGATTCTCATTGAAGATCGCTCAGTAACATGTACTGGTGTAATAATGAGCTCCTCCAATTTCTTTTCAAGAGCTATTTAATTATTAATTATTTATTTTCATTTTTAAACTATCTATTAAATATTTAATTATTTAATATTAACCAGAATTTCTTTACCTTCTGCCAAAAGCCTCTCAGTATATGGCATGTGAATATTCAATAAAAAATTAATTATTAAAATATTAATAAATAACGAGAATGGCTCTAAATTAGAACACAAGAAGAAGAAACGTGGAAGGCCTCGAAGAAGGTGGAGTGAGCAATTCTAGAAGCCAGAACAGATTGAAAAGTCGAATTCTTGCAGATGATGATGGTGAATTCCAAAACAGTTAAAAACTTTGTGTGATGTACTATGGGGAGAAGTTCACGTTTTCGGAAAATCTGAGATCTCTACCCTAAACCAAAAACAAGTTTAAGTTGAGAATACCGGTAGAAGCGAACATTTTTGGTAAGAATTGATGATAAAATATTAGCTCCCAGTAATAAAAACTATTTGCAAAGGAGATAACTTGCGGAATGACCTTTCTCCATTTCCGTTTGTTTTGTAATTTTACGTACCAATAAAGTATTCTTATGGCACGTCTTTATCATGCTTCAGAATATTATATTAAAAAATTCCGTTTTTTGCTTGTTAAATGGTATCCCAAAACCTTACCTTGAACTATAAGATGTATTTTAAATTCTTTTCCTCCCTGAAAAATTGTGTTTCATTTAAACTCACTTTGAAGTTGTTAAAATTTAGTTGTATTTTATTTAAAATAAAGTTTTTGAACATAACTCTTCAATTCTAAATCGGCTGGTACGAAGAAAACAGATACATTTCGAAATTCGTTATTTTTGAGTGAGGTGAGTAATAAATGTATGGGTGGAATATAATATTCTACTTTGTTATTAAACATTGCACAAAATAGTTCATAAGCCGAGTGAAAATATAGGATGAACCACAAACGTTAGACACGACGAATAATTTCGAAACGATTTGAGATATCAGAATGCGGTACGCGTTAAGTCATTGTAGATGATGCAGGATATTATTTATTTCGTTTTCTTGTTTGTTACATTTATAATTTTAATTAGATTGACACACTTTTGAATTTTTAAATGCAAATGTATATTTTTTCTGCAGAATTTTAAAAGAGAAGAATATAATGATATAATTAATGTTTATATTTGAAAAGAAGCTGAAGCTTCGAAAGATGCTTTCCACATTTTCTCTTAAGTCCGCCTCTTTCCGGAACAGTTTCCCGGAAGGTAGAGTGTAGTTTTAGCTGACGTCAAATCCCGCAGCAAAAATTATCATAATTATTTTATTCGATAGTTTGGTTGATTAAAGTGATTCCTGCCGCGTCAACTGCTGTCATTACTCCCGTAAGTGTAGGACATGTTTTTATCGCGACATGTGGTGGTGATTTTCGCCGCACTGGATGGCGACATCCGGCCCCGACTTACCCGTCGACTTGCGGAGTTCTCCTAACCAGGTATCTCCCATCAGAGGGGCGCTGCCCCGGACGAGACAAGATCCAATCTTCCGACTGGTCTTTCGGCATATGTGGCAGTGCAGTCCATGTGAGTGTATGTGAGTGTAAATAAGGGGTCAGGCTAGGACAAGGATGAGGAAGGAAAGGTCGTGCGTGGCCCTTGGCCCGTTTGTTGGGGGTACTGATCCGGCGTTCGCCTAATATTGATTGGAGAAACCACAGAAAACAGCCGGTCGCTAGTATTCTCCTCCATGCAGCGGCTGAATTCGACCTAGCCATGCAGCTAGTGTCGAAAATCATTCCAGCTTCGGGACTCGAGCCTTAAAATCTCCCGCCCAGAGGCACTGCAGTGACATCTAATAATGCCCAGAGCCACCGAAGCTGGTTATTTCATTCGGCATATGTTAGAAATGACATGTGGGTGCTTTTACATCCCAATTACTACTTAGAGGTTATTTATAATTATGTAAAAGACAGTCAACTGGCGTACCAAGGTGATCAAGTTCCCACAGATTATTTATAATAAAATCTTCGCTTATTTATTCATTGTATGAGATAAGCATCAAAATTTTAGGTACGAAAAATTTGAGCTTTAAATACAACACATGTGTATTTCAACACTTTCTAAATTAAGGGAAATACTCCGAAATTTAAAAAGAAATCAACTGGATGGATATTTCTACTGGTCGTTTCGAATGGCCTTCTTAGGTTCAGAAAAATGGCAATTGGAAAATAAAAAATAGTTCAAAAATTAATTGTCTGGAGCTAGATTTGACCTAAGGTGGATAGAGAAGCTTCTCCAACGCACAATCCTAGGCAATGTGTAATTTTGACGTTATGAGCAAAGGCGTTGTGTTCCAAAACTCCATTAGTTCAATTGAACTTTTGCGAGTGTTTGTTTTGACAGCGTCTCTCATACTAATGCAATACCCTTACACCTACATTTCTTTTGTTAAAATCAGTCAGAAATATTTGTTTCGAAAACGAAAACTATGGCTTCTTTCTCCTCCTTTTTAGTTGAGTTACCTTGGTTCCTTCCCCCCCTCAAAAAAAATGGGTTGCCTATTTCTTTGCCGAGGAAAATAAGGCTGATGTTTTACTGTACACACGATCACAACGTTTTTATTTCTCGCTTCCACTTACGCAGTAGAGAGAATTATTTTCACGCTAGCGTTTACGCAGTAGAAAGAAAGTTACGTAATGCTGCGCGAAAAAAACTGCATATTTTCAGCAGAAAAAGTCTTGCAGGACCTTTGTAAACAAAAGGTGAATAAATTTAGTTCTAAATTTAGAAAAACAATCCTCTAACACGTGGTGTAGCCAGAATCTACGTTTTGTGCGTCCTTGATACCGAAAAATCGAATGACGGCAAAACATCTGCCTGTCCATCCATCTGCCCATCCGTCTGTGAACAACGCTGTAGCCATACCGTTCAGTCGTTATTCGTCAAAATTAATACTCCCCAATCCATCTGACTGGTGTCGTGGCCCCTTGAATTTGAAACCGGTATTTTAATTTTGGGGGGTACTTTATATCAAGCCCTGGGATATTTCAAATTAAAAAATAGCTTCATCGATTTTTATTAAATTTTGTTGTTAGATAGTGTAAAGGACGTTTAAGAGAATAGTGCAGGACTCATTTTCATTGGAAATTGATTTTCTGAAAATTGTAAAAATTGAAAATTTGTTCGGCATCTTCCTACAACTATAATTATGAGGATAGTTTTTTTTTCCGTATACGTACATTTATACGGAGTATACGGAGTAACATACGTGGTATAGGGTAAGTTATGTAATGATGCGCGAAAAACTGCGGATTTTCGGCAGAAAAAATTCATTGCCGGACTCCGATAACGAAAAAGTTGATAAATCCAGTTGCTAAATTAAGAAAAAAATCCCTAACACGTGGTGCAGCCAGAATCTCTTTTTTATGGGTCCATGATACCGAAAAACCAAATGAAAGCGAAACGTCCGTTTGTCCGACCGTCTGTCTGTTTGTCTATCTATCTATCCGTCCGTCCGTCCGTCCGTCCGTCTCTCTGTCCGTCTGTACCTGTAAACACCACTAGGGCCTAAACCATACGTGGGATATTTTCCAAATTGAAGAAATCTTTGCCCATCTGACTCAAGTCGAAGCTTTGAGATTTCGAAAAATATTTTTCAAAATTTGGGGGTTCTTTACATGAAGCCCTCCGGACATTTTCGACATTTTCTCAAAAACAGCTCCATGTTTTTCTTTAAATTTCTCGTATGAAGTTAAATACACTTATTAAGATGGCGTACGACGAAAATTTCAATGTGTGATATATTTTTCTTTTGGCAAAAATTACACAAATAGGGAAAGTTATGTAATGCTGCGCGAAAAAATGGCCAATTTTCAGCGGAAACAAATTCATTGCCGGGCCGTGATAACGAAAAAGTGGGTAAAACCAGTTGCTAAATTACGAAAAAAAATCCCCTAACACGTGGCGTAGTCAGAAACCCTCTTTTGTGGGTCCTTGATATCGAAAAACCAATTGAAAGGAAAACGTCCGTCTGTCTGTCCGTCCATCCGTCTGTGAACACTGCTAGCGCCTAAACCATACGTACGATTTCTTCCAAAATGGTTATTTCCCGGTGGATCTGATTCAAGTTGAAGCATTGAGATTTTGAAAAAGATTCTTCAAAATTTGGGGGTACTTTACATGTAGCCCCCCGGGTAATTTCAAAATTTTCTCAAAAACGGCTCCAATTTTTTCTTTAAATTGCTTGTATAAATAGAATAAAATACACTTATTAACATGGCATAGGTTCGATTTTCACGGGTAACTCTGAATTTTCGAAAATTCTGAAAGTTTGAATTTTTTCGGCTCTTTCTCCAACTACAAAATTGAAGATAGAGATTTTTAAGTAAGGTCTTTGTTTAAGGTCATGTACATTGTTCTGAAAATTTTAGTAGTTTTCGCGCAATATTGCGTGCAATATGTGCAATTTCTAAAAATTACAAAAACTAGATTTTATCAAAAAAAGCTCCAAATTTTTTCTTTAAACTTTTGGTAGGGATAGTGCTAAAAGAACCCTATGAGATGACATAAACGCCATATTGCCATATTCCTTTGTTTTTTCAAAAATGCAAAAATATAATTTTTTTGACTTGTCTCACGTCGTTAACTACACTAGCGTTATTTACACTAGCGGCGAATTGTTCGCATTTTTATATTTATGACTACATGTGTTTTAAATAATGTCAAGTAAAGTTTATCGGAAACACAACCGTTTTCTGTGAAAACTAACTCAAATTTCCACATTTTCTAAAACGCTCAAACGCCATTTTCTCATAAATGGCTACAAATGTTTTCTTCAAACTTTTCGAAAGGATAGTGCTAATTGCACTCTTTAATATGACGTTAAGTTTATTTTGAGTATTTTTTTGTTTTTTCAAAAATTACACATATGTAATTTTTTAAAGGATCTCTCACATCTTTAATATTCACATTACCAGCAATTTGTAAACATTATTATATTTGTGAGTGTAAGTGGTTCAAATAACTTCAAATAAAGTATTTTGAATACTCAAAAATTTTCTGTGCAAATAAGCTTCAAATTTCGCATTTTTAGTAGCGCTAAAACGCAATTTTCTTTAAAACGGCACACAATTTTTAAAAGAAGATTGCCATTTAGGGGTAGGTTTTTGTGTTTTTTAATATTCTAAAATTAATATTTTCGTTCTACCAACAGGAAACCGAAAAAATTAAGAAAATGACAAAAAAAATTTCTTTTAGCGGTGATAGACGGTAGCTCGCAAGAAAGAATATGTGGCAATTCGGAATAGCTACCGAAGACCCAGAGAAATAGAGAACTAATACGGGAAAGTCTGTGCCATTCTGAAGCACCACTAGTTTATTTCTCGCTTAATTTTTCTGTCTGAGCAAAAATATACCAATTTCGTTTGTAAATAATAAACAATTTACATGTTTCTGGAATATTTCTATGCTTCCATAATGCCAATATTTGCCTAGAAATCATTTATTCAAACCAAATTTTGAGTGCTCATTGCGGCTCAACAATTCGGAATATCCACGTAGTTTATTAGACAAAATATTCTTAGAATTGTGTTAAGAGCTTATTTTCGAAGTTTCGACGTTTCCTCCCCGGACATCCTGTATGTTGATGCCATGTGGTTGTCCTTAAAAACAGGCCAATATTTTTGTTTAAAATATCAAGTGAATCAGAGATGGAGTTGACATCTCCATAAATAAGAGAAAAATCGAAAATAATATTTATTAAATGTAAGCTACATTGTTCAATTTCTTTATTTTCATTATTGATAGAAAACAGTTTCAGTGAGTTGTCTTTTGATTAATGGAAATATGAAGAACTTATATAAATTAAGAAGTCATACAATACGGTACGTCAACGAAACCACATCAGAATTCCCACAGTTAATGGAAATATATTCATTTAGTAACTTGAAACTGTTGTACTTCCTTCGCTGGCGGACTGGTAAACCAAAACCACCTGCGGAAGGGTAAGGAAGGGAGTTGTTCATTATGTGGTCTTCGCTGAATCCTGCAAGTCAACTGGCACGAAACGATCCAATGTAAAAGTTTAACATATAAAAGTTACCGGAAGTTGTAGAAAAAGTACTGTATGAATCTCGATGTAATGGGTATTAATATACTAGTGTGAAGTTCACGATGCTTGCTTGTTCCTCGCTTATATCGTAATATCACACTCTTGTTTAAATACCCATTATTACATTACCCATCATTACAACATAATTCGTTTCAAAATGTACTATAGTAGTTGAGATTTTGTCATTTACTAATTTTTCGGAATGATTGCACCAGATTTTTATTTTGTCGTACACGTAATGCAGAGAAACCATTATAATGCTGCAGGAAAAGTGCCAAATTTGTCGATAGAAAAACTGATTTCGGTTCCAAATATTACACGAATTATTTAATTTTATTTTGATCAACGTTTAAAATGTTTTCTTCTCAATTTTTTCTTGATAGAAATACTTCATCGATTTTTTTAAAGAACTGATTCGCCTATTCACTCAACGCAGTGCTTTTCTATGGCTTGTCTTCATTATTCTATATTTTCAATAACAATTATTTGATAATGCAAGTACATATATGCGTGTTGTATTCTATAAGTATTATTGATCATTTAATTTTAACCATTCTGATGTTACATTATGACACGTTTCTGAGGGCAAGGAATAGCGAAGTAGTAACTCAGAAAATGTTTCCAATAACCTATTATTTATGAACTTTATTTCAAGGTAAATCTAATATGCATATGTATTTCTGGGGTCACAAGGTCAGACGTGACGCACAAAATATTTATTTGTTTCAAAATAGTAAGTTATTTATCACATTTGTTCATAGTTTTAGGTCAACGGAATCATGTAAATTTGTTTCGCCTTTGTGATTGGTCTTGCATGTTTTCTTTTGATGTGCGTTCTACATTGTAAATAATGTGTTGTATTTCTTGCGTTTATATATAATCGATTTTCCATGTTAACACAAACTACGAGACTTTCTGATACTAATATTAAAAATTAAACAGATGGTACGATTACAAATTTTGCAATTGTAGCAAATGATCACTACAATATTTTTGCTACGATCATGATGATGGAGAATATTCTTGTATTTTCCCAGCTTCAGCAATTAATTTAAAAATTTCGAATTTTTAATTCTTATTTTTGATAATAAACAATATTAAGAAAAATATATATCCAAAATAAAATTTTATGTTTATATTGTACTAAAGCACTAGTGCTGAAGAGCAATAGAATGTACCTAATGAAAAGTTTGTTGTTGCTGGGTGTGATGAAAGTGAAGCGTAGAAATAAGTGGAGTTTTTTTATTCAAATTTATAAAGGGTTATAAATAGTTCTTTTTGAATTTGGGAAGCACCATTGAGCTTTTAAGGACTAACGTAAGAATTTATTTTGAGTTACTTCTAACATCAGCGCATTAGGTCCCCAGAAAGAAAGGCTTAAGTTAATGAAGGACAAATGATATGTTTGAATATTACAACATAAGTTTCTATATTAATTTTAGAATTTTTGTTGATTAGAGGATACATTTGTTTTATGCATTCAAAGAAACAAGTGGAGTCTACATACCTTTGAGATCATCTTACTAAGACAGTAACCATGTTGATTCATGACGTTCCTGTGTTGTTTTTAGCAGTACCCATTTGCTTTACATGGCCACGATTTCTTTACGGTATACGTACGGCAAAATTTATATTGCCGTGCACATATCACAAAGTAACGTTTTTCTTGCAATAAACACATTCCAGTGTTTTGCTGGTATTACTTGTGGTTTAAGGATATTTTACTCTAAAGAATTTTCGTGTTGGGCATATTCATCAGTACTTCCATAAATAAATTAGTGGTGCTTAAGAACGTCACAGCCTTTCTCGTACTAGTAAGTGCCCCATTGTCTGGAGGCCTAGCTTTTCTGTTTTTCCCCCACTCACTTCCTACTTGTTATCTGTCGGTGCCTAAAAATCTACTGGCTCCTTTCGCAATACCTGCCTACATCTCTTCTGGGAATATTACCAATAGCATCTTGCGCTTCCCGAACGTCGCTTAGGTCTAGCTCGGTCCTGTACTTTCACGTATTTGCAATGGTATTTCTCGGACTCGTCTCGGTGCTTTTATTGTTGTTCTGGGATGTTATCATCTAGTTCCTGTAATACACACATCTCATACGCAGTTGCCTGACAGGCCAAAAGAATATGGAAGTATTAGGGTATTGATGTAATAATGAAGGACTCAGAATTCTCCCCATATCACGAACAGAAATTAAAACATTCAAGCGTACGCAAATTTTGAATCCACACCATTAATGACTATGCTTGGACTTACCTGCCTCAAGCCCTTGTTCCGTGAGACTGACTTACATAATGGGTCTATTCATACATGTATTACGATTGTGTAAAATAATAATAATTTGATAAAACTAATAATATTACTGAAAAAGACATTTTTATGCGCAAGCGGCCTTTAATGCGCTTTGCAGAATTGAACTTTTTACTTTCTTTTACAGCATTCCTTTCTATAGCAACACTGCCAAAAAAGGTACTTTTCAGCAGTAAAATTAAACATCATTGCACTCAGTATTGAATACAAATTTCAAAATAATTAAGCACCACACAATATGCGCAACATAATGATTGCCGTTCATATCAGGAAACATAATGATTCATTTCAGTGAGGATAACTCTAGGCGAATGCCTGTTCAGTACCCTAACACGGGCCGCAGTCCGCGCGCGATCTATCCTTCTTCTTTGTCTTATCCTCACTCCCTTACTTACACGCAAGTCGAGGGACAAGTCGCGAGACTAGAGCTTGACGCGGCAGGGGCGGTGCCCCCTTGTGGGAGAGAATCTCACAAGCCCGCGGGGAGGTCGGCGCCGGATCTCGCCATCCACTGGGAGAAAATCTCCGCTCCTTCCTGCGATAAAGACGTACGGGACTAATGACCTTAGCAGTTGATGCGCCCTGAATCATTAATCTATCAACATCTCTATTCGAATGAAAAGTTTAAAAAAATTGGAGCGATTTTTGAGCAAATCTTCTTTTCAAAATTGCTTATATTTCACTCAAAATTTCGCGAAAACTACTAATAGTTTAAAAAAATGCACATGACGTAAAATACAGAACTAATTGTGAAGAACAACTTTTATTTGAAAAACATATATATCTTCAGTATTGTAGTAGTGTATGGAGTTCAAAAGATTTTGAAACTTTTACAATTTTCGAAAATTCAGAGATAAATGACAATCGGACCTATGTCAGCGTTACTAAAGTATTTCACTCTATTTTAGGAAAAAATTAAAAGATACTAGTGATGTTAAAATAGCACGTACCTCCTCTCATTAATCACGTTATATCGTTTACTGAATATAATTTCTGTTAATACTGACGTATCTCAGGCATTACCTGAAAACCTCTTTACCAAACGTAACGCATGAGGAGGGATTATACTGTTAATATTATTACTGTATTAAAATTTCTAGATTGAGATGAAATTCGCCAAACACACCTGTACATACTACATTGTAAAAGTACCTCTTGCCGAAAATCGAAGTCAACTGTCTTTTTTAGATAATACCGCAATATTTACGTTAACATGAAAGAAAAATGTATGAAACATTTTAATTGAAAATGTACGTATCACAATTTACAATTACTATTTTAATATCAGATAATTTAAATTTTGCAAATCAAATCGAGGGAATTGGAAGTCATGTGTCACATAAGTCAACATTACCAAGGTATAAATCTCCAAAAGAATGGATGTCCGGCAAACTCCAAGGAAAATGAAACATTCTTACCATTAAGATAAAAAGATGTCGTATACTTCAAGGCCCCAAAAATGCAGAAACATGTTCAAAAGGAAACTTAATTTCCGCGAACAATTATATTTTTGTTTTTTAGACATTGTTTATACAACCGTATGATGCATTTCAGCCTTTGAGGATTTTGTACATAATATTTTACGTACAATATACAGGGCCTATATTTAGAATTAACTATTAATTACATATAAACATTCAATATGCATATAACAACCTGTATTGAGAGTCAGAAACTGTTTTTGCTGCATTTTCTTATCAGTCTACCAAACAAACGTATAAGATTAAACTACTATCGTAGCTGTATAACTTACTGTTCACAGACAAGTAAGAACACTTTCCAGAAGCTTGTCTGTAGTTCCCATCTTAAGGATTACGAACCAGCAGAAGGATATGTGAATACGTGAATGCACAAATATTAAGTTACAAACCTGTCGTCTTTTGTCATTTAAACTCTATGTCTAAGACCTTCTAGAAATGTTTATACAAAAATTTATCTTTTAAGAGTTACTACAACACAAATTCAGCAATCCTAACCTACGTTCTAAGCACCGAGAAACGTCGTTAAACTATGACATTCCGAGAATCAATTCTCAAAACGCCATGTCATTACCCGCCATGTTTCGTATTGCGACCTGATATGAACTTAGCCAATCCGGAGGCTCTCTTCAGCAAAAGAAGCGCGGGAGATTCGAATTTGCTTTTTTTTGAAACGCTTTCAATTTTTGGAAGTTTAAATATTTTAATATTAATAGGACTTCCACCATATTTGTAAGCGTACTTTGCTCTACTCGTGGAAGGCATGTTTAAAAAAATGTTCCTTTCTATCGTCGGTAATCGAACTGTGCCTTATTGACTGTGCTGACATTGACATATCAGAACCGTTTCTGTGAAAGAAGACACACTACCCATATTCCGAAAAAGCTGTACACAAATTTATTTCAAGAAATGGACCCGTAAACTACTTATATTTTCAAAACGTTGTACATTGCCTTATTTAAATATTTAACTTTGTAGAACAGATATTATTAAATTTAAAAAATTCATCTTCAATATTGCAGTAGTGTAAAGTCGTCAAAAAAATTTGATCATTTACAATTTTCAAAAATCGGAGAGAGCAACGGAAATAGAACAAGGGCCATTTTTATGAATACCTACTTTGTTCTATTCCAGAAAAAAAATCCAAACTTTTTGAGCCATTTTCGAGAAAATTTTGAAAATATTAAGGCTTCACGCAAATCCTCCTACTATCAAGACATTCCTTTGGAATTGAATGTGCCGTGATACTCATATCAGTCAGATAGATTGGCAAATATCAATTTTGGTAGAAGTTCTACCTGCGGTTTACCTGCCAGCATTTTTCACAGATAGAGAGACAGACATTTTGCCGAAAACCAGTTTTTCGGTATCAAGTAGTGGTTTCGTGGTTTCGGACTGCACAACATTTTTGAGAAAGTCATTTATATAGAAGTAAGAATTATATACAATACATTTGTTGGTATCAGAACTCATGAAACGAGACTATCTGTCAAAAATAGCATTTTTTTCTACATTACAATACTTTCTGTACTACATAAGTAGTATACGAGAAAGGAATTAGTGATTCTACAGAATGGTCCAGACGTTTTCGAACTAGTTATATTCCTATTCTCTTGACTCTTTGGCGCTTAAAAGACCTAACATAGCTTCTCGTGGGACCCATCGCTTATCAAGGGACATAGAGAACCATTGCGCTCCTCGCACATAGCGTAGGTCTACCTTCTGGTCCTGTACCTTTACATATTTACCTATGATATCCCTCGTTTGCATCTCAGTGTTTGAATCATTGTTATGGGGGTCGGGATACAGGAATCTGCAAGGAATTTAAAGAACCGAATTAAACCATTTTTGAGAAAATTTTGAAAATATTCTAGGAGCTTCATGTGAAGTGCCCCCCCCCCCAAGTTTAAAGAATTCTTTTCAAATTCGGCGCATTTTTTGAGCGTGCGGATTCAGTTCCTTAATCACACATCTCACTCGGTTACCTGCAAGGAATTTAAAGAACCGAATTGAGTCATTATTGAGAAAATCTTGAAAATATTCCGGGAGCTTCATGTGAAGTGTCCTCCGAATTAAAAAAATTCTTTTCAAGTCCGCCGGGCCTCGAGATGGGCCAACGTAATCGGGGAATATTAATTTTTGAAAAAAATATCATAGGAATAGTTTAGGCGCTAGTGTTGTTCAGGCACGGAGAAACGAAGAGACGGACGTACGGACGGATGAAGAGACACACGTTTCGGAAAAAAACAACATTTTTTCGGTATCAGTAGCCCCCAAACATCTATTTTCGTTAAAATGTCAAAATCAATTTTCCGCTTCTTTACCTAACTTTCTCTCATTCTAAGAATATACGTTCTCGTATATGCACAGGTGTATAAGACAGTAAAATAGACCACATCGTTCGGATATCACTTGGCTCTTTGGTGCTATTGCAATTGCTCCCAATAGATAATTATAAAATGCAATAAACACCTCCATTTTCAGCATGAATTAGAACCCCAATCATTCAACAATAGGTGTGTTTGTAGAAGAATGTTTCTTTCTTCACGGTCAATTTCAGCTAGCCCTCTCCAGATGAAAAATAGTTTTTGTTAATTGTAGAATTTTCTCAGAGCAATTTTAAGAGAAAGAAATCAACTCGCACTGCATTTTGGTTTTAAGAAATATATAGTTTATTAATTATTAATTTATATGATAGTTAATTATTTAATTATAAAATTGGAGAGTGGTAACATACACTAAAATCATTATATCATTGTCGGAAATCATAATGATTTTAACAATTATTTACGAGAAATAAAAAGTTATTGATTTTCCAGGCACTCTTCAAACTTTGTTATTGAAATTTTCAAATTTTCAATTTTCAAAACATTAAAAAAATTATAACTATGTAAAGTCTTCATGAATCTATGAACTGCTTTAGAAGTTGTGTGGGAAAACACAAAGCAGTAACCTGATGAATTTTCGACACAAAAACTCTTATTACCGGGCTCTGGTAAGGAAAAGTTGATTATTCATTTCCCTATATATAGTATATTACTTTCTCTAACACGTTGTAAAGTCAAAATCCATGTTTTGTGTGTCCTTGATACCGAAAAATCCATTGAAGGCAAAACGACTGTCTGTCTGTCCGTCCATTTGTGAACAACGCTGTTGGCTAAACCGTAAGAAAGATTTTCACGAAAATTGATATTCCAATCAATCTCGCTGATGTTCTTTAATTAAAAACCGATATTTCAATTTTAGGACGTACTTTACATGAAGCCCCTGGAACATTTTCAAAATTTTCTACAAAATGGTCAACATCTTTTCATGAAATTTCGCCCTCGGATAGCTTAAAGAACGCTTCAGAGAATGGTCTTATTTTCGTTGAAAAATCTCTAATTTTTCGAAAATTGTAAAGGCTCAATTATATTTCAGTGTGTTACTACAACTAAAATATTGAAGATAGAATTTTTTCCTAAATAAAATCTATTACTTAAAGACAGCATATAAATAAGCTCATGTACAATTTTTCGAATATTTGGGTAGATTTTGCGAAATTTTTCGTGAAATATAAGCAATTTTAAATGTTTAAAACATATCTATCTCAAAAACAGACACACATTTATTAAGTAAATTTTGACCTTGGATGGCGTAAAGAACGCTTGAGAGAAAGATGCAGGTTTCATATTCGTTAAATCCCTGATTTTTCAAAAATTGCAGCAATTCAACATTTTTTCGGCGTCTTCCTACAACAGTAATTGTGAAGATATTTCTCGAATGAAATGAGTTCATCAGAAGTTCGTTGGAGGCGTATTCAAATAAGGTCATGTTCAGTATTTCGGAAAAATAAGAATTTTTGCGTAATTTTGCTTCAAACTTAAGCAATTTTAAAATTTTAAACAATTATGTTCTCAGAAACAGCTTTAAATTCTTTGTTTAAATTGTTCCACGTATGTAGCAAAGAACTGTAGAGAAGTATTGCTAGACCAATTTTCGGCGCACTATCTGTATTTTCGGAAAATGGGGAACAAATTGGAAATGGTAAATTCGAAGTTCCCGCGCTTCGTTTGAGTCGCTGTTGCTCTCTGATTAGCAAGTAGATTATGTTTCACCCACAGAACTATTCTTTATCTAAAAATGGAAATAATAAATAACGTTTTATAATGATCGTAAACGTATTGTAATGTGCTTAAAGTTAGTTTTTTTCACTATATCCACTTTGGTTAGGTAAAGGCAAACATTATGCCATTATAATCTAATTAGTTTCGTAATGAAGTACTTTACGGCCCTAGTGCGGTAATGTACTTCATTACGTCACTACGGCGGTAAAGTAATGGTTTCCTTTGCTACTCTTCTTTTGAAAATATTTTGGACTTCTTTGCTTTGTGTCCTTCACTTTCCTTCTTAAAAAAAGCAAATAACTCTAAACTTATTGATATTATTGTCATTAAGAGATACAGTACTTTTTAACATAGTTTAGTGGGTCCAAAGGGTACTTGGTTTCTCCTCTGACTCTCTTTCTAGAAATGTAAGCAATCAAAACTTTTTCCGATATAGAGTGAACTTCCCTTCACATCAATATTTAAAAATTAAATACTTACGCTCAGATTGGTCTAAACAAACTCGAGGCTTTCAAATGGCTATTTGGGAGGGTAGTTTACACGAAACTCCAAAAACATTGTCAAAATTTTCTAAAAAATTACTCCCATTTTTTTATTACATTTTATCCTTTGATAGGGAGAAGGACGTTTAAAAAAGGTGCAGGTATAATGTTTGTTGAAATCTCAGATTTTTCGAAGAATTGCAAAAGTACAATTTTTGGGTTGGTTTTCCGGCAGTTCTCTGAAAAATGCCTGCGAATACCAGAGAAGTTCCCTATCAAATGAGCCACGGACCTCATGCGATCTTTCCTTCCTTACCTTGTTCCTATCTCTCCCTTTACACTCACATTTGCACGAAAAACCCTACCACACATGCGAGGCGGCCATTCGGGATATTAGAGCTTGCCTCGGCTGGTGCATTGCCCCCATGGAAAGATCTACCTGGAGAGAGAAGCTCCGCAAGTCAACGTGTAGGTCGGTGCCGGATCTCTCGTCCCAGCGAGGGTGAAACGCTGCCAACTCTAGGGAATATGACCTGCACCACTCGTACAGGACTAACGACTATTTATGCGCTCGGAAACTCCAATTAATCAATCAATCTATATGAAGTTAAAGATGTTTGTTTGAATAAAAGAATTGATCAGGCGAAGAGAAAGGCAAACATCCTGCTTATCTAGATTGTATACTACTTGCCATCCTTGTAAAAAATATAATTATATACAATAATAAATTCTCGTGTAACTGGTGTATTAGCATATGTAGTGAAGGAACATAATGATACATTAAGATTGTTTGACTTATTAAATTTAAATATTTTTCGAAATGCTTAAACCAAAATATAGAATGAGTTAGCTAATTTCGTTGATTTTTCACAGAGGGTAGAAGTCATTGAGAAGCAGAAATGATTACCCAAGCAGTGAAGTTTACTAACTCTACTTAGCGGGAAAAAAAGTCTTATTAAATCGACCAGAGAGAAAGGTGCATAATGATGATATTTATCTGTTGGTGAAGCATCGTGATGACTCGTGATAAATAATTCTCCTCGCATTTCTAGTTTACATTAGACTCACGATACTCGAGTGAACTGCTGAGAAATGAGAGGAAGCTATTGTTGGCGAGAGAGCGTAGGTTCATGTATTACCCGTGAAATGTGTTGTTCTTTAGCTTCGGTCGCCGCTGCGTAATTGAGGCAAATTGTGTGCGAGACCGCGTCGCATTGCCTACTTCGCATCTGAATTATGTTTGTTCGTAATAATGACCATTTCTTGTGCGTTGATTATCATGTCAGGAGGGGACAGCGTATGCTTAGGGTTTCCAAAGGGATCTCATACCCTTATGAAGGTCCTTTCGGATATTTCTGATACAAGTATTTAGATTTCGCCAGCAGAAAAGGAGACAGGTATGTTAATCCTGCACCTGTGAATGGGAAACAGTTTGTACCAGTGTGGCGAAGAAACCTTTTTTTCGTGCGGGGATTGGGCGAACGCGAAAATCCAATTATGGGAAAAGAGTCTTTTTTTCAGCAGCAAATTTACTCCCGGAGATCTCTGCGGAGTGCTTGCTGTTCTTTTCATTCCATTATGCAAGATTGTGTGACAGAAGCTTTAGTGGCGGCTTCCACAAGAATAATTTATTTGTGCCAATGAGAAAACTAAGTATATAAACGTGTAAAAGATAAACATTAAATTCTAAAGGGCATCGAGTTTACTTTTAGAAGATTAGGGCTCTACTGTGAAACAATTTGAGGATTTCGACTCACGGCGGTTAATTGGCCAGCGTTTTGACATCGCATTTGTGCTTTTGAATGGCGGAATTTTTGGAGGCTTTTGAATGTGAAGGATGCTCTATACGAGTTACTTTTCGTTTAATATATCTCCACAGCCACCGTTTCGTGAATGGAAATGCTAATAGAGCCGCCTGTGTGTGCACTACTAATAACTTCACCACTTCAGCAATTCCGATTAAGTTCAGGGCGAAAATGATGCCCAAACAGCCGTTTTAAACTGCACGCCCCTTCCTCCTCTCCCACCCAGATTTCTTACTACTGTATGTGAATATACGAAATCTCTCTAAACGAATTTCCAACTGGTGAATTTTTTTCATTCGAGCTGCAAAAGAGACAAAACTGTGTTATGTACACTCATTAACAATTTTACAATCGTATTTTTCCAATTAGACTTTTCACAGTAATATTAGTACTACCCAAAGTCTCAACTCATCCACTACACTCATTATCAATTTTGCAATCATAGTTTTCCAACTAGATTTCTCATAGTTATAAAAGTACTACGCAACGTCTGAAATGCAAAAAATTATACCTTCTGATTAATATTTCTAATTCACGACGAATTTCCCAATTCACTCAACAAACGTTCATTATTGTCGAAATTACGAAGATTATTTCAATAATTTTCTGCCTTGAAAACAGTTGTTGAAGTAAATATTTTGGAAAATATTACTTCCAATTCCTATGTGAAGAGACTAAAAAATATTGAAGCCTGGAAATAAAAAGTCCCAAGGAGAATAAAAATTAAAGAATAAACATTCTATTTATTAATATTAGTAAGTGAAAAGATAATTTTGAAAATTCACTAACAGAAAACAGAGTTGATTACAAACTGATTAATTATCAGTTTGGCAATGTAGGGGTGAAACTGAAGAGCGCATTTCTCCAATCGAAGTGAGCAAAACGGCTCTAGGAATGAAAACTAACTTGTGGGTATTACAACATTGCACAGAATTTATCCTATTATTTATTGTAGATACGTAAAATGATAATTGTATTTAAAATCTTATATTTATATTTATTTGTGTCGATATTTATATTGAACATATACATATTATAATTATACATATAATTTTACGTATAAGTAAATATATGTACAATTTCAGTAAGTTTGCAAATCCCTCAACATCATCTACAACTGTCGCCATGCATCGCTTCGTGGAAATTGCAGCGCTCTCATAGCGAGACCTGCCCATGAACATGTTGCAATCTTAATTCAGTATCTGTCGATGTAGAAAATACTTGTGCAATCGGATCAACACAGTGAATGTTGAAGTGCTTATTGAAAAATAGACGTGGCCTATGTCCCCCGACAAGTACTGGAAGTATAGAAAATTATCAAAACATTTATGAACTTGCCATATCTCAAAAACTGAAAATATTTTAACACAAACTTGTGGGAAAATGATAGTAATACATTGCTCAAGTCATGTGGAATTGGTTCTTAAATACACAAAATGGCGTCGATGGTAACGGTAACGGTCAGTGTATCGGGCTGTTATACCCAAGTCCACGGATTCAAACCCTGCCCCAAACCGTGGATTTTTAAGGGCAAAAAAAGCCTTTGTACTCCTCCTTCGGGAAGTAAGTAAAGCCGGCTGTTCCATGTTGTAGATTTACTTCATGTCATGTCTAAAAGAATACTCTGAGCTAAATTCAAATCGCCCGTTTCGTCGCCCAAATAATACCTTCTTTTTCTGCTAGATGGGGAAAGGAGCGTAGCGAAATTTGCGTGGTCAGACCAAAAGAGTAGGCCTCATGTCCCGAGTCTCGCCGTGTAAAACAAGGTATCATTGACTTCACTTTTTTCCTCAATTATTCTGCAATTTACTATGGAGCTCGTCGTTACCCCCTCCCCTATTGGTGTTCTCCGAGAACAAGAATTGCATTGGTATGCGACTGTTAAATGTATGGCAAAACAAAGAAATGAAAATTGTTTATACAAAATTTTATTGCCAGATGGTTATGTGCAAGTTATGAATAATGAAAATCTTGAGTATAAGAGGAGGAAATTGATTGAAGCATGTAACAATTGGAATCTAAACGTCATTACAAAATATTTTTCCACTAGAAAAGAAGGAGTAGATCTTGAGACATTATCAGCTCGTGTGGTACAAAAGGTCCTAAATTCACCTAGTAAATTTAATCAAACACAAAGAGTCATGGATCAATTAATATACCACGGTGTATTAATCTGGGTAGTGTGAATGCACTACTTCAAAAGTAATCGCCCTCCCAAATCTATTACGCTGTCTCTATCTTTGAACAACTGCCAACATTCACTGCAGAAAGTAGTGACATGCAGATCCTCGCCCACGTTTGGGTGCGTTAAGGGAAATAACTGAGCGATCTCCAGCATTTGTTTTTGGGAATCATTCCGGAATAAATTTGGAAATTACCGTCTTTCGAAATTACAAACTTCCACTGCCCTCTAAAGTATCCAGACTCGAAAATACTCGGAAGAAAAAGACAACTTCCAAGACAGAGATTTGCGTTCACAGTGAATATTGTGTGTCCCTTGTATGAGGTATAGCCATGTCAGCATAATAAGAGAGGAAACGATGTAAAATATATTTTTCTCTACCAACCAGGCAGCTATAGAAACAAGGAAAGGCCGTTGGCAACTGACTTTCACGGCATGGAAAGAGCAATTTCTGGGAGGAACCAGGATTAAGAAGGTGACTCAAGAGGCTGAATCCGCAATTCCCCGCTTGATGATTATGATGATTATTATGATGGCACTGCAATTTGTTCGTAGATAAATAATTGTTTTAATGCTTTCTTTTCTCCATTGCCTTTACTTTACACAACGTTCTTATCTTCTCAGTGTTTGACCGTGTAGATGCCATACACTATTATGATGATCACAGAGTATATTTGCTATATTTAAAATATTCTTTATTCAGATATAATAGGGTAGATTACATTGCATGATGGGAAATATTGGTAATTTGAGTAATGTATAAGTAACTGACATGAGAGTTAATGTAATACACCAATTTAAGAATGAGGTTGATTTCTTGTTACAAATGTTCTATAAAACCATTTTCCATTAGCTTTTCTCATATTGTTTGATCTGTCAAAATCACTTTTTTGCATTATCGTCATGTAAGGAGTTTTGTTTCTGGAAATGGCACAAAGTTCTGGAAACCAACGTTTAGTGAACTTACGACACTTACGACAGAATATCCAACACAAGTGTGTCATCGAGAACATCGAGTGATGTTTCCCACACAAACACTTTCAAACTAACTAGTACAAAATGATTAGTTGGCAAAATGATTTCTCGCGGTAATGCTAAGTCGAACCATCAGCTACGAGCAAACTTCAGACAACGTTCCATATTTGATTTGATAAACCGTATTCAGAACCGCCTAGATTGAACAACAGCATGCGCCTGGAGCAACAACGACATGCAGCCTTGGCATAACGCGAATGATGCGAGATCAGGGTGTTCCGCAATTATTATTCTAGAAAAATGAATGAAGCACTGAAAGAAAACTGACTAGTTCTACAGCCGTCTTCAAGTCACGACCGTTTTAATCACTCCCTTTCCTTTACTGCTTTTCATCGGTGTTCTCATCCAAGGTGAGACTTTCGAGGTTCAGAAATCACATTCTACACAATCCACGCATCTCATTGCTGATCTGTCCCACCTTCTCACTCCATCAGGTTTACCAAATGTTCTTTTTTACTTTCTCGTACACGTACGTATACGAAGTAATATAGGTAGTGAAGAGAAAGTGAACAACACTTTTTCTAGACTGAATAAACCCCGGTCGAATCTTTTAAGTTAAATTTCTTGTAAGAATAGAGTAAAACATACTTGTAAGGGTTGGCGTAGGTCTGATATTCACGCTTAACTACAAAATTGAATTGTTAAATTGAAAAATTAAAAAAGTAGTATAATTTACTTGCCTCTTACGTCATTAATATTTACATTAGCGACAATGTGTTCACATTATTCCATTTACGAGTGCATAAGGTTTAAATGATACCTGATAATGTTTTCACGCAAACTCAAACTTTTCTGTAAAAACGAGCTCAAAATTACGCATTTACAGAAACGCTCAAACGCCATCTTCTTAAAAACAGTTCCAGATTTTTTTCTTAAAATTTTTGCATTAAGACGACATAACATTTATTTTGCTGTATCCTTTTGTTTTTTCAAAAATTACACAAATGTAATTTTTTTAAATATCTTTCATGCCTTCAATACACACATTTCCAGCATTTGTATACATTATTGCATTAATGTAAATATTGTTAAGCATGTTCTGACCAAATTGGAAGTTTTCAACGTAATGCACTATTTTGAAACTTTACAAACTTTCTATGAGCTACATTGACCATTGACAATTATCCCCCGCAATAAACATTGACATTTTAGAGGCAAACAACATTCTACAAATTAATCTTATCTGTTTAGCGTTGTGTCTTCGTAAAAAAATGTAACGCATGAAAGTATTTGCATTAAGCTATTTTTGTTTACATCAGTTGTGAAGTAATTGAAGTCTGTTAGAGACACATTGTGTCCACTCTTTCATATTTTAACATGTTAAGTGTTTAAATATAAAACTGAATTCTTGAAATTATATTTGGGCAACGTAATATTAGAAGATCAAAAGGAGAGACAAAAACAACTAATAATAAAAATTATTTTAAAATAAATAAACGTATATGTAATTTCAAATAAACAAATCTTGTAAATATAAGATTTCAAATGACAACATGAAGCCGTGCGCATTACTGTCACTTCAAATAAAAATATTTACAAGTACACTGTTACAAATGAAAAATGATGTCTGGTTTGTTTACTCATTTTGTACGTTTCTCACTTGTGTTATTCAGCTCTTGAACGAGGAATTTATTGAATGGAAACTCAGAAATACTCGCCATAATCGTCGTTTGAAATCAACTGCAATAATAAATATAACTAAATAAATATAAATGTTCAAATCCATTATTGGGGATAGACAACATAATTTAATATCTGTACGGAGCTTAAGATACACATTTTGGCAACTATAAATAATACATCAGGAAAAATCATTGAATGTTACCTCTTTATTAATAGATACCCAATTTGGATCAATACTGCAGCTACAATAGAGAAATTACAAGTTGGGCAAAATACATGCCTGAGGCGGATAGTCCAAGCCATTCGATTTGTACAAAATACCCAAATTCATAGAGAATTATATGTAGATTCAATTAAAAATCATGTATTGAAAATATCTCAAAACATTGTTTTCTTCACTTCACTTTTCTTCTTCTAAGTCGAAAATTTAATTTAGGACGTAATGATCAGATTCCTAGCAGAATCAAATCCAAATTTTTGCAAGATATATTGCGTCCACCATTATTATTATTATTATTATTATTATTATTATTATTATTATTATTCCTCTAAATCACGACTTAAGATGTTATGTGTCGGCTGAATATAAAATCTACTCCAGGTTGCAACCAGCTACCTAAGGAGCAGATCTAGGGACTGTCGGTGCCTCTACAATACTTTGCGCAAAATGTGGGCTGTTCCAAATAAAGCGATTTCTTGCACTTCCCAGTCTTTTGGATTACCTGGGAGTTTAGACAAGTTCTTACAAAAATTTTGCGGAACAAATCCCAGAGCTCCGATAACTATCGGGACGACCTGTGCTTTTACGCCCCACATTCGGCTGATCTCGATTTCCAAACTCTTGTATTTAAGACGTTTCTCTACCTCCTTGATAACGACGTTTTGATCGCAAGGTACAGCAACATCCACAAGTAAACACGATTTGTTCTCCAAATCTCGGATGACTATATCCGGTTTGTTTGCTGCTATCGTGCGATCCGTTTGAATTTGTTGGTCGTACAATATCGTACACAATCCAACAGACGTCACTGGTTTCGGTGAGTGTTCGTATCACATGGGGCATGTGTTCGGAACTTCGAGGGCGGTACAGATCTGCCAGTGGAGGTAGCTACACACCCTGTCGTGTCTTTTCAAGTATTCGGTCTTTGCTCGGATTGGACAAGCTGAGACAATATGATCGATGGTTTCTACGTGTTCCTGACAAATGCGGCATTTATCATCTTGGGAAATTTTGAGAACCGCTTTATCATAATGTCGTGTTCTCAAGGCCTAATCTTGGGCAGCTATTACAAGTGCTTCCGATTCTGACTTCATTCTTCCCCTTTTAAGCCTCATAAATGATTGATCTTTATTGATCTGCACCTTGTCCATTCTTTCTAGATATTGTCCGTGGAGTGGTTTGTCTCTCCACGATTTCTTTAACATTTTCTGTGTCTCAAATTTCATGTTAAGTAGCATCAGAAGTTCAGTGTCTCTGTCATTCTGGTTGTCTTGCATAGTCTTGTTCGCAATGCTTCTTGCTACACTTACAATGCCTCTGTTTCCCATTCTTCGGTCAGATTTCATGACCTGCCTCATTAGTGGGTCATCTTGATGGCTGACTACATACTTTCCCATCCCGGTTATTGCATTGTGCCAGGAGGCTTCAATTTGTCTCAGGCCTCTTCCTCCTTCCTTACGTGAAACATAAAGTCTATGTACATCAGCTTGGGGGTGGGCGACATGGTGCATTGTAAGCAGTTTTCTGGTTTTTCGATCCATGATGCGAATTTCCTGTTCAGTCCAGTCTACTAGTCCGAAACTGTATTCGGCTACAGGCACCGCCAAACTACCTATTGCTGATATTTTATTCCTTGAGTTCAGAGCGGACTGCAGGACAAGTCTCAGTCGTCTATAATACTCCCTGTGAATTCTCTCTTTCATTGTGTCGTTCGAGATGGTCTCACATTCTTCAATGCCCAGATATTTGTAAGTTTTACCTGGCTCAAGATCTTGAATCACAGTGTGTCTATCAACTTCAATGTTCTCGGACGTGGTCATTTTGCCTCTTTTTGAGTTGGCTTTTGCACACTTGTCAAGACCAAACTTCATGCAGATGTCATTGCTAAAATCATTGATGACAGACAGCATTTGGGAGAGAATCGCTTCATTCTTAGCAAAAACTTTAAGATCATCCATGTAAAATAAATGTGATACAGGCATTTCATCACCATGGAGCTCGTAACCAAAGTCAGTGTACGACAGCTGTCTTGATAGAGGAATCAAACTAACGCAAAACAGCAGAGGGGATAGTGAATCTCCTTGAAAAAATCCCCTGTTAATCTGAATATTTCTGATTTCTACTACTCCCTTTCCGCTGTGGATTAGTAACCTGGTGCTCCGCGACTTCATACTAGCCTTGCAAAACTCAACAAGTCTAGAATGAAATCGATAGATCTCCAGGGTCTTCAAAATCCAATCGTGTGGTACACTGTCAAAAGCCTTCTGGTAGTCAATCCAAGCCATGCTTAAATGACGTTTTCGTTTCTTTACATCATTCAAAATTATTTTATTCAGAATTATTATTATTATTATTATTATTATTATTATTATTATTATTATTATTATCTGGAGAAATAAATTTATTAAAATCAGATTCTTTAAAATTAATCAACTATCCTTAACTGCCAATATTAGTTAAGGTGTCAATGAGTTAAAATTAGCGATGGTGCCAAAACCTTATTGTGAATAGAAATAAAATTGTATTCAATCTCTTGAAAGGCCTTCTGGCAGAACAAGAAAGAAAGAAAGAAAATAGTAAGATTTTATAATATTTATGTCTCGATTTCTTTTAAATTTTGCCCTGAAATTGCTAAAACGTATTTACAGTAACCATAAAAATGCTATGTATATGGTAACGGAATGCACTAGCTCCTAACATTGTATTTTGGAAGAAAAATAAGTATTGTTAAATAAAGACTAATTTTGCATATCACCACTATAATTAAATTAAATAAATGTAACAGAGTAAAACACGTTAGGGTTTTCATAAAATCTAAATTATAAATGCATTTACCATTTTTTTTATTTTTGAATATTAGTGTATATAAACTAAAATATCGTCACTAGATTGTTTATTACTTTATATTTTTGCATAAAATGCCGATAAAATCAGACATTTAGGTTACTCATTTTTGATAACTTGAAGTGATAATATTATTTGCGTCTATTGTTTTCTTTCCGCCAAATAGTTTAGTAAAAGTCGTATTAATTTAAAAGTAAATTAAAGGTACATTTTCCAAAATCAGTTCAATCCAGTCAAAATCAGTTTTCTAAAACTCTAAAATATACTATATCAACTTTTATAAGTAAATGCATTTTATCGCGATGATGAGCTCGTGATACAAAGAAACCTTTGTAACTTTGAAGATGAAACTTTGGGAATGCACGTATGAGCAGTTGTGAAAATCTGAACGGTAACTTCTAAGAAAAAAAGACTTTTGTTCGTTACTTGCAGAACTTCACATACGTTACATGCAATCTTCTTTTTTCTGGGAAAAGAAGCCTAACAGGAAATATGAAGATTTTGATCTTTAACGCCTTAAACGTGTATAAGCTCTTAGGAAATTAAACTAAGTTTAACGCTCTAGAGATTGAAAGTAAAATACGTTCTTCATATAAATTCAAAGAAATAAACTTTCTTTATCATTAACTCACGGACATGCGTTACATCCAAACATTTTTTCTAGCAGGGGAAAAAGGTGACTTGAGAGGAAAAGTGAAGATTTTTAAGAACTTTAAGTTCCTATGGAGTTAAAATATCTTGAACTCTGTAGAGAGTTAACCCTAAGATACACATGCAGGGTCTCCGAGGTCCTAACGTTTTTTATTTCGCTTTTTGCTCTGCACAGATTCATTTCTGAGAGCTTGCCCTCTATGTACTCTTTCTTTTAGTAAAAACTTTCAATTTAGTCACTGGCAAAGGCACTGGCAAAATAATTCTCCGTAGTTTTTTAGATAGATCCCGAAATTTTATTTTACATTACGTCAATGCAGACGCAGAACATTTAGGGCTCTGTGAATAGTTATTTAAGTAAATAATCATTTGTTTACCATTAAGAGTTGGCTTTAATTGAAACTATTAAGCAAAGAAGTTATTAAGAATAAAAAAACCATTTTTAAGTGCATTTTTCGAAAGCGTATTCCGCAAGGCCTCAGCGATCCTGCATAGACGTCTATGTAGTTTACCAGTACCACGCGTCCTGCGGTTAAAGTGAAAAACATGCTTCAAATATAAACAGTCTTCTCCGACTCGGGTAACCGAAGTGGCCAAGGAGGACGCACGAAGGGTCGCATGTTCGAAATATGCCTTGGGCATGGATGTTATGGTACGGACGGGCTGTCCCAACCACCTAGGATCACCTTTCAACTCTCTGCCATCAATTCCTGACCAGTGTGGATGGCGCAGGGGATGAGGCGTTTGTGACCAAGCTTTTTTGTCACCTTACATCTGGGATGTGGGTTCGAATCCCGTGCAAACAATGATCTTGCTGTGTTGTGGCACGCTATGTATTCCTGTAGACCATGTATCATCCTTCCACCTTAATCTAACCCTTGATTTCTTTCCCTTCGTTGGTTAGTTGTGTCGGCGTAAATAAGACAGGTACGGGCAGCGTAAGCGCCTTCTATGTGTGGCTTAGCTTCCTTGCTTCAATATAGGACGCAGGTGCTTCAATACAGGTGCAAAAATGACCGATTTGCGCTCACGAGCCACATCAACCGATGGATGTGGAGACCGGTGGGTACCTTGGGGGCTTCATTCACAGGTGTAGTTTAAGTAGGGGAGGGGGCACGTCTGTAGGCATCAAAAGATAGACGAGAAGGGAAGACGTAAATCAAAACTGCAATAACAATCCACTAGATAATTATCCATATTTGTCATTCCTGATTATACTGTTAATAGTATTACTGTATTAAAATTTCTAGATTGAGATGAAATTCGCCAAACACACCTGTAAATACTACATTGTAAAAGTATCTCTTGCCGAAAATCAAAGTCAACTGACTTTTTTAGATAATACCGCAATATTTACGTTAACATGAAAGAAAAATGAATAAAACATTTTAATTGAAAATGTATTTATCACAATTTACAATTACTATTTTAATATCAGATAATTTAAACTTTGCAAATAAAATCGAGGGAATTGGAAGTCATGTGTCACATAAGTCAAGATTACCAAGGTATTCATCTCCAAAAGAATGGATGTCCGGCAAACTCCAAGGAAAATGAAATATTCTTTCCATTAAGAAAAAAAAGTCCTTTACTTGAAGGCCCCAAAAATGCAGAAACATGTTCAAAAGGAAACTTAATTTCCGCGAACAATCATTTTTTTGTTTTTTAGACTTTGTTTATACAACCTTATGATGCATTTCGGCCTTTGAGGATATTGTACATAATATTTTACGTACAATATATATAGGGCCTATATTTAGTATTAACTATTAATTACACATAAACATTCAATATACAAATAAGGACAATAATGGTGTACAACAATGGAACCTTATAATATATTACGGGTATTGAAGTATTTTTTTATAATCAGGTCGCGTTTTGTAAGAAATTTACAAGTTGAACAACACGATAATGAATTTATAAATAAAATTCGTTTGTGACGCACCAATATTAGATCTTCCACTAACAAGGAGTACCTCACTGTCTAAAGTATAATTCAATAGATCATGAGGGTAACGTAGATTAGAAAACAAATAAAATTTACAAGCCTAAATCACCTTTTTTACCTGGCCTAAATCACAGTATATCATCACTCCACAACACATCAACTATGAAAAATATAATTATTTAATTATTAATGAACTGATGAATGAATTAATGAACAAATTGAAAATCAAACAATAAATACATTTGTCATTTCAATGTTTATTTTTTTTGACTTCTGATTTCATTCTCGACTATGTAAACAATATGTTTACTATCTTTTCGTAGACTTCTTGGCCATTAAGATTATTGAATATCTTTCTTTCGGTTATTTTTGGTCTTGGCTTTTTTTCCTTGAACATTCAGACTTGGAACACTCGAGGAACCTATCGTAGAGCCTCACAAAATTACAATCCTATATCAGCAACATTACTGTAAGATGAATCAAGTGCCTATCGTGATTATCACCTGAATTTGTGCCTAATCTTACGATAAATGTGCGAAACAAATGAAACATTCAACATAATACCGTATAAAACTATTTCAAATTCTTATTGAATAAATAATTATTTTGATGGGCGTAGATGTATGAGCATGATGGCAAGTAAACTAATCAATACAATATTTCACCCTCTCACTATAATATTCTCACATCTCCATTTTATTCTATTTTTGGTGATGCAGTAAGCAAAGTTTTAGAGTGCGTTTAATTGAATTCACTTCTCTTAATAAAACAATTTTTTTGTTCCAGACAGTTTCATTGAAATGTCCACAGACACACACGGATCTTCCGTATGTGATGCTGAAGACACCTATGTGTGGGTCGACGAAACTCAAAAGTATTCAATCCCATGAACAGAAAATGGCATATTTAAATGTTCACATCACAATATTATTATTATTATTATTATTATTATTATTATTATTATTATTATTGCTCCATATCACGACTACAGATGTTATGAGTAGGCTGAGTATAAAATCTACTCCAGGTTGCAACCAGCTACCTAAGGAGCAGATCTAGGGACTGTCGGTGTCTCTACAATACTTTGCGCAAAATGTGAGCTGTGCCAAATAAAGCAATTTCTTGCACATCCCAGTCCTTTGAATGACCTGGAAGTTTAGCCAGGTTCTTACACAAATTTTGCGGAACAAATCCCAGAGCTCCGATAACTATCGGGACGACCTGTGCTTTTACGCCTCACATTCGGTTGACCTCAATTTCCAAACTCTTGTATTTAGGACGTTTCTCTGCTTCCTTGGTTACGACATTTTGATCACAAGGCACAGCAACATCCACAAGTAGACACGATTTTTTCTCAAAATCCCGGATAACAATATCCGGTTTGTTTGCTGCTATCGTGCGATCCGTTTGAATTTGTTGGTCGTACAATTGTACGCAATCCAACCGATGTCACCGGTTTTGGTGAGTGTTCGTACCACTTAGGCATGTGTTTGGATTATTATTATTATTATTATTATTATTATTATTATTATTTCTATAATTCACGACTAAATATGCTAGGAGTCGGTTGAATAGAAAGTCTGCCCCGGGTTGCAACAGCTTTATAAGGAGCAGGTATAGGGACTATCGGTGCCTCTACAATACATTGCGCAAAATGTGGACTAATAGAACAATGTCTGGCATTTTCGAATCTTTTAAGTGATTTGAGAGTTTAGACAAGTTGGTACACGAATTTTTCGGAACAAATCCCTGAACTCCGATGACTATCGGGACGATCTGTGCTTTTATGCCCCACATTCGGCTGATCTCAATATCCTAACTGTCTTGTATTTAAGATTTTTATCTGCCTCCTTGGTTCCTTTTTAATCGCAGGACCCAGCAATATCTAGACACCTTATTGTTATTATTGTCATTGTTATTACTGTTATTTCATAATTTTCTTTTTCGATCAATTAACTAAGAAATCGTTACTGGTCCCCATTTAACAAAGAGGGTGAAAGAAGAGAGCGGAGACTTTCTCTCAAGTACACTTTGCAGTCCTGCTAAAGGTTTTTCGACACACACGGGTGCTGCTGCCGGGATTGCTTGAAGAAAATTTCTTAGAGTTTTTGCAAGGGAACTTTTTTTAACTATTTTATTACATAATTATGTAATTAATGTATACTTCATTTTTAATTATTACAATAATACAGATTTTTTTGCTATGTACGAGTATATGCAACATTTGACACTGTTACATTTAACTATGTGAATCACCGAACCCCTACTTGCTATTTGAGAAAATTATTTTCAAAAGATTTCCTCAAAATATATACACAATTTAATTAAAGCATTTTTATCTTTAAACTGGCTTTTCTCGATAAATAATACAAAATACCTACGGAAACATTTACAAGTTGTTCGACTTTTTATTTTAGAAAATTATCTTTTAAAATCGTGAGAAAATAAATAAGCTCTATATATTTGTTGGAGACACCAGCCCCCTCGTTCCCCGAAAGTAATGTCTCTGGTTTTATACATTCTACAGGCGTGTTCCGGACACTAGCTGCTAGAAAAAACATTGCGGGGGGGGGGGGATTGAAAGCCAAAAAAAAATTTTTTGTTTATTTTTAATAGCTATTTCACTCAGGGTACATTCAATATATTTTCAAAGTGTTTGATTCTAACAGTAAATTGATTTGTAATACTTAAAAAATATTGGCAAATGAGGTATATAATTTTGAAACATATGTATATATTGATAATTATAATTAATTAATTAAGAATAATAATATTAAAGGTAATAATAATAATAATAATTATTATTATTATTATTATTATTATTATTATTATTTTGCTTACTTTCTAGGAGAGAGAGTGGTCCCTTAATCGGAGCAATAGTAAATTAATGAAAGGTATTATCCAGCTTTTCGTGACATCATTTGATGGCAACAAATTGTGATTCTCGTTTACTAGAAACTATTTGCATCGTTCTCTATAGAGTTAAAGATTTGATTTCACAGAAATAGAAAACTCACATCTCGTTAAATGGAAGGTGAAGGAAACTTGCGTGAGTAGTGTCAACAACAAACGTAATTAGCGATTGTCAAACAAGTCAATTCAATTGACATGTCTTGTTCGATATCGGCGTAAAATTAGTATCTACATAGCAACGTTGGTAGCAACATTTTATTACATGAAATGTCTTTCCCGTATAATAGAAATAATTTGCCCTGGAAATTGAGCTACAGATTTTGCTTGATAGTTTTGCCGCCAAAATGTCTGAGCAAAATGAGAGCTGCAAAACTTACTCAGATGTTCTTACAAGGTAAGAGCACCAAAAATGGACTGTTAACATTTTCGTAGATTTCTTAAACTTTTTGGACTATAATCCTATACACAATTTGGAACTCAGGTGAGCAATTTGCTTATTTTTCTGAATAGATATAATGCCTAAAAATAACTAATTTTAAAATTATCTATATTTTACACATTTATTTCCAAATCTCCTTTTGCTTTAATCGTGGCCCTTTTGAAAATTGCAAAATTTTAACAATGGTTGGAAACTCAACTCGGTAATGGCTTGGTAATAGTTGGAAACTTTACTCGATAGTCTTCCTCTGGCGTGTTTGAAAACAATTTAAGCTTACAAAAGTGGCAGTTCATACCACATTGTTGCAGTACCAAAATTTTTCAGATGTTTTCAACTTATTGTATATAAACGACGGGAAAGAAATATTATTTTCGTTTTACTTCTCTCTACTTGAAGTCATATGCTCTACATTCTGCACTTCGAAGGTGAGAAATCTCCAAATATTATTTTTTCAAATGTCGGAATTGAAGTAAGAAGTAATCAATATAACGTAATTTTTGTGTTCGTTTTATAGAGAACAGTCGGAAATATAGTTATTCAAATAATCGTTCTCCATGTTCTTGCGGCAACAGCTTAATGAAGGGCTCGGTGAACGGTAATAGCCAAAAGCTGTAGCTGATTTGCAAATAGTTTTTATTTCACAGAAGTGAATATTTTATTAATTTTTGCCAAAATCTTTCGTTTTTGTCTGTATTCAAGATTCAGCTCCCATTTCGGTTAGGGTAGGGATTCCAGAATTTAAGAAAACAAGCACATAATACACTTCTCCCCATAGTACGTCAAAAATTAATAATAATGATAATAATAATAATAATAATAATAATAATAATAATAATAAATACAAGAGTTTGGAAATCGAGATAACCGAATGTGGGGCATAAATGCACAGGTCGCCCCGATAGTTATCGGAGCTCTAGGATTTGTTCCACAAACTTTGTGTAAGAACTTGGCTAAACTTCCAAAGTCATTCAAAACACTGGAAAGTGCAAAAAATCACTTCATTAGAAACAGCCCGCATTTTGCGCAAAATATTGTATAGGCACCGACAGTTCCTTGATCTGCTCCTTAGATAGCTGGTTGCAACCTGGAGTAAATTTTATATTCAGGTGACTCATAACATCTGTAGTCATGATGTAGAGGGGACAATAATAATTTATTGCAAGTGACCTTACGCTCGGTGACAGTTAAGCAAAAAACTACAGTAATAAAAATTAAAAGAAACAATACATACAAATATTTTTAAAAAGGAATACAAATTAACAAAACTGAATAAAATAAGAACAGAAACAGACAAGTATAAAAATGCCCATTTCTGCTCCACAGCCTCCTCTTCACTTCAAGACACTTTAACATTTTTTGACCTTAAATAAATAATTAAATAAATAAATAAGAAGAAGTGGCCACTACAGGGGTCTTTGTCGTGGGCGATCGGGGGAGCGCAGCCGCCGAGCGAGGCGCGCGTGACCGCCTGGCGGGATGCGGCGCGGCGCGCCGGCCCGCTGCCGGGCGTAGGCCTAAAAGGCCGGGCCCCGCCGCGCGCGCCGCCCCGGCCACCCCGACCTCACCACCGCGCCCGCGCCCGCGCCCTTGCGGAACGCCTACAAGCACAAGGAGCACCTGCGTACAGGCTCCTCGTGTATTTTAAACGAAATATTTAACATTGTATTTGGTCACACATATGAATATAAATAGTTTTAGAATCGCTTTACTTCGCCGTGGTTCATTTCAAATGCTGTACTACATCTGTCGGTAGGCCAACAGCTCAAGAATATGTTCAAACAACATCTCAATGTGTATCCCAACCCCCTAGCTCTCAACCTTATCGATAATACTCACGAAATATCACGTGTCAATAACATTTTCTCTCTTCATCTCTCTTAACGCTTTGATACAAAACATACTCCCGTGTCTTTATTTTGATCCACCGCGTTACCTTTTTAGTTTTTTTGTTGTGGTATAAAGAGCGGTGAAAGTGACATACTGTAAGTTACTTTTCAGTAAGTCATTATAAATAACTTCATTGCAAATTATTCGGTAGCCTGTTGTATTTTTTGATTATTTCCAATTTGAATTAGATTGTGCATTTTTGTTGCTTATAAAAAACATGTTAATAGTACTCAGTAGCTTTTCTTTGATTTTCTCCGCGTCCATATTTATATACTTCTTTTGCTTATTTTCCTTCTTCCCTTAAACGTTTGACAATCTTTCTTGTTAAAAGTTCTGGTTAAGCCCGAATAAATATGTAAGCTAACTGTGCTGTGGAAAAAAGTGTCACTTTTTATATCAACATGTTTTAATATTTAATTACAATAATTGAAACTTTTTTAAATTCAGAAAATAATTATAAAATCCATCATTAAAAATATTTCATATAAAATAATTTATAAATACATCACCACTAAGAATATTTATAACTATTTATTGAATATTCCTTAGAAATACTTCAGTTAGAAAAATAAAAATTTATTTGATATCTCTAACGTTTTTCATATTTATCTTTATATTAAAAATCAAAAAAGGAAATGAAAACATAGTGGGCGATCAAAGGAATTGCCATGACCTTTTGAAGGAATACATGTGTTAATATCGAACTCTGAGTACCATAAAATTAAAAAGTTAATTTCTCTAAACAATAAGCTGTAAAGATGTTGCTTTCTCTGGGATAGAAAGAAATTAAAAATAAAGATTACGGGTAGCTGTCGTTTACTATATGGTTACACACAATGTTATGTAAGCTCGAAAGAAAGCGGCTTATTCTTGAAAAATGTTCGAAGAAGAAATTTAATGATGTTTTGATGCGAAAATGACACTTCAAAGAAAAATAGTTTCTGATTCATTTTTTCACAAAATCATAATTAAATGTTAATTTTTCTTTGTCGTAGGTATTTTGCTTTTTTCCTGAGTGGCGTTTCACGAATGTTAATATTTTATCACTAACCAATTATAGAGGTGCTAAATACATTTTATCAAACCATTTCTGTTACATAAAAGACAGGTAAAACTCTGAGCAATAAAAAAATTAGAGAATTTAACCCGCGTGTAAAATGCATCAGAAGGATTTTCGATATTTGTTTAAATTAGTACAATTTATTATTTATTTACAAACTTTATTGGCAAGAACATCGTGAATTCATACAAATAAGATGAATAGAAACTTGTCATAGTTACTTCAACAATCCAAAACACATTGGCATTTCTATGAGGAAGCTTTTCATTTTTTTGTTTTATTGTCATTTTATCAATATTTTACCCCCTGCAAGGGAAAAAGCTCAAAAGAAAAGACAAAAAACCATGGAGAAGCTGATGAAAATATGAATGAATAGACAAAATTATATCTTACACAAGACTTTCCTAACTCCCTGACATCTCCCTCTCTCCAATTGAGAATCATTTCTATACAAAATAAATGCTACAATTATACATTTATAACATTCATTAATATCGATATATTCTTCTGGAAGGGTCGAGCATTATTTTTTATTGTCTGTTGCCTGATTTCTGAACACCCGATTCAAGTATTCTTCATAAAACATTAGTACATTTTCATACAAAAATTATTCCAAACCAGTAGCAAATTTCGATTACATATATATTCTACTGCTGAAGGTTATTGAAAATAATTTAAAAATTGTATACAATTTTATAACTATTCTACTAAACATCAGTGTTTACAATTTTGTAGCAATGCTAATTTTTTCAGTGTAATTTCAATAAGTTCATCGTCGTACCAATTCAGTGAGCAGAAAAGTTTCTCAGATCGCATGGAATCTTTCTCTGGAGTGAGCCGCCGATCACTGAATATTGTGATAATTAACCTTGAAAAAGCAGACACAAAAACTCAAGTCACTGAATTCAGAAAATTTACAATAATAATATGTTGAAGTTCGTGGCGATAATAAGTTCCTAACATATTTTCCTCGTTTGCTTTTCCTCAAATTTAATTTGACAAGCCAAAAATCGCATAAACATTCTCCGCTGTATGAGAAGTTATTAATAGGTCTAGGTTTAGTGCTGCCACGCCACCCGCATTGTACAGAACACAATTTCCCTCGGTTATGCTCTAATCGATAGGGCTCTCGCTGGTGATTCGCTGTTTCCGATGTATGTAGTACTGTTCACTAGAATACATGTGGCAATCTGTCCACATATTGATTACCGAATTACCTCGTAGAGCATATACATTGAAAATCATCTTTATTATTTCGAACTTCGAAAGAGGACAAAATGACATGATAGTACGGGTCATATCATCATTCTCAACAAAAAAAATGTGACTTTTGAAGAATCTTTTGAATTCATTTGTTTTAATTGTTTTATTACAATAAAGATTACATATTTTATTTTAAATGCGTACAAAATATATTTAAAATTATTTTACAAAGTTATTGGGGAAGGATTTTTATAGTCACAAAGTCTGAAGTGTGCTTCTCATTTCATAATTGGCACAAACTGCATTATAATAATGTTTAGCAAATGTTGTGGTGTATTATGTTATATGTATTTATTATATAATTAAATATGTAATGAATGTATTCAAATCTCTACAAATATAAGATTTGTGACGTTGTTTTAGTGCTGAATGAATTCGCTGTAACGCATTTAATCAGTTTATACATTTAATGACATTACAGAGACTTCTTCTTTTGCTTTTCTTCTTTTTACTTTATTTTACTACGTACGTAGTATAGGGAAAATATGTTAATGCTGCAGAAAAACGGCGAACTTTTTACAAGAAAACTTGTTTTGGGAGATTCCGAGAAAATTGACAATTCTGGTTAATTTATATTGTAAGTAATTTCCTCTAACACGTTCTGTAGTCAAATTTCTCGTTTTGTGTATTCTTGATACTAAAAAGTTAGCTATTGTTTTAGGGCAAATGTTTGTCCATCTGTGAACAACACTATTTGCTAAACTCTAGGCAGGATTTTCACAACAATTGATATTCCTCGATCGACTTGGCTGATGACGCAACCAAATGCATTGGAAACGAATATTTTGATTACTGAAGGTAAATTTTATAAAATCTCAAGGACAATTTCAATTTTTTTTCAAAATTGAATAAACATGTTTTCTTTATTTTTTCCTCGAATACAGCAATGCAAGCTTATAAAATTTGGACAGGTTTGAATTTCTGAATTTTCGATAATTGCAAACGTTTAAACCCGACGCTGACAGGGATCAGATTTTTTTTTTTTTTTTTTGAAGAAGTCTACTACAATTTTTTTCAAAATACGAGTAGTTTTCCCTTAATTTTGCGTGAAGTAATGGAAATTTTAAGAACAAGATTTGTTCAAAAACAACTCGAAACTGGTTTCTTTAATTTTTTCTCGGAAAATGCGAAGTACGCTTATTAAAGTGGCAGACATCCTTTTCACGTTGAATTCTCTGAATTTTCGAAAATTGCAAAAGTTTCTTAATGAGTTAAAGATACATCCATTCAATTATTTTGAATTCATTAACGCAGGCAAGTATACGGACTACGGAAATAATCTTATAGAAGGTAATACGGAATATTCGTTTGGGCTTAAACATCTTAGAGAACAATGAGTTGAAGTATTATTTTTGCTCATAGCTCTTGCAAATGCATGCATTTTTATTTCACTTACAATTGTTAAAACTCAAAACTTATTTAATTGTTATTGAAAACTCACTTCTAAAGTATATAAATAATTATCAAATTTATGCTATTTAAAAACAAAAAGCTTTTTCTGTTTGTTTTATAAATCAGATTTTATTATGAAAATTTGGAACCCTTTACGGTCCCAGGTTCTAAGCTTTTGGGTGTAGGGGCAAACGCTACTTCAGAGAGTGCCAGATAGGGAAGCTGGAGTGTGCTTTTTAGAACGACCTCTAGTTGATGTCACCAAGATTCCACCGCCCCCTTCCCCGTCACACACATTTCCGTAGCTCGAGTAATGGTGAGCTGAAATAATAAAGCCAATATCCAAATGAAGACATATCGAGAAGGAGTCGGCGGGGAGAGACGTCCGCCCGCCTCCGTGCGTGCCTGCGGCCGCTGCCGCGGGCGCCCCTTTAGGCCTAGCGCCCCGTGCCACCCGCGCCGCCCGCGCACGGCCGCCAGCGCCCGGGCCGGCCTGCGACGCGCCGGCGAACCAGCCAAAAAGCCTTCGCCGCCAGCTATCGCCTCCCCCCGCGTTAGGTCATGAGAATGTCTACGTCTCTACGATGATGATGATAATAATAATTATTATAATAATAATAGCAATCATAGTAATAATAATGATAGTAATAATAATACTAGTAATAATAATAACAACAACAACATCCTCGGGGACTGTCATAGAGACACCACAGGATGTGTAGACCGACAGATCTGTACCGTCCTCGAAGCTCAAAACACATCTTCCAAGTGGTACGAACACTCACCAAAATCGGTGACATCTGTTGCAAGCACTGAACACACTGTGTACCATACCCTGCGACCAACAAATTCAAACGAATAGCGGCAAACAAACCGAAAAATCAAAAAATTCAAATATAAAATAATAATAATAATAATAATAATAATAATAACAATAATAATAATAATAATAATAATAATAATAATGCCAATGGGCTCGTGGAAACAGTGGAACATGTTCACGAATTATAGGAAGAGGACCTCTGCCAAGCAATTTAGAACATGGGAAACTGGAAATACCCCGGGATTGATAAGATCCAGATTTATTGGATTATGAAATTAACAGTATTGCATTCTCATCTAGCAAAGGCTGTTAACAAAATTTTAGAAACCCTGAAGGAACTCCCGGAATGGCTCATTCGCGGCATCACGTATTTGCTACCCAAACCGGAAGACAGGTCTTTCCTGAAGAATTGCAGACCAATCACTTGTCTGTTAGTAATGTACAAAGTTATAACTTCAGCCATAGCCGACAAAATGTGTAGACACATAGAGAAGAACCATCTGTTGCCAGTTGAACAGAAAGGATATCGTAAAGGTTCCTATGGCTATAAGGAAATCTGGCTACTGAATAAAGTCATCTTGAATGATGTGAAGAAACGAAAAAGGAAATTAAGCGTGGCTTTCGGAAAGGCGAGTAGTAGCAGAAAAGCAGTAGTAGAAACCAGAAGTATTCAGATTAACAGAATTTTCCAAGGAGATTCGCTATCCCCCTGCTATTTTGCATTAGTTTGATCCCACTATCTAGACAGTTGTTGCAAGCTGTCTTTGATTACAAGCGCCATGGTGATGAAAAACCAGTATCACATTTGTTTTACATGGATGATCTTAAAAGTTTTTGCAAGGAATGAAGTGATCCTTTCCCAAATGCTGTCTGTCGTGAATGACATTTGCAATGACATCAGCATGAAGTTTGGTCTTGACAAATGTGAAAAAATCAACTTAAAGAACGGCAAAATGACAACGTCAGAGAACATTGAAGTTGATATGAACACTGTGATTCAAGTTCTTGAGCCAGATAAAACTTACAAATATCTGGGCATTGAAGAATGTGAGACCATCTCGAACGACACAATGAAAGAGAGAATTCGCAGGGCGTATTACAGAAGAGTGAGACTGGTCCTGTTGTCCGCTCTGAATTACAAGAACAAAATATCAGCAATAGGTAGTTCGGCGGTGCCTATAGCCGAATACAGTTTCGGACTAGTGAACTGGACTGAGCAAAAAATTCATATAATGGATCGAAAAAACAGAAAACTGCTTACAATGCATCGTGTTGCCCACCCTCGAGCTGATGTACATAGACTTTCGTGTCACGTAAGGAGGGAGGAAGAGGCCTCAGAAAAATTGAGGCGTCCTGGCCCAACGCAATAGTCGGGATGGGAAAGTATGTATTTAGCCATCAATATGACCCTCTAATGAAGCAGGTCATGAAATCTGACCGAATAATGGAAAACAGAAGTATTGTTAGTGTAGCAAGAAGCTTTGCAAAGAAAACTATGCAAGACACGCAGAATGACAGACACTGACCTTCTAACGCATGAAATGTGAGACAAAAAAATGTTAAAGAAATCAAGGAGAGACAAACCACTCGACGGACAATATTTGAAACGAATGGACAGAGCACAGATCAAGAATGATCAATTATTTATGAGGCTTAAAAGGGGAAGAATAAAGCCAGAATCGGAAGCACCAATAGCTACCCAAGATCAGGTGTTAAGAACACGACATTATGATAAAGCGATTCTCAAAATTTCCCAAGATGATAATTTCGAATTTGCCAGGAACACGTGAAAACCATTGATCTTATTGTCTCAGCTTGCCCAATCCTAGCAAAGACCGAATACTTCAAAAGACAAGACAGGATATGTAGCAACCTTCACTGGCAGATCTGTACAGCCCTCAAAGTTCCAAACACATGCCCCATGTGGTACGAACACTCACCAAAGCTGGTGACGTCTGTTCGATTGTGTACAGTATTGTACGACCAACAAATTCAAACCAATCGGTCGATAGAGGCAAACAAATCGGATTTAGTTATCCGGAATTTGGGGGAAAAATCATGTTTACTTGTCGATGTTGCTGTACTTTGCAATCAAAACGTCGTTACCAAGGAGGCAGAGAAACGTCTTAACTACAAGTGTTTGGAAATCGAGATCAGCCGAATGTGGGGCGTAAAAGCACAGGTCGTCCCGATAGTTATCGGAGCTCTTGGGTTTGCTCCGCAAAATTTGTGTAAGAATGTGTTAAACTCCCAGGTAATTCAAAAGACTGGGAAGTGCAAGAAATCGCTTCATTTGGAAGAGCCCACATTTTGCGCAAAGTATTGTAGAGGTACCGACAGTTCCTAGATCTTCTCCTTAGGTAAGAGATTGCAACCTGGCGTAGATTTTATATTCAGCTGACATATAACATATTTAGTCGTGATATAAAGGAATAATAATAATAATAATAATAATAATAATAATAATAATAATAATCCAAAAGGATTTGTTTAAATTCCAAATTACGAAAGCAAAGAATTTATATTTCTAATAACACTGCACAATATTTCAAAATATATGTTTTAATAATTAAAATATATGTATTATATGTATATAAAAATATTTAATTATTAAAATAAAGAAAATAATTGTTTAAAAATTGGCTATATTTCACGTAAAAGGTCGCGAAAACTATATTTCCAAAAAGTTATGCTTGACATTATTATTTGAAGAACGATTTTTGACAACAGATTTCATTAACGAAAAATCTGTATCTTCCACATTGTGTTGTAGGTTGACGCGGACTAAATTTTGAACTTTTTAATTTTCGAAAAATCAGGAATTTCGATGAAAATGCATACATCATTTTCAAAGCGATCATTAGGTTTCACAAAGTTTAGTGCAAAAATTTGGATCTAGTATTTAGAAAATTCTAATAGTATTGACGCTTCTTCAAAAATGAGCCCTGAAATAAAAGTATCTGTTTCAGACTCATGGGGCCTCGAATTTATTCAGATCTATCGGAAAATATCAATTTTGGGAAAAATCGTATGAACGGTTTAGACACTAGTGTTGATCACAGACATCGGACGGACGCCGTACAGACGGACAAATAGACAGACAAGCAGACCGACAGCAGAGCGACAGACAGACTTTTCCGAGTCAAACGATATTACAGTATCATGGACCCCAAATCATGGATTCTGAGAACATAACGTGTTAGAGAAGCTTGAGGGAGGAAGAGCAAAATAAATTTTAAAAAGCTTTGTAACCTATAAATAAATTTATTCTTGATGTATGATTGGCTTAGGAACATTGAATTCGTGACCAAACATTTTTTTTAAATGTATAGGATACCAAAATAATTTTGACTCTGACCTACTTGTCTATAATGCGCTACGAACTCCGAATCATCTGCCCTGGCACCACGACCAACGTCCTGAAGACCGCACTCCGAAGTACGGAACCCTTATTCTAAATAGTTTGTAAATGAATATGAAGGGAAATATTCAGGACTTAATCTCTTCTTCGTGGGTTCGCTTACATTGACATTTGAAAATGTTATTCATAACTACGAGTATGTTTCTTCTTCGTTCATTAAATTAATCAAAGATAAAATGCGTTGCTATTGCACGAAGTTAACGGAAATAATATCTTACTGAATTTGTAGAATAGATTACTGAAAAGAAAAAACTTGTTCAATGCAAATAATTTACATCGGGCCTTTTAAGTAATTGTATAACACCAAGAATGAAATTGAATAGTAATTACTCATAAAATGTTTAAAATAAAATATATAAAAATATTTAAAATATTTTATTGTCAAAATGGAAATTTTATCTACGTTCTGAATGTCATGTTTTCGTAAATTAAGAAGTCTCTTAATTTTATTTAATCTAAAATTAAATCTCCCGAAAAGACCTATTTTGTGCTTGAAAGAAAATAGCTACTTCCTTACGCTCTCTGTTATGACAAGCGTTTCACATTGTTAATTTTTTTCCGACGTTTTTCAAAACCAACACATTAATACAATTTTCAATAATGTAATTTAATGTAGTCACCGTTTTCTTCGAGCTAGGGGGCCGTGGTCTATTGGTAAACATATTTCCAAACGTTTCGTCTGCAGTTGCGACGGACATCCTCAGTGGAGATGTGGTATTGTTGTATTAATTTATTTTACGTTTCTTGGGGCTTTTTAAAAAAAATTTACCTAATGGAAAATACACAAGATTTACAAGCAAGTCTAGAAGATTGAAACATTAAAAAACTTTAAAATACAATAATAAAATAAAATTGTAACACGTTCACATCAATAGACCGTAATTTTTTCTGATGTATTTCTAATTTTGGTAAATTTTACTTGAAATGCTACCCAAAAGTTTTAAATTTGAACGATGTCACCGGGAGAGGCGGCTCAGTGCATCAACTGATGGCATTGCAGTACCTCTAGGTTCTCGGTTCGTGTGCCGACTGCGGCAGGATTTTCGTAACTAGGTCGAATTCAGTCTCTCTCTGGAGGAGAATTCTAGTGACCGACTACTCTGATCGGTAATCAGATCAACCAGACGAATGCTGAAGCAGTACTCTAACAAACGGGCCATGCACCGCACGCTTTCCTCCCTCTTCCTTGTCCTAGCCTCACCCTTTACATACTTACACTAATGTTAGTGTGCACTTCACGATCGATTTGTTTCCTTCTATCAATATGATACAATTGAAGTTTGAAGCCGGTATAGATGATGTAACGTTAGGGTTCTAATAGATGGATGTTGATGGAAAAGAAGGTGTATTTTCAAAGCAGGGAATGGCAAGAGTCTTGGAAAGGAGCCAGGACAAACGAACATCTTAATGCCATTTACCTGCTGACTTTAGCGCAGCTGATGACTCTGCAGCTACTTTACCCGGGATGACCTAGATTTCGAGTCCTGACGGTTGATTTTCGATTCTAGAAAGCTAGGTAAATTATAGCTGGGAGAATTTTAGCGGCTGGCTACTCTGATCGGTAGTTTTCCATGGTTTCTGCAGTCAATACCAGGCCAATGACGGAGCAGAACTAACAAACGGGCTACGGACCACGCGCAATCATTCCTCTTTCTTCCTCAATCGTCTCTCTATCTAACATGTACACTTACACTTACCGTTACACTACCACACAATTCGGAAGACCAATCGGAGCTTAAGAGTTCCTCCCGGGGTTGGGCGGTTGCCCCCGGTGAGTGAAATACCTGGGGGAGGAAATCTCCCGCAAGCCGACGGTCTAGGCCGGCGCCGGTTCTCTCTATCCAGTGGAGGAGAAACCACAGCGACCCTACGGGATAAAACATTCACTACACTAACGGGACGTGCTCAAGAAACATTGATCTGACGATAAGTGAAGATTTTGGGCTGGGTCAGAAAAAATTAAGGAGAGTTCGTTTATATGTTCTACCATTTACACCAGTAATCGAAAAGGATTATTTCAAAAGACTCAGAATAGAAATATTCACATTGTAATCTACGGAATTTACAATTTTTGTATAAAATATAAAATTACCGTGTTTAGAAGAAATAGTTCATTAGCACTTCTGAAGTCAAACAAAATTATTTTCTGAATGCCCGATAAAATGGTTGAAATAATTGATGAAATGTACATGGACGTCTTCCATCCTTCTTAACGATTTAGTCGGTCCTCTCATTGGGCCAAAATCGAAGATGTCTCGTTTCCAGCAACATATGTTTTCCTGTGATTGTAATTCCTGTACTTGTAAACAAATTTCTGCTCCAGAAAGTTTGATAAAACTTCCAAGATATCATGACAATTTCGCTAAAAATGTCTTCAGAAAAATAATTGATAAACAGCCTCTGAAAGGCTCCTTACAAACATTTACCTTTTATAATATTCCTAATATTTTACGATTATTGTTTTCGAGTAAGTAGAGCAGAAACGGAAAATCGGAGACATTGTCCATAGAGATATTGAAGTGTTTATTCGATTTTCTATTTCGTCAAAAGATATCTCACTGAGATTTATATTGACTTACTGGAATGAAAATTGTCTGAGAACAGTATTTGTAATATTTATCAAAACGACATCAATTAGAAAAGCGAATTGTGCGGAGGAAACGAAGAAATATTCAGAGTACTCTTGTCTTCACTTGTAAAGTCGTTATTGATTGCGCTATTGAGATTTAAAATGTTTAATATCCTCTCAGTAAACTAATCTTTATATTGGTTGTACTTCGATTGGAATGGTGCCGTGTGGTATATTATAAATTATTAAAAAATGAATAATTGTTGAAACTCTATTTAAATGATAACTATTTTTAGCCGTCATCAACGAAATTTTAAAGTATCTAAACTTTCAAAACTTTGGAGTCAGAAATAAATTTTCTTCATGAAACCTACTACGTAATTTTTTTAAGACTTCAATATTATAATATTACAACTAGATCGCACAATGAACTAAAATTCTCATTTTAACTAATACCCCTTTTGGAAGTAAGCGCAATATATTTCATTCTTGTTGTGGTTTCACTATCTTTATTAATCCATTTACGCGGAGTTGTCTGCTTGTTTGTGCAATATGAAGTGTCAAATGTAAAAGTTCCAGGTTATTTTCTTCAATTCTCTTACTCTGCTAAATGTGTGCGCCTGGAGCAATACAACGCGCATTACATCACAATACTTCGTTCTATTGAAGAAGGTCAATTGAATGTATTTTATGGAAATAAAAGTTTTTCTTTTTAAAAGTTCCCGAAGTGATACAAAAATTGAAAATTTGAAAGTAATGGTTTACGATGTTTTATTTTATTATTTATTTATTTGGCCAAAAAACAGTAAAAATGGAATGTGACGTATGGGGAGGAGATTATCTGCGCACATTTTCTTGAGGTCTAGAATGAAAAAAAATGTTTACATTTGCTTTAGTCGAACATTGTTTCACATTTCCACCTAGTTTTGTAACTGAGTGGTTTCTTTCTTTCAGTGTGTTTAAATGGACAACATTCAATCTCCTTCGTGTACATTCACCATATACTCTTGTTTCAAATTAAAATTTTTCTTCTTTGCTTCACTTAAAAGAGTGAAACCTGTTCTTATTTCGCTTTCGTTATAATTATTTTCGTCTTATTCATCCATGCAATTTAATATACTATACAAAAAATATAAGGAAAGAACGAGTCTTATCCTTTTTAGAAAAAAATATTTTACCATCTCCATCTGACACTGTAATATAGTGTAGTGTGATGTCTCAGACAAAAAGTCTTTGGCATCAGCTGATGAGAGATTATAGTTTACTGTGGAATCCACAGTGTAGATGCTGCTTGGGAACATATAGACAAGAAAAGAAAACAAGAAGTCAAGAATTCAAACTTCAGCTATTCAAAAGAGATTTATCTTCATTACTTGTTAGTATTCGTTTCGAAGTTACAAACTACATCAGCTTGTAGTATGTATTAGAAAAACAGAACTATTACACATGCTAATACACAATTTAGACTTTATTACTAAAGAGCAAGATAGAACTTGAAGACATCTTCATATTTTTTATAAGAATTGATACATAAAAATATTAAAAATTCCTTTTTAATTGAAACTTCATTAGATGAAGATTTATACAACTTCATTTACTATAGACAATTCACACTGACTCTGACATTGACTGTCACGCCATCTTCGTTTCTTGTTTTACAAACAAATGAACAATAACTAATATGCGGAACAGATATCAAAACATGCACACGCATATATAAGCATATCATTACGAAGATAATACAGCTGCCATTTTTAAACGAAATATCAGCGATGAACCACGTGTACAACAGTTGCATGATTTATGATGAAATTCACAATAAATTCTCTGATGCGCTATCGCGTCCTTGCAACAAGAAACGCCACGCTTTCGCCTCATATTTGCAGAAGTTACAATCCGCGAATTTAAAAAGCAATTGCTTACTACTTGTTATTATTTATGTAACCTTGAAAGACGTGAAGAACAAATCTGAATGTAAAGTCAATTTAAGCTTTCAAAAAATTGAAACGTTGTGCCTTTTCTAACAATATTCATAAACGAACTCAGTGTCAAGCACAGTTTTATTAAAATACAAAAATTTGCGCCGCTGACAATCTTTAACTTTTGCTTCTATTTGTTTGAAGCAAATTTTATTTAAAATCTTGAATATATGAGCTTGTTATCTTCCTCTGAAAGGGAATCCATTAAAATATCGTAATAACAGCCAAGACATCACTACAGACATAATTCAACAAGTGTTTAGTATGTTTTATGTAATTACAAATATTTGTGTCCGTGAAGTTCAACTTTTAATTTTTGAAATTTTTAGACTGACGATATTAGCGATAATTTCACTTAATCACATCTTTCCTCTCTCTTTCACTCCCAACTCTCTCTTTCTCTTTGTCTATCTATCTATCTCCCTTCTCTCTCCCTTTGCAGTTGCGAAGAATGTCAAAATGTAGTGAAGGTATTTTCTTCTATTACGAAGACTACTACCGTTTGATTCCTTATCCTCTGTTTATTTTCTCGTGGTTCTCCTGGTCATCTTGACACTTAGTCACTTTAACATACTACTGAAGTTTAAAGAAAATTGAAAAAGAAAGATGTAGGATTTAACAAAATTTGCTCGGTGTTTGAAAAAATGTTCTTTGTTCCAGACGTAAAATACAAAGTTAATATGTCCGTTCAACAAAGAACTGTTTCAAGTTACAATATTTAAGCAATATAATAAACCATCGATACGTCCAATTAAATATTGGAGGGCGTTTGAATTAAAGATAAAAATGTTGAAGAAGAATCTTACCTTTAATATCGAGAAAATCATTCCTCGAATTTGGTCCCGACAGTATGACTTGTGTAAGCAGTGTAAATTAACGAATATTCACCACTGCTGAATTACGAAATGCTTTACCTCGGAGGCGATTTCTGAACGTTGGCACTTGTGTGCTGAAATCGCCAAAATCCAAGCCGGGCACGGAGAGAAACTGGTCACCGCCCTCGAAGCAGCTGCTGAGGCGGCTCTCAGGGGGTCTTGCGTTGCCCCCCTCGCCCGAAAAACGGGTCAGGCGGGCGCGCCCCAGCCCCGGCCCCGCCCCCTGCCTCCGGCCCCGGCCCCTGGCCGAGGAGGCCCCGAAATTAAGGCCCCTGCCATAAAACGGAGTTCCCTTTTATTTCCCTTCCCTTCCCTTTCCCTCTCGGACGGAGCCTTGGGGCAGGCGCCCTCCGAATATACACATCTCGAGCAGGTACGTACTCAGGTCGGGCAGGGGCAACACGCGGTCAGTGGGCTGTTGGATCTGAGAATCAACAATAACAGCACTTGTTCTTGCGGAGGATAACTTATTGTGTTAAATTATTAACGTATGTAATATTATTAGCGTCAGTATTTACTGATATGTCGCTTGCACATTTTATTTCAACTTCTCTTTCTAAGGTGCCGAAAACTGGGGGAAATTTGTTTGAATAATATTTTATAGACTTTGGTGCAATTGCAAAACAAGACGTGAAGTTGCAAACAGAATTCATATAGTTTGGCTTTATCTCAGTAAGCTGTTGAAACAAATATCTACCTATAATTTGTGATATTTATGATGTACTGTAAGTGCTAAGCAACCCGAAAGGGTAAAATGTATATTTATCAGAGATAACATGTTTTTTCACTTACTTTGTGGCGTATAAGAGAATGAAGTTAGTACCTTCGAGTATCTCAACATCCACGTTAGGTGGAAGGTTCGACTAGGGTTTTTAGGTGCATTGGTCGTTCGACCTTGAAAAGACATACCAATTGTCCTTCGACGTAAGTCATTGTATTATTGTCATATTCTCATTATCTAAACAAATTGCGTGGAACGTAACCCAAAAAGATATTCGATTGGCAATGTCATTTATTTCTAAATTTGATTATTGCACACCTTATTTTAATTTTAATTACGTTCACATTTCAATATTTTCAATCGACAGATCGTGAAAAATCTTCCCCCACGCTCTTCGGTTTATAGCTCATGAAAACAATAAGGTAGCATTGAATCAGTATTATTACACTTCATTAAATTTTATTATTATCATTATTATTTTATATTATTATTCCATTACATCACGACTAAAGATCTTATGAGTCGGCTGAATATAAAATCTACTCCAGGTTGCAACCAGCTACCTAAGGAGCAGATTCGGTGACTATCAGTGCCTCTACAATACTTTACGCAAAATATGGGCTGTTCCAAATAAAGCTATTTCTTGCACTTCCCAGTCTTTTGAATTACCTGGGAGTTTAGACAAGTTCTTACACAAATTTTGCGGAACAAATCCCAGAGCTCCGATAACTATCGGGACGACCTGTGCTTTCACGCCCCACATTCAGCTGATCTCGCTTTCCAAACTCTTGTATTTAAGACGTTTCTCTGCCTCCTTGGTAACGACGTTTTGATCGCAAGGTACAGCAACATCGATAAGTAACACGATTTTTTCGCCAAATCCGGATAACAATATCCGGTTTGTTTGCCGCTATCGTGCGATCAGTTTGAATTTGTTGGTCGTACAATATCGTACACAATCCAACAGACGTCACCGTTTCGGTGAGTGTTCGTACCACTTGGGGCATGTGTTTGGAACTTCGAGGGCGGTACAGATCTGCCAGTGGAGGTAGCTACACACCCTGTCATGTCTTTTAAGGTATTCGGTCTTTGCTAGGATTGGACAAGCTGAGACAATATGATCAATGGTTTCTACTTGCTCCAGGCAAATGCGGCATTTGTCATCTTGGGAAATTTTGAGAACCGCTTTATCATAATGTCGTGTTCTCAAGGCCTGATCTTGGGCAGCTATTACAAGTGCTTCCGATTCTGGCTTCATCTTCCCCTTTTAAGCCACATAAATGATTGATCTTTATTGATTTGCACCTTGTCCATTCTTTTTAGGTATTGTCCGTGGAGTGGTTTGTCTCTCCACGATTTCTTTAACATTTTTTGTGTCTCACACTTCATGTTTAGCAGCATCAGAAGTTCAGTGTCTGTGTTATTCGACCTGTCTTGCCTAGTTTTCTTCGCAATGTTTCTTGCTACACTAACAATGCCTCTGTTTCCCATTATTCGGTCAGATTTCATGACCTGCCTCATTAGAGGGTCGTCTTGATGGCTGACTACATACTTCCCCAACCCGACTATTGCGTTGTGCCAGGAGGCTTCAATTTGTCTGAGGCCTCTTCCTCCTTCCTTACGTGACACATAAAGTCTATGTATATCAGCTCGAGGGTGGGCAACATGATGCATTGTTAGCAGTTTTCTGGTTTTTCTATCCATGTGCGAATTTCTTGCTCAGTCCAGTCCACTAGTCCAAAACTGTATTCGGCTACAGTACCGCCAAACTACCTATTGCAGATATTTTATTCCTGGAATTCAGAGCGGACTGCAGGACCAGTCTCACTCTCCTATAATACTCCCTACGAATTCTCTCTTTCATTGTGTCGTTCGAGATGGTCTCACATTCTTCAATGCCCAGATATTTGTAAGTTTTACCTGGCTCAAGATCTTGAATCACAGTGTGTCTATCAACTTCAATGTTCTCGGACGTGGTCATTTTGCCTCTTTTTAAGTTGGCTTTTGCACACTTGTCAAGACCAAACTTCATGCAGATGTCATTGCTAAAGTCATTCATGACAGACAGCATTTGGGAGAATCGCTTCATTCTTAGCAAACACTTTCAGATCATCCATGTAAAACAAATGTGATACTGGCCTTTCATCACCATGGAGCTTAAAACCAAAGTCAGCTTGCGACAACTGTCTCGATAGTGGGATCAAACTAATGCAAAACAGCAGAGGGGATAGTGAATCTCCTTGAAAAATACCCCTGTTAATCTGCATACTTCTGGTTTCTACTGCTTCCTTTCCGCTGTGTATTAGTAACCTGGTACTCCACGACTTCATACTAGCCTTGCAAAATTCAATAAGTCTAGAATGAAATCGATAGATCTCCAGGGTCTTCAAAATCCAATCGTGTGGTACACTATCAAAGGCTTTTTGGTAGTCAATCCAAGCCATGCTCAAATTACGTTTGCGTTTCTTTAAATCATTCAAGATGACTTTATTCAGTAGCAAGATTTCCTTACAGTCATAAGAGCCTTTACGACATCCCTTTTGTTCAGCTGGCATTAGATGATTCTTATCTAGATGTCTATACATTTTGTCAGCTATGGCTGAAGTTATAACTTTGTACAGTACTGGCAGACAAGTAATTGGCCTGTAGTTCTTCGCCAAAGAGCTGG